>BCJJ01000006.1:0-337704 GCA_039545355.1 Trichosporon coremiiforme
CCCCTAACCCCCTAACCCCCTAACCCTAACACCTAACCCTCTAACCCTTGAAGATGTCGTAGCCGACACCGGTGCGAAGCACGAACAGCGCAATGATAAACTGCGTTAACATACCGCCAAGTCCTGGGCGCCAGTTAACCGCCGGTCGGTCATGCGAAGTAAGCCAGAAGATGCCTACCGTGACCAGCAGGCCAAAGAGAGATACGGCACGGTTGGCGCGGTTGTTGTCCGTGAACTCTGGTGAGGCGAAGGCACCAACAAGAAAGACGGCAATCACCACGACAGCAGCGGCCGGAGTGCGAAGCTTGGGCGGAATCCGGTCGTAGACCTGTTCGACGGCCACCTTCTGCCATATGAGGATGATAGGGCGGGAGATAAGCGAGCTAGGGATGTAGAAGAAGATCAGGCAAAGAGTAATTGCCAACCAGACCAAGAACGGGATGACCCAGTTCTTGTCCTTGCGGTGGAGCACCAGACCAGCAATCCACTATCCAGTGAACACCACGAAGGGCGAGATGGACAAGCGGCTTGAGCTTACGGTACCACTTGTGGATGTGCCCCTCCTTGGCCTCAAGCTCGTCGTCGCCCGTCTCAGGGTGCAACGTGCCACAAGAGACCCCCGAGGGACCAGCCCCGGAGGAGGGGGCACGAGTGTGGCGCGGAGGTTACTATTCGGGATCGACATTCCGGGTAATCATGTAAAATGCCCCGCGATGGCTGGTGCACGGCGCTCTCCGCTTAACCCAGTGGATACTGAAGCAGCGGCGCGCCAGGGCCCCAGCGTCCACGCGTCCACGCGTCCGCGATGCATCTGCTTCACGTGGTCCCAGCCTCCTGCTGCTTATTGCTACTTTGGCCCTTCGGAGTTGTTTTGATAGCGTGGTACGATAGTTTGGAATGAGTGTTGGCACAGCCAATCCGTCGAGATGAACTGATGGTGGTGTTCTACATACTCCACTAACCCATGGGTATATCAGCAGCCCCCTCAGGTTAACTCCGCACATCAGCGGCGTGACTGAATGTTCCCAGCCTTCCGTGCGCGATAAGGCTGGTGCAGCAGATGGTATAACCCAGTCCGGCCCTAGCGTCCGGCAGCATTGTGCGGCATAAGACTTCGCAACTCAAGCACTAGCCTGATGTCCAAACGGGATCCCTTCGAGCCAGCGCCCACTCGGAGGGCTATCTGCCCACTTGGCCCCCCTTCAGGAGTTAATTATCTACCAGACTATTTTTAAACCAGACGGCAATTAGATGGATTACAACTTTGCGTCCTCGTTATCGGGCTCTGGCAATCGCCGAACGGCATGTTCTAAGTACCTCGTCCTATAACATCTCGGGTGGCCGCCGATGGGCCCCGAGCAGTCTGCAGCTCGAGCATCAGCTCCTCCACTTTCTCTGTCTCCCTCTCCCCTCTCTATCTCCTCTCTCTATCTTGCTCGCTATGATCGACTTGGCTCTCGCCGTCCAAGGAAGTCACTCGCGTCCAAGTTGATCAACAGCGGCAATGCCTTGCGGCATAACGAACTTCACTTTATCGGTGTCTTCGGCGGACGCGACGAACGAGAGTCAGCTCTCAAATTACGGTACCACCGATGCCCTGTCAGCGCGCACTGCATACTGCGACTAGAACTTGACTATTACAGTTGGACAATTAAGCAGGCAGATGGCTGTAACATGGTTACATAAACTAGGGTCACAGGTTAAGTCGAACGAGTGGTGCCACAAACGAGGCCGTGAACTGTCGACCTCGCTGCAACCACGAATAACTCATGCATATGCATGTTTCTTGCTCTATAAACAGTTGTTCCACGTGCATGGGAGTCTTGGTAACCTATATACGAAGCATGGTGCACCTGGGATCAATACTTAATGTGTCCTCCATTAGCAGAGATGGTGTCCTTGATCCTGTTAGGCATGGACATGATAAGTCGGTCGATCTCATTCTGATCATAGGTGTTCCAGAGCTCCGTAGCGGCAGCGAATAGCCCCTCCTGGGTGGTGGGACGAGGGTTGAGACGGGCCAGGCGGCGCTTGAGGTTGCTCCAAAGGTTCTCAATGGGGTTGAGGCAAGGAGAGCAGGGAGGGTGAGGCAGGAAGCGCATGCCAAGTTGCTCTGCCTTGCCACGGGTGGCCTTGGCTGTGTGGACGACAGCGTTGTCCTCTACAACCCAGGGCAAGCCATAACCACGCCACTGAGTCTTGACACGCTTCCAGCAATCAAACAACTCCTTCTCAGTCACCTGGGTGCGATAGATGGCCGCATTGACTCCCTTGCGCTTGGAGGTCGACTGGGAGGTGTCAAACCACACCAGCTTCGACTTGCCGCCATACCAGATAGCCCCCCAGCACATAATCGACCCACAGCTCGATCTGAAGGTGTACTGGATGTACCTGAGTGTCAGCACTCTTCCACAGCATGTAGAACGTCAGGAAAGACACTCACCGCTCATTGGCACGGTCAGAACCGATGGGGCGCGTCACATATGCTCTGTGGAGCTGGTCAATGTAGAGAGGGACCTCGTCACAGAAGATCACCTTCCTCCACTCTTGGAAGAGTCGCTGCTGCTCAAGAGCATAAGCGAGACGCTTCTCCTTGTGAAGGGGGCTTAGATACGGCCGCACAAGAGCCACAAAGCGGCCATAACCAAGCTGGCGACGTGCACGGCGCAGAGTCATGAGAGAGAGGACAATGTCTCTGTCTGCAAGAGTGTCCAACACCTCACGATTGCTGGCGAAGGGCTGAGCCTCAAAGACCTCGTAGATCGCTCTGAGGTTGTCGGGAGTGAGCTTGGTGTGGCTGCGGGGGATGCGGATCCCCTGGACAGGGTTCAGAACAGCCAGAGCAGGTGGAATGAGAGCCTGGAGGCGAGCTAACATCACACAGTAACCCACAGTGCTCTTGGCGACGTTGTACTCCCAGGCGACAGAGGAATAGCTGCGGTAGCGAGCCAAGGACGCAATCTTGGCGCGGCGGCGAGGTGTGAGGCAAGGGCGAGGCATAGCTGCAAGTTCTGATGAGGTAGAGCTGTTGTGGAAGAGAAGTGGCACTCAAGGAGGCTTATATGCCACAAAGATGGACAGTCGGACGGACTCCGCTGCCGATATGCATGGTTTCGACTCAATTCTTGGATTTTCCAAAAGCCCAGCTTCGGAGCTTGATACATGAAAGATTTGGGGCAAGCACAGGCCTCGGTGGCTGAGATCTAGGGCGATAAGGAGGGTGGTGACATGCAGCTTTATTGTGGTGGTGTGGTGGCCAGTATGCACGGTGCGCTCTGCAGCTCCATTTGTCCGAGCTGCCAAGCATTCCTTTCGGCTCTACGCGGAGTTTCTAGGCATAAAGAGTACCGTTGCATGAGTTATGGATCAGAACATGAGCCACGGCGAGGTTGACGATGACGGGACCGTGCGCATCCGTTCGACTTAACCTGTGACCCTAGTTTAGCAGAGCCACCTCTGAGCCATTGAAAGGCAAGGCCGCTCGCTCCGTGCGACTCTCCTACCGGCAGCAACGGCCACAGTGCCGTCCAACTGACTGCTCTTTCTGTATGCTTCGGTTCCTTCTTTTACCTACCAGGGCCTATGGCACCCTTATCAACTCCAGCACACAACGCCTTCCAGTCCTCCGGCTGAGCTTGGGCTTTGACACTGGGCGTTCCGATAGACACGGCAGCCATCTTTCCCGCAGCCAGGTGCCACCCGATGTGACAATGCAGGGGCCAAACACCAGGATTATCAAGCTTGACCCTAATCAAAGCCCAGGACTCCTCAGCTATAACAAGAGTATCGCGCCTGATCGGGTTCTCTAAGTTCACGGAGACGTTGGGAATCATCTCGGGCGTGAGAACACCCTCGCCGCGGGCAAGAAGATAGAACGCTGGCGTCAGTGTGTTGGCAAAATCGGTACCCACGTCGACCATGAAGGTGAAACGGGTGGCCGATGGGCGGTGGATCGAGCACGTTGAGCTGTGGTTAGAAGAGGCGCCGAGGCATTGACGCACAATGATGTCTGCAGCACCACCACCGTTAAATGTATGCGCAGCAAGCTCCAGGCTCGACGTTGCGACGCCGGTTACATTCTGTGCCGTGTCCGGAAGAGCCCGGTCCTCAAACAGGCGCTGCAGAAGAGGATCTGAATCAGCCGCGTCCGAGTGCAGTGCCCACCATTGATCATGTTCTTGTACATGATACCGTTCATCTCGAAGCCAATGAGCTGAGTCTTCTCCACGGGGTCAACAAACACGCCAAAGAGCGAGTCCAACTGCCAGGCGTCCGATGTCACCGCCGGCGCAGCCTCCTTGACAAGTGGCTGATACGGAATCTCGTCGTCAAGATCGCGGCATTGGGCAATATGCGGCTCCTTGAGATCCGGCCAGGGCTGCGACGTAGGATCCTCAGTGCTTGTCTTACCGGACTTGCCTGGCGAGTAGCGCAGAATTCCGACACCATCCACAATCGAGAACGGGTTGATACAGTGCGTTCCAACCCTCGCCCGGATCCAGAAGCTCGAGAAAGGGTTGCCTTGGTCCAGAGTAACTACCACGCTGTACCGTTGGCCTGAACCGACAGGGATCTCATGGACTTGGAACGGCTCTACAGCGACGTCGTCTGCTTCGATCACGGTCAGGATGTGGTTATCAATCGAGAAGCGAATGAGCGACTGGCCGCCAGTGTTGATGAGCCTCAAACGAAGTCGCTTGCCTTTCTGTCCAACAATTTCGGCAGGCTTGTTGACGCCGCAGGGGACACCGCGAGTTGCACGGCTGCAGCTTGCATTCCCGATGCCGTTGATCAAGACAGCGTCTGGCTCCGGAACAAAGGGAATGCCGCGGTATGGCTTTGTCATGTCCTTCTCGTTGTTGATGATCACCTCGCTGTCATCGTTCATCCAGTCGGAGAGGTGTAGTACGCGATCCTCGTCAAAGTCGCGGCCGAGCTGGAGAGGGTCATCCGGCGAGTGGATTACGATTCCGCCTACAACCCCATCTGCAAGCGAGTTCCCGTAATGAGAATGGTACCAGTATGTCCCCGTCTCGTCCGGGACCTGGAATCGATAAGTGAACGAGCCACCAGGGGGAATGGGGCATTGGGAGAAGCCCGGCACGCCGTCCATTACGTTTGAGTTGTTCTGCCGGATTCCATGCCAGTGGATCGACTGGCCGTGCGGGAGATGGTTGTTCACGTGAACCACAATGGTGTCACCCCGATTGGCCTCAATGAGCGGGCCCGGGAACTGGTTGTTGATTACGGCCATACGGCGGGGGTAACCCGATGGCCAACCGGCAGCATAGTGAATGTCAAAGGTATACTCTCTCGTCGTCGGTGCTGCAGCAATCTCTTTAGAACCGAAAGATGCAGTGAAGGCCGCTGGGTTGTGGGTAGTAGTAGTGGCCGGAATTGGGGGCTGGGAGTAGCTCCAGAACGCGCCCCAGGCGGGCGTGGTACGATAACCATAGGCGTAAGACAGCGAGTATGACGAGTAGGTCGCGTCGCTACCAGTTGGGAGTGGCGCGTTGTTCGGAATGCTGGGGCCTGGGCCGCCGGGGGTGAGCGTCGGATAAGACCATGTCGTGGGCGACGGCGTGGACAGTGTCGATGTTTTCGTCGGAGCTCCCACTACCAGGCCTGCAAGGCTTGCAGCGAGCGAGAGAGTGAGAAGGAAACGCATCGCGTCTGATGGCGATGACCAGTGCTCTCAATCCAGCAAGAGGCCTTAAAGCAACTGGCTTCGATCACAACATTCCAAGGGCTGCGGGTTTCGGGATGGCGCCAGAGTCGCAGTGTGGACAACTGGGGTTAACAAGCCGAATGCGGGGAACCATGGGCACCGTCCTTAGGTGGGCAGTGACGCCACGGTAAGTGAACACCAAGTCGCGTTCACGTATTGGCTCTTCGGGGATGACATCTCCGAATGCGTGAATCCCGAACGGTCTCGGAGAGTAATAGGAGTAGTAGCTATCTAAACCTGACCCTGTCCGAACCCCATCAGCAAGGACGATGAGTGTGCGCCGCGAGCCGCAGCCTGACGATGGCACGGGTCGGAGCCCTATCAAGCAGGCATACAGGCATATGCCATGTGCCAGGGGTGCTTCGACCGCGGGTGGCATCGCGGGGATACAGACGTCTCGGCTGTCGCATTCGGCCTGGACCCCACGGCGCCGCCAGAGTATCCACCACCACGGACTTCGGGCGGTGACATGGCCAGCTGCCTGAAGCAGCCAAAGACGAACGCCGGGTCATGAAGGACGCGCGCTCTAGCGACCCTTTGTGAACCGGGACTGTGGTGTTTTATGCATTTGCATGTGTACTTTTACTTCCTACTTCGTCAGTCTCATTGCAATGTCGTCTCGTGTATCGTAACTCCGCCTAGTGTCCGGCCCTGGTGCCGCGGACGACAACCGCCGCCCGGATGCTGGCACCGTTTGCGAGCTTGAAGTCCTGCGCGAGGGTCATCTCAGGTGCACCAAGGACCTGGTCGAGAGGGACGTCGACGGCGCCGACCTCGTTCTCGCCGTCGAGGAGGATGACTCACTGACTGACTGACCCAGTGCAGAGCAGTGACCTAGGTGACCTAGGTGACCTAGGTGACCGTCGGATGCACCCAGCGCACGCACGTTGCGTGGTGGGTGCGCAGTGGAGCAAATGGATCAAGTGGATCAAGTGGATCAGTGCGTCGCCCGCATGTGCGCATCGTCGACCATCGATCGCCCCGTCCCTCGCCCGCCCGTCATTTTCAGGGTCAAAACTCCATCCATCGATCCAACGATCGTCACGCGGCATCGGCATCCGTTGACTGGGCTGCGCACTCTCCTCGCTTGTGCGCTCTTCGCGCCGTTGCCGCCCTTTGCTCCCGGTACGGTACACATGCATTGCATGCAGCTCCTTCACATCCTTGCACTCTCTCCCTGACTTGGCTGACTTGGACGAGCATCTGCGTCTTCGGGCCAAGGGGAGTCACATCGTTGAAGGCGTTCTTGTTCGTCGTCGCGCGCCGCCCGTCCAGAATCCCTGCGCGCGCAAACAACCGCGTACCCGTACACACCGACAGCACGCTCCCCAGCGTCGGGTACGCGCGCTTAATGCAGTCGACGTACGCGTCCACGTCCTTTGTCGTGCCGAACCCGCCGGGGACGATGACGAGGTCAAAGTCGGTGCGGGCGTTCTCAAGGGTGCATGTGGGGACGATGCTCTGCGACACCTGGCCCTCCTTCCACTGCGTCGAGACCGGGTCCAACGAAGTGGAGATGACAGACAGCTCGATGGGGTGCTTCAGCGACAGCGTGTTGAAGATGTCGAGCGGGCCAAAGAGGTCCAAGGACTGGAAGCCCGGGAAGACGAGGGCGCCGATGCGGAGTTTGTCCGTCATGCTCATCGATGATGGATGGAGAGGTGTTGACAGCAAACAAGGCGAGCTAGCGATGCCAAGACGAGTCACACCAAACGCTTGTTTTGAGTCGATGCCTGCTGACACAGCTTTCGGACGTCGCCGATTGGGCTACAGTATTCTCGTCCCCCATTACCGTTATCTCGGCCGACGTCGGATCGTCTTTGCGCCGGTGCACGAATGCACACATGCCAGCGGTCGGGAAGTGAGCGGCGCGAGCTACCTGCATGTACCAAGCTCGGGGCCCAACTCCCGGTTTCGATGACTGATGCAGCCCCGTCAAGCTGCGCGCTCCCGATATGCCGAGGAATGTCAAGACGCCTTCGAGTCGAAAATGGCCGTGGTGCTCCCTCCACCATGTCCACCAAGGAACACACCATTTCGCACCTGGCCATCCCATCCGCTGCCCATCAGCGCGATGCTATAGCTTCCGCGGTGCCCGGGGCTATCGACTGCGCATGCGCCCGCGGACATGCATAGCCTCTTCGCTAGTATATCGGTTAGTATAATCGCCTCTCAAGAGAGAGCAACTGAGCTCGCGAGAGCCTCCAGTGACCGCGATAGAGCAGGGTTCGACTCCCTGGCGGAGAATCTTTTGCTTCCTGGTCCCGTCCTGTCATAACGGGGCGGACTGATGGACACACGTGCATGACCTAAGTGTACTGGAACGTGTTCACCAGCGTGCCGACCCCTTCGAACCAGATCTTCATCGTTTGCCCGTCCTTGATCAGGAGCTGTGGGCTCCTCCCCCACCCGATGCCGCTCGGCGTGCCCATCTGGATGATGCTGCCGCGCTCGAGCGTCGTACCCTGGCTCAGGTATGCGATTGCGCGGCGGCAGGAGAAGATCATGTCCCTGGCGTTAGCTTGGCAACTGTACCACTCACGATGTGTTCGACTTCTGCACGGTTTCGCCCTCGAGTACCCCCTCGAAGTCGACATTGTCGGGGTCGTACTTCCCAGGGCGGACCAGCACAGGTCCAATCGGACATGAGGCATTCATGCCCTTGCCCATGCACCTTCACGTCAGCTCCAACTCCCTTGCGGCTACTCACCACTGCCCCCCGCCCTTGCTCAGCTGGAACTTGCGCGAGCTTACGTCGTTCGAGCCCGTGAACCCGAGGACATAGTCCATCGCGTCCTCCTCAGATACGTTCAGTGCGTCCTTCTTGATCACAATGGCGAGTTCGGTCTCGAAGTCGAGCTGATCGTCCTGCGACACCCTGTCAACCGGCAGCACGCCTGGTCCAGCGAGCGCCGTGCGCGGCTTGATGAACAGAACAGGGTTCTCGGGGAGAGGCATGCCCGCCTCTTTCGCGTGCGCCTTGTAGTTGAGCCCGAGACAGCGGATGATACTGCACTCCTCCCGGCCCACGGGGGACAGCAGCTACTGTCAGCGAAGAGAGGATGGGAACGCACCTTCTTGATCACGTCGACGGTGCTCGTCACACGGCCGCTGTACATGTCTCCCTCGATGCGATGGACCTTGACCTCCTCGCCGGCGGCGATGGTGAGGCCGATGTCGAGAGTCGGATCGATCGGCTGGCCGAGGTGGACCTCACCATCAGAGTCAACGTAGCGCGCGAGAGTCGTCCACTCGTTCGAGACAGTCATGGTGGTTCTGGGGTGACTTGCCTCGATGCGCACCCGAATATGTATCGCTGGGTCGCTGGCGTCCCACTGACCGTGTCTGTTGCGTATCTCCGACATCGACATGGGACGTCCCACATTCGAATCTGGGACGAGGGCCAGAATGCGGGACGCGGGACGGTGGGCATAATCTCGGCGATTTCCGTCAGGGACCCTGAGTCCCCAGCCCCCTCCCCCCTCCGCGGTCCTTGAACACCTTTCTCGCTGTCGTCGCACTTATGTCCCAAGGGAAGAGCTCTCCCACTTTTGCAAAGAAGCCGCAGGGAATAAATGATTTCTTGCGCACAAGTAGGGCCCACGTGAAGAAGAGGGCCGTGACCTTGGGGGCTGCACATGGCCTCCGGACTCGGTCGGTGACTGGCACTTCTTCATTTCGGGACTGCGCTACAAACACTATCAACTAGGCGCTTTCTAGGCCCAACAGCCTTATGCGGCCTGCTTCTTTGCCGGGTTGATCGCAGCATGGAACGTGTCGGCTGTGGTGTCAGCATTTGCCCTTAGCCCTTACTCACGGACCGCCGGACCCCAGATGGCCAGGGCCTCGTTCGAAGCCTCAAGATACCCCGTCTCGGTGTGACAGTTGACGAGATCGCCATCAGAGTAGTGCTCGACCAAGAAATCGTCGGGCGTGAACCAGTAATCGAACACCTGCGAGCCGAGGATGTGCCGTCCGACGCCCCATGCGGGGTCGTAGCCCTTCGCCACGAGCCACTGGCGTCAGTACATTCTCTGACAATTACTCACGTCGTGCCCGATAGCCTGGACATCGGGGTTGTCGACCTCGAACGAGCTGTGGTGCGTTCCGGTCCGGAAGCTCAAGGAGAAGAAAAAGCTGTGGTGGTCGACCCACTCCTCCTCCCTGTCGATGTGCATGAAGGCGGCCACGTGCCTGCCGTCAGGAGCGCGGAGGATGTCCGTGGGCTTCAGGTTAAAGAACTTCGTGTAAAAGTCGAAGGTGCGGTCAAAGTCGCTGATGAGCCTTCCGTCAGCTTCTGTTGAGCGTTTCAACCCACAGTCCGAAGTGCCCAAGCTTGAACACGTCACACGGCTGCTGCTTGAACCGGACGAACTCTCCCTTGCGCGGCTTCTCGTGGGGATAGTTTGCGACGGGCAGCTGCTCCGCATGACCGACCTGGCGTTCCTGCAGCCCCCACACCAGGTTACAGGGGATGCCGTCCGGGTCCTCGAACGTGACGAGGAAACCACCAGCAGGGCCAGCAGAGAGGAGCTTCGAAGCACCGGGGATGAGCTCGCTGGCGCGGACCAGGTCGTCCTTCGTTTCGACCAGGAATGTACCTCCGAGATACTTGCTCTCGGCGCCCTGGCGTCAGCTCGTTCTCCACCCGACTCACAGATGTGGCGACATAGACATAGGGGTCGGGGCCCTTGCCTGCGAAGTAGAGCGTGTCGTTCTCCGAGTAGGCAACGCGCATGCCAAAGTCCTCAAGGAATGCTTTTGCCTTGGGGAGGTCAGCATGCTGGTAGCGCATGTGTGAGAGGCGGACGATGCGGATGGGGGCCGATGAAGATTGGACCATTGCTGCTGGCGACAATGTTGTGTCTCTTTGGCTTCATTCAGCCGTGTGCTCTTAAGAATCGACGAACAGCATACTTGAGAGACGCATACACAGCCTGCAGGATGCACAGCTCACACTGAGTGACGGCGAGTAGCGTCCCGCCGTCCCACATTCATCGCCGTCCCACACTCGGCCAATTACTGCGGGCCCTTTCCGCACTCGAAAGCCGTCCCACCGCAGGACACCAGCTTCGTGAACCGTGAGCTGTGCTTGTGGTTGCGTCCCTCAGTGCCATTCGTGCTGCGAAGCAGGAAGGTGGAGCATCGCTAATGCAGAATCTGACGTCCCCAGGGTACCACCGCGGAGTGACCAACCTTATTCCAAGCACGCAGCTTATAACCATTCCAGTGTCACTGTTCCACGTCAACGACACCTTCCACCATGAGCATCGACGACTGCCAGGTTCTCATTGTCGGCGCGGGACCTGTTGGTCTGCTGCTGGCACTCATGCTCCACGACAAGAACGTGAAGGTGAAGATCATCGAACGGCAGAAGGCACTCTATCCTCTGCCGAGGGCCGTGGCGTTCGACCACGAGTCTCGCAGGCTGTTCGGCTCCGTCGGCCTGACTGAGAAGTTGGAGCCCATTCTGGAGAACATCACGGGCAAAGGGGGCGAGGATGGTACGAACTACGTTTGGAGGGACGCGGACCTGAAGAGTAGGTGCCTGTAGTAGCCAAGCTGACACCAGTGATCGTCGACCTGTTCTTCGAAGCGCCGTCGAGGTCGGGGTTCCCCTTGGGGATGGGCTTCAACCAGCCGCAGTTGGAAGGCCTGCTCGAGCAGGAGGTGTTGCAGCGCGGAGTTCCCTTGATCCGCGGATACTGTGAGTACAACACCGTGCCTGGCTGACAGCAGCCGTCTCTGCAATCGAGGACCTGGCCGACGGGGTGCGCGTCGTGGCCCAGGCCGTCAACGCGCAGAAGGGTACAACGCTCGAGGAGCGCGACTCTGACGGTTTTAGAGGCTCCGGCCCTGACCTCGTAATGGAGGCTTCCTATGTTGTCGGGTGCGACGGTGCCAACTCTACCGTGCGACGCCTGAAGGAGTTCACGACCACTGATCTCAACTTCCAGAGCGACTGGCTGGTCTTGGATATCGTAGGTCACGCGCCGACGCAGCTGACATCCAGCTACTCCGTGATGGCTACATCCCTCCTCGCATTCAGAAGGCCGGCGCATGCCAAGTCTGCGACCCTGTCCGCCCCACCACCTGTGTGTTTGGAGGACACGCTCGCAAGCGCTTCGAGTTCATGCGGCTCAAGGGCGAGGCGAAGGAGCATCTCCTGCTGGAGGAGACTGCATGGGAACTGCTGGCTCCTTGGGGCTTCAAGAAGGTATGCAGTTGCTGCAGCAGCGCTGACGGCAGGACAACTGCGACCTGGAACGCCGGGTTATCTACACTTTCAGGGCGAGGTGGGCGGAGCAGTTCTCCAAGGGCCGCGTCGTGTTGGCTGGAGATGCGCTGCACCTGATGCCGCCGTTCCTGGGCCAAGGACTGAACTCGGGGTTCAGAGACGCAGCGGCCCTGGCATGGCGCTTGCCACTGATGCTCTCGGGAGTAGCCAGCCCCGAGCCTCTGCTTCGTAGCTACCAGGAAGAGCGCCTCGAGCATGTCCGCAACATCACCCTGCACTGCATAAAGCTTGGCGAGGTTGTCTGCCAGACGGACCCGGAGAAAGCGAAGGCCATCCATGCTGAGCTCCGGAGGAATCGTGAGTGACCGTCAGGACCTGCTGACATAAGCTCCCTCCAGCATTCACGAACCCCCCCTGGGACGCCCTGGCATCCTGGCTTCACAGCCCGAGGCGGGCAAGCTCTCGCTGCAGAGACCCTTGCAGTGCGGCGAGCGCTTGATGCTCTTCGACCAAGTTCACGGATGCGGCTGGAGACTGCTGAACTGGGGTCCCGTGTCCGTGGAGCTCTTGCTTTCAGAAGACGCGCGCAATTTCTTCTGTGATGATCTCGGTGGGAGGTGCATCTCGGTCTCCTCCAAAGAGGACGTCTCTGGAGAGTACTCGCAGTGGTTTGCCAACGACCTGGGTTTGGACCAGGTGGTCCTCATCCGTCCCGACTTCTACGTGTTTGGCCATGCTCCCGTGTCTGAAGTCAACGGCTTAGTGCAGCAGTTGAAGGCAAAGATGATGAGCTAGATTAGTCGATAGCATGCATCCGCAATAACCCGGCGCCGAAGCAGCCGATCCCCGTCGGCTGTTATGCGTTCCAAAATGCTCTCGGGCCCCGTGATCAAAAAGAGCTGAACCCTGGTGGGCCATTGATGGGGCACCAGGACTCGCCGCCATCCATTCAGAGCATCTTGGTTTAACAGCATCCTCAATGTTGCGATCGCAATGTCGACCGCCAGCTCGTCCAACCGGCACCAGTGCGCCCACTGTCCGAGAGTCTTCACGAAGCCCGCCCATCTGCTCCGGCACACCCGCAGTCACGTCAGCGACCGGCCATTCACCTGCTCCTTCTGTCACAAGTCTTTCACCCGGACCGATACTCTCCAACGACATGAGCGCACCGTTCACTCCACGAAGAGGCCGAGGGCAGAACAGTTTTCGGCATCCGAGGAAGAACCCGAGGGCTGGACCGAAGCTTCGATTCCAGACCTCGACATGGCCAACAGCGGGTGGTACGGTGAGCCCTCGGAGAACCCGCCCGCGTTTGACTTCGGGTTCTCAATGCCCGACCCAAGTTACGTACCGCCGGAGCTCATTCCGTCCAGCGCAGCGGAGGTCAACGACATGATTGCTGGATGGCTGTCTCAAGACGGCGGCCTCGGTCTCGAGGGATTGTTTCCCAGCACTCTCCCCAATACCGATTCTTCGACGGTCTCCGCCTTCGCGATGCCGCCAGACAATGCGACTGGTCGACTTTTTAGTCCACGGCCAGTGAGACCATCTGGCCGTCACCGGCGGCGGACAGTGGTTGCCGTGGACACTTGGGAAAGCGGCGTCACTGCAAGTGCCCCAGATACGGTTAGCCGTGCCCAGTCGCCTCAGCTGCCGTTCACATCTCCTGAACAGGTCGTCGGTAAGCTCAATATTAATGGACCACATGTGGGTAGCCTACTCGACAGCGCTGATACCAGGTCTCCATGACAGTTGAGGATACCTCAGTGATTCCATCGATGAAGTTCTTGGACGCGTGCCTGCACCTCTACTTCCGCGACTTCCACCCCTCCTTTCCCGTCATTCACCGGCCCACCTTCGAGCGCGATCGCGCATCTCCACTGCTGTTGCTCAGTATGTGCAGCATCGGCTGCATGTTTGTCGGCACCCAGGCGGCAACTGATAGCGGGCTATGGATCTACCATCGCCTGCACCTGGCAACCCTGCTGCAACGCGATGGCAACATGGCGAATGAGAAGAGCAGACTGGACTCAACACTGAGCGCTCTCATCGGTCAGTCATTCAGCTTCTTACATGGTCGGCCACGAGAGATGCTCACGGCTGACTCGTTTCATGAGACAGTCTGCAGTATGGCGAGGCGCAGCGGGCTGTTCCCCAAGACCAACTCAAACCCGGTCACGTTTGAGATGGTGCGGGATTTGGAGGGCGATGAACTACACCGTCGTTGGCGACAGTGGGGTCGACAAGAGACTCTCAGGAGGTGAGTCGGATCTCTCCTTGAGCTGACAGCAGGATATGTCTCGGACTGGCGGTTCACGGGGCCGAGCTGTCTGTCTTCAGCGGGTTTGCACGGCTCATGCCCTCCCTCCTCACCGCCAAGGACGCCTTCCACGATGCTCTCTTCGAAGCCGAGGATGCCCAGACGTGGAGAGAGCTGCTGTCAGCCCATGACACGATCAGCGTACCGGATGAATCACTTTCGGTGGTAGTTCTCGCCCAGGCGCTCGTTCAGGTCCATCAGCTCCGAGAAATAGGCGACACACTGCTTGGAGAGGACGTGCCTCTGCGCACGCACGGCTCCTTCTTCCGCCACATGATGTCTCTGGCGCAAGAGATCAACATTACCTCCTTGAATACAGGACTGTTGTCCTCGCTATGGCATTATGTCTTTGTCGCACGCCTCGCACCTCTGACTCTCATTGAGGAGGCGGCTGGCCGGTCCGGTGACCCCTCCCCGGAGTGTCTAGCAGAGCTACGGGCGTGGATCGATAGTCCCGCTGCACGGCTGGGAACTCTGCACTGCGGGCAGGTACTGCTGCAAGCAGAAGATCTGAGGGACAAGCCGTTCATCCTACCGAGGTGAGTGCAATAGGCTGGCCCCGCTCACCGCTCAGAGCTGTCTTCCATGCCGCCCTAGTTCTCATGGCGTACCTCTCATTCATCCCAGATTACTCAGGGGGAAACGTCGTCACCATCGGAAGCATAACGAACTGGGAGCACCTGGCTCTCGTCTATGATTCGCTGACGGTGGGAGAGATTCCAGCTACGCTGTCCGCTGCCGAAGACTACGTCGTCCGTGGCCAGGCGTCTCTGCGCGTGAGAGGTTTCCTGGATGGGAAGGAGCGCCAGATGGACATGTTCAGGTGGGCAGACTGCCGTGGCGGAATACTGACCTCAGCCTGAGATCAGCAGCCACCCGGCTGCTCGGGCGATGTACTCCTTGGGGTATCGGTGCGACCTTGGGGCGCATTCTATCGGACGTCTCTTTCAGTTCGCACCCCTGAGTACCACGAGGTCGTATGCATGTTGTATTCTACGAATAACTACTCTGATCAAACCCCGCATCAAAAGCGGACAATGGGGGCAGCCACAAAGAAGGAATGTGGGACGAGTCCCGCGGATGCGGGACGATTGTGGGACGCAGCAGGTCACAAGGTCGAACGTTATCTCGATTTGTGGGACCCCGCCTGGGGCCCATTGTGGCGTCACAAAAGTGGGCGGGGTTCAGGTGCGGTGACACCTGCATCTGCGGTTAACGGCCAGGTCAAGGTCTGCTTATGGGTTATAAGGCAAGCCAGCATTTTGTGGAGCAAGCTGCGGCAAGGATGAGTGACTCACACACAATGACCGACATCAAGGAAGGCCCCGACGTTGAGCACAAGGAGGTGGCCCCTAAAGACGCCCAGGGCAACCTGGAGTACACCGAGGATGTCGAGCCCGCCCTCCACGGCAGGACGTATATGGCCCTTTTCGCCCTGTGCCTGCTCAACATGGTTCAGATTGTTGCTTTGAATGGCCCACCGTCCGGTGTTAGTCTGACGGTATCTCCCACCGCTAACCTCAGCTCGACTTCATCGCGAACGACTTGGGAGGAAGCGAAGTCAAAGTATGGGTCCCGAACGCGCTCTCCCTCATTCAAGCGGTTGCTGGACCGCTCGTCGTGAGTATGAGCCACAGACCAAGCCTGGCTCCAGTCCTTCGCCTCGGACACGTTTCAAGCGCGCAAGACGATTCTCGTCGGGACGTGCACTTGCTCCTTCATCGGTGCGGCCATCGCGCCAGGTGCCACGAACATCTACCGAGTAATCGGTGCCCAGATCATGATCGGCGTGGGCTTTGGTGCTGTACCCCTCGCATATGCTATTCCCTCAGAGGTGAGTGGACGTCTCGCGCAGTACTGACGACAGATTCTGCCCCGCAAGTGGCGACCCCTCGCGCAGTCCATGAACAACTTGGCCGGTGGGATCGGATCCACCATGTCTCCGCTGTAGGTAGTCAAGTGTTTACGTCCCTAACCACAGTGTCATGGGCGCGCTTGTGAAGAGATCAGCTCACAACGGCTGGAGGAACTTTTACGTGAGTCTCAGCCTGTTCTCTCCTGACATCAGTGGATACAGATGGCTCTCTGGGGCCTGACCGTTCTTGGAGTCTTGGTCGGATACCGACCGCCGAAGAGACACACCGCCCTCGACCACCTGTCATTCACTCAGAAGATTGCTCGGTTGGATTTGCCAGGGATGGGTCTCGTGAGTCGCTGTTCTCGGCCAAGATTGACACCAGCTCACCGCCGGACTCACTTTGCTTCTGACCGGGCTGACACTCGGCGGCAACCCTTGGTCCTGGACCAATGCGCGCGTGCTGTCGACACTCGTAACGGGCTTTGCCTTCCTGGCCGGCTTCGGCCTTTACGAATGGAAGGGTACATCCACGGGCATCCTGAGCCATGAGCTCTTCAAGCGGCGGACGTTCAGGCTCTGCATCCCGCTCATGTTCATCGAGGGCATTCTGCTGTTCGCGATTGTCATCTTTTACCCCGTGGTGTAAGCCCGACCAGGCCGCTCGATCTGACCGCAGGACCGCGACCTTCTTCGCGCAGGACCCGCTGATCGCCGCTGCCCGTCAGATCCCGTTCTGGGCGACCGCAGCGCTGATCACCGTAGGCTACGGTCTCTGGAGCTCGAAGCGGCGCACGATTCGGAGCCCGCTCATCGTCGGTTTCCTGATCTGGACAGGGGGCACGGTCGGCATGGCGACTATCCAGCCGAGCCAGTCGGTGAACCACCTCGTGTTCGACGTGCTCTGCGGACTGGGTTTTGGCGGCCCGCTCATCCTCCTCATCTCGGGGACGCAGCTCTCGGTCCCCCACCACCTGATTGCCACCGCGACAGCGGTCATGACATCGTCGCGCGCTGTCGCCGCGTCAGTATTCACCGCCATCTACAGCGCGGCAGTCGGCAGCTCGATGGCCGCGAAGCTGCCCGCCTACGTCGGCAAGGCGGCCGTGGCCGCTGGCTTGCCTGAGGCGTCCGTGCCAGCGTTCGTCCCCGCCCTGCTTGGCAAGGACGCAGGGACCCTTGAGAAGTTGGCTCCACCGGGTGTCATTGCGGCCGCACAGAAGGCAGTCCTGCAGGCTTCGGCGGACAGCTACCGTCTCGTATTCATCATCGCGGCGCCGTTTGGAGTGGTCGCGTGCATCATGGCCTACTTCGTCGAGGACATGACCAAGCTTATGACGTACCACGTGGACGCGCCGGTCGAAGTGCTGCATGCGAAGGGCCTTGCCGAGGAGAACGATGGCTGAATGAGTGGACGGTCGTACGGAATGAACATCGGGTTGCTGTGCGGTGGATCTCAAGTGATCGACGCGGCATGGGTTCTGTGGTGGTCAGGGCGATGCAGAAGTGAATCTTGATCCCAAGCATGGTCCATCGGCCCACTTCCTGAATTTTATTAACACTGGGGGCAGAAGCTCACGAAGCGCACGAAGGGGAAGCATCAGTGGTCAGGGTCGGATTGTTCTTGGCGCAGCATCCAGCGACGAAAACACCGAGTCCGGCGAAAACGAGCTTGACGGCAGCCTGTGGCGCTCCGCCCCCGCCGCCCATGCCGCCCACGCCGCCTCCGCACTGCTCACGGCCCCCGGCCTCCATCCAGCATGTGTTCTGTGCCTTCATTCGCCTCCGAGATCCCTCTTATCCATCCCTAGAGTTCCGGGGCGAGCCGGGTTAGGTTGCTGCTCCCAGCGATCGCTGCAATGTTCAGCCGCCCGAGCGCGACGAAAGAGCCCAACCAGAAGCAATACAAAAGGTGACATCTCGCTTCTCCTCCCCCCACACCATCCACAAGAACTGACAGCGCCCATGGTAACCGCCCTTCTCCTCCTGGCGCCCAGCGTCGCCGCGTTTGGCACCATCAACACGGGCGGCCAGCAGGCCGAGCACGAACGTATCACCCGCATCGCCCTCCAGTGCCCCGACGGCGTATACCATGACGACGGATCTTGTTTCGAGCCAATCTCAATGCTGTCCTTTGCGGGCGGCAATGGAACATTCGGCGCGATCGGTGCCCCCGACGGCGGGGCGGATACGCTCAAGTCGCAGGCGCACTGCGACGACGCCGACTACATTGACTACGCCAAGTGGGGCCTGAACGGAACGTACCCGCAAAGCAAGGCGGAGCGCAACCGCAAGCTGCGCGAGTGCTACGAGCACCTGAAGGGGCACTGGGACGAGGGCATCAAGGGCGCCGGCGAGCTCGTGGACGACTTCGGCGTGCTGGTCGAGAAGGAGACGAAGCTCGCCGACGAGAACGGCAAGGGCATTCCATGTGTCTACTCTGGCAGCCTTAGTGGGCGCGCAAAGTGCGACGCCTTCGAGGGCCTTGGCCGGTCGCTTCACGGCCTGCAGGACTTCTATTCGCACAGCAACTGGGTCGACTACGCGCAGATCACGCCGACGCAGAACACCCCTCCGGGGCTGGGGATGACCGACCTCGCGCCCTTCCTGTCCATGATCAACGGCAGTGGACCGAGCGACATCAACATCCCCTCTGATTTCAGCACGGCCTGCTTCAACCTCTTCGGGCACGACACTGTGGAGGGCGCGGCGGCCTGCGAGAAGGACGGGCGATACATCACCCACGTCGTGCTGAACAAGGACAAGGGCGAGATTCTCGTCAAGCCGCTCGCAAACGTGACTGTCGAAGCGGGCGCTATCCTAACTGGCGAAGCGCGCACGCCCCGCGGCAACATCAGCGACAACTTTGAGCGTGCGGTGCACGGCGCCGTCCTCGAGTCGCGCAGGCAGTGGGCCGACTTCCGCACAAAGATCATGGACACGTACGGCCCGACCCGGGGACGGCTCATTGTGTGCGCTCTGACGCGCGACCAGCCGCAGCGCGATTGCGGAGGTGGACGCAGCGTCGCTCTCGTTCTGGACGGGAGCTCGGCAGCCGCCGTCGGCGACGCCCTCAGGGCCAAGGCGCACCAGACCGACCGTGTTGGCGTGTTCGACGGCCGTGGAGCGTTCGCCGCCTTCGGCTCCGACACCAAGCTCGACAGCCTCCAGGGCGGCAGTCTCGCGAAGGGGCTGCGGCTCGCTGTCGACACTCTGAACGGCACGACGACAGACCAGATTGTCCTGGTCTCCTCTGAGGACAGCGCGGACGTCGTTGCCTCCATTGAAGCCGCGAAGAAGAAGGGCATCCGTGTCAGCTACGGTCTGCTTACACAGAAGGCTAAGGCGCGACGGTCGCTGCGTTTCTGGCGCAGAGCCGACCCACCCCAGACCGCTGTCGCGGCAGCCGTCTTGAGCACGGGTGGCACGTACGCTGTGCTCGCGGACGATGGCCAGAAGGACACGTTCGCCGACCACGTGTTCGCATGGGACGAGGGCGCGAAGACGCGCCTCCCCCGTGGCCTCATCGTGTTTGACGACGGCGACCGTGACTGGGCCCACGAGGTCGATGACAAGCACACTGTGAACGTCACCGTCACGGCTTACAATGGCTCGGCGACCTTCATGCTCCGCGAGGACGACAAGGAGCGTGCGCGCGGCAAGGGCTCCAGTGTTAGCCTTCAGGCGCCGGGCGACGACTCGACCGTTGTAGCACGCGTCGAGCCAGACGGCCTCTACTCGATCGCCCTCGACTACACCTCGGCCGCCATCATGGCTGTTCCCAGCCTCGCATCCGTGGTCGTTGCCTCGCTTGCTTATCTCTTACTCTAGTTCAGTTGTATAGACCAGGGCACTGTGGATCTTACATACATTCGTTACTTCGTCACTATCTGCTGACAGCAGCCCAGCAAACATGCTCGACCCAGTCCCTCTCTGCGTGCTTGTCGTCGTAGTCGTGAACCTTCTCCTCGGAGCCGGACATGCTAGGCAAGCGCCGAGGTCCTGTGAGCACATTCGTGATTTCCGACTTGGCCGTGAGGTCGTCACGCGCAGTGTGGCCGCCGAAGACGTAATCCATCTGCTCGAGACCGATGCCCTTTGTTGCGGGTAGGCAGAGCAAAGCCCACACGCCGCCCAGGAAGCAGAACATGCCGAAGAAGATGAACACGCCGTATCCCGGCCCGATCATGCACCCGATGCAGCGATGTGATGGCGTGTGAAGCACTAGCTTCGGCGTGGTGTGCGGTGTGCTGGTGTGGTGGCTGGCGACGTGGGACTTGGCCGCACACTCTTCCTGGCGGCGCCTACCCGGTGGTTCCAGTGGCCCCCCCCCCCCGCCATCAATGCCTATCCACAGTTCATGCGATGTCTATTGTCTCTAAGATCCTGCTTCCCCTGATGACACCCCGTTACATCCTGGCCCTTGCGTCGCGCGAGTCGACCAGGGGTTTCCGCCCGATGCGCTCCCACTCCTCCTGCACGAGCTTCTTGACGTCCCCGCGGACCACCTTCTGGCTCGGCGTCCACGGCATCTTGTCCACGATGACGGCGATATCTGGCCGCGCGCAGTAGCGCAGTTTCGGCCAGGCCGTCTCGGCAATCTCGCGTGGTGTCGCCTCTGCCCCAGGCGCGAGCGTCACGGCCACGCCGACGCGCTCGCTCATCACCTCGCAGGGCACGGGGACGGCGCACGCTTCTGCAACCCGCGGGTCGGAGAGAAGCGCGCGCTCGACCTCGGCGCTGGCGATGTTCTCGCCGCCGCGCACAATAATCTCCTTAGCTCGGTCGACGAGGTGCAGGTCCCCGAACTCGTCGATGAAGGCGATGTCCCCTGTGTCGAACCAGCCTCCCTCGCGGAAGGACTCGGCGGTGGCTTTCGGATTACCAACGTACTCCTTCATCAGCGTTTGGCCGCGGCACAGCAGCGTCCCCGTCTCGCCTGGCGGGACCTCTTTCCCCGCAGCGTCCACTACCTTCAGCTCCGTCACTGGCAGCACCTGCCCCGCCCCGTGTGGCTTGTCCAGGTACTCCTGTCCGAGGAAGCCTGTGTGGAACCCGCTCGTCTCCGTCATGCCCCATCCCGTGGCGGGGACCAGCTTCGGCCAGCGTTCGACGAGGTTCTTGGCCAGGTCGGTCGGGGGCGTCGCGCCGCCGTACGCGACCGTCTCAAGCTGATAGTCTTTCGGCACGAGGGGCGACTGGAGGATCGCAGTCGCGACAGCGGGCACGCCGCCGATCTTGCCGACGCTCTCCTCGACCATGAGTTTCACGGCCATGGGTACAGACCAGTGACGCATGAAGACGAGCTTGCTCCCGTTGTGCAGCGCGAGAATGAGCCAGGACAGGCAGCCCTGTACGTGGAACAGCGGGATCGAGAGCAGCGCGCTCCCATACCTCGGCGCGATGGCGTTCTCGGCGGCGACGACAGGGTCGACACCCTCGCGCAGCTTGTGCCGCGCTGTCTGGTACGGCGCCGAGTGGATGATGTGCAGCGCCTGCCGGTGCGTGACGAGCACGCCCTTTGGCAGGCTTGTGGTGCCGCTCGTGAAGAAGATGATGCCGTCACTCTCGGGCCCGACTGGCGGCGGGTCGACCTTGATCCGCTCGACCGTGGCCGCGTCCGCGCGCAAACTGGACATTTCCTGCCGTCAGCGCTTTTCTGAGTCATCAGTTACCCACCGTGACGCCCGTGCGGTCCTGCAGGTGTTCAATGGGAGACCAGCACCACGTCTCCCACTTGCCTGCGAGCTGCGCGGCGAGCTTGTCATCGACGAGGGTGAGGTGCGGCTTCGTCAGCTGGAGGCAGTGCAGCTGCGCGTCGACGTGCAGCCCATTGTTGAGGAGTACGGGCACGCCGCCAGCGAGACACACGGCGAGGAACGACACAACCCAGCCCGTGCTGTTCACGCCGCCGACGGCTACGCGCGTGCCCGCCCCGACCCCGTGATCGGCCAGCACGGCAGCGAGCTCGACGGCCTTCTCGTACGCGTCCGCAAAGGTCACAGCCTCACGCGCCTCGAACGGCTCCGGGGCGGCAATCGGTGTACTCAGGAGCTGCTTCTGGCCCCACTTCGGCATGTTCTCGCTGATGAACCGCGGAAACGAGTACGGCGTCTTTCGTCAGCTCGGCCAAGAGAGGGAAACTCACGTTCTTCCATACACGCAGATCGCGTCCCTCGACGTTGACGCGCTCTGTCTCGAATGGAGAGCCGGGGTAGGTCAGCAGGCGGTCGCACTCGTCGACGCCGAGCAGCGGCTTGGCGGGTCGCAGCAGGGGGACGGTGGGCCGGAGTGCGGCAGCTGGGCGGAGGAGCGGCCGCGTCGCTCTGAGGGCTGAGTGCAGCATGACGAGTGGTGAGAGATGATGAGGAGCAGAGATGTCCCGCGGGAAGTTAGATTCGCGGGGGGTCAGGGGGCTCTGCGGCGCCGGATAGCTCTGGATGGTCGTGGTCAGGTGCCCACTTGGAACTTGGAGGATGCCCACCTGACCGAGAGTGAGAGTGGACAGTGGACACGACGGGTGGAGGTGGAGGTGGAGGTCATTCGGAACCAAACAAACCGGCCTCCGCCCATGGAACAAAAGCCCCGACGATGAGAGAGCCATCTCGCTTCGACGTCGCAACATCCTCCAGGCCAATCCCTATCAGCCCCCCACTTTGCATGCTGTATAGCTGACGCCCAGAACAATCCCAGTGGCCACTCAACTCTCAATCGGCGGCGGTACGGCGCAGACGACAGGCACTGAACGATGCATGGTCTCGAGCTGTAAGAGACGTGTCACTGGAACCAGAACCATTCACAAGGCCTGTGCACTCCAACATAAAACTACTCAATCGCCGCTGTCATGAGCGACTCGACGCAGCACTAAACGAACTTGTCGACCTCATGAACCTTGGGCTTGCGGAACTTCTCGGCGAGCGCGTGACCCTGCGCGATCGTGCCGGGCTTGGTGCGGGGTGTACGGATGCGTTCGCCGGGGTACCACTCGCGGAGGTTGATGGCGATGAGCATGACGAGGACGAGGAAGTCGGCGACGCCCTCGATGCCGTAGTACGCTCAGCGGGAGCGGATAGGCGCGGCGGGGTCGGGCGTGAAGATCTGCACGACGCGGTAGCAGCACACGAGCATCGAGAGCACCATCGCGATCAGGAGGTAGACGGTCTCGCGCGTGCGCAGCTTGAATGCAAAGTGCGTCACGATCAGCGCGATCAGGTTCGTGCCCACCGTACCGAGGGCGGTGACGTACATGGCGCGCCAGAGGGCCCGCGTCATGTAGTCCTTGTACGAGCGCGGGTTGACCTTGGCCGCGACCGCGATACTGAGGATGATCGAGGTGAGAATCGACAGGTAGCCGACCGCGACGAAGGGGTAGATCCACTTGGGGTGGTTTGGCGCCGGAAGCGTCGTCAACACATGTCGCCGCCATAGGTCGAGGAGCGGGAAGAGCAGCAGCCCGAAACTGACTGAGCCGAGGGCGTTCTCGCCCGCTGCTGTCAGCGAGGTCAGCGACCCACTCACAGAGCGTGTGCACATTGTAATTCACCACACTCATCACAGCCCGCGTCACGTACAGCGAGATGCGAAGGCCGACGAACAGAGCCGGGCGGAGTAGCAGCCATGTCCGCGACCGCTTGCTGATGATGCGGTAGAGGAGGACCGGGACGGTCATGGCGTACTGTGGGTCAGGCTCAGCTCATGGCAACACTCACCGCGACGGCAAAGAAGATGCTGGGCCCCAAGTCGATCTTTTGTGGATATCCGCCAGTGAAGTTGAAGGCATCGAGCCATATGCCTGGGGGAGGGGAGGACATGGTGGAAGTGAGTGTTTAGAGGACGTCGGGGAACCGCTTCCTTCGGCTACAGGCTATATGCTGCTGGGAGCAGGCTCTATCCGTGGCTAAATCGCGCGTTGGGGACAGCTGACACGGTGCCAACGATGGAAAGCGGCCTCTGGACCGAGCTGAGCCTCGCGGGCGACGGCATACACACACTTCTGTCCTGGTCTGGAATCGTTCGTCATGGTGACGTCTGCAAGGCGCGTACAGAATGGAGAAACGGGGCGCGTTTGGAGAGCGTGAAACTTGGAAACGCCGTCACAAGGCGGTCGCGCCAGGTCACATTCGTCCAGAAGTCAACCTGTAAAGATAGTCCTGCTAAGACTTTGCGAGAGTCCATGCTCACTGGGCGGCGCTGCTGTCTTGCGCCCGCATACAGCATTCTAAATGACAATCTGAAGAGGAACGGCTGCAGCCGACCCCGACTCCCGAAACGAATGGCTGACGGAGAAGGGCGTCAAATGAGTGTTCCATTGGAGATTCTAAGCCCGCCGATGCACATTCCATCTATCTTCAATCACCTGTAGCCTGTAGCCTACGGCAAATCCCCTTCGCAGCTGGCCCGTCTCCCGCTCACTTGAACTGCATTGCTTATCACTTCTGACTATTACTTAGAACAACTCTCTTCTAACGTTTCTGTCACACAGAACACTTTCCGTTGTCCTTCCCTAGCTCCGCAACGTCCTCGACCATGAGGATGTCACCCTTCTCCGAGTCCTTCTCCGACTCGACCCGTGCCTTCTCCTCAATACGTGCCTGGACGCGGGCGTGCATGTCCTCGGCCGCGCGCTGCCGCGCCTGCTTGCGGGGGTAGTCGAAGAGGAGCGTGATCTCCTCGAGACTCATGCCACGCGAGTCGATCAGGAAGAAGTAGAAGTACAGCAGGAACGCCGCATTAATGGCGATGTACAAGATGTAGTACTTCCAGGCGATGGCCTTGAATGCGATGGGGTTGACGAACTGGTTGAACCCATTCGCGAACGTCTGCACGGCCGTGAAGATGGCGAGGCCCTTGGTGCGCAGGTGGAATGGCATGATCTCCGTGCAGTAATGGAACGGCAGGGCCATCCACGCGATGTCGTAGAAGAAGAAGAAGATGAAGATGAACGGCACGGTTGGAATGCCGAAGCTCTGCTTGCCGGCCGCGAACGTCGCCGACATGCCCGTCACGATTGCGATGGCGCTAATCATGCCGATACCAGACACGAAGAATGAGACGCGGCGCGAGATGCGGTTCACCTGAGTCGCTGCGAGCTCGCACGAGAGCAGGTTCCAGAGCGCGAGCCCACCGTTCAGTGACGTCGTCTGCTTCGGATCCTTGATGCCGACGCTCGCGAGGATGGGCGTGAGGTAGTACCCGAGGAGTCCAGATCCGGTCCAGTTCGTTCCGCAAGCCATGAGAATAGCCATGACGATGCGCCTCCGGTTGCCCCGCGTGCGCACGAGGTCGCCCCACGCCGACTTGTGCTCCTCTCCTTCGGCCTCGAGCGCGGCGCAGATCTCCCCGTACTCGGCCTGCACGAGGGCGTCGTCCGCCTTGCCGTTGGCGTGGTACTTGGCCAGAACGCTGAGCGCCTGCTCGTTTCGCCCCTTGTTGATGAGGAAGCGGGGGGACTCGGGCCCCGTCGACGTGATCGCAATTACGAGCACGGGCGCAAACAGCTGGAACATACACGGCATGCGCCACGCCCAGTCGTTCCCAATGTAGAGCCCCGCGAGGCACAGCCAGGAGCTCAGCGCTGAGCCCAGGAAGAACCACCCGTAGTACGACGACGCGATGACGGACCGCAGGCGCGGATGCGCAATCTCGTTAAGCAGAGCCGGCGCGGCGACCAGCCATCAGCAATGGTCGATATGCAAAGAGCTCACCTTTGTGATCGCGCCGCCGGCGCCGATGAGGACACGGCCACCGCAGAAAACACCCGTGTTCTTGGCGAGGGCGTTCACGATCGTGCCAATGACGATGAGGACAGAACCGATGCCGACGGTCGGCTTGCGTCCGTAGCGCATTGAGACCCATGATCCGAAGAACGATGCGATGAGGCCAGGGAAGTACAGCGAAGATGCGATCAAGCCGAGCTTTGTGCCCGTTGGCGTATCAAAGTACGCGTTCCACTCCGGGATCGCCTGCAGCGCCGCCAGCAGCGCCTGGTCGTACCCCAGGTAGAACACGCAGAGACAGCAGCCCGCACAGTGCAGCACATTCTGCCGCAGCGACTTGTCCCGCCACCAGTGACGGTGTGTGTTGTTGGGAAGTGACAGGAGGTGGTTGGCGCTTGTCATAGCGGGATGGGGAGGACGCAGCCCCCAACAGCGTCTTAAGAGCTTCTCCGGCCTGCATCCTGACACCTCCTGGCCAGGCTTAGGATGAAGAACAGCCGCAAGTGGGCAAGACGGGAATGATGTCGGCGAAAGCCAACGATGCCACGGCGGACAACGCGCATACTCTGAAGACGGCTAAAGCATGCGGGCCAGTTACACGCGGGCCAAGCACGACCTTACATCTGGCGCTCAAGAGGCTGGAACTCCCAGAGGGATGAATGTCGACAGATGACCGGTTCTTATGACATGTGACTTCTGTTATGGGGCGATCAATAGAGTTCGGCATGGTTGCAACGATCGGATATCGGTTACTAAATCCTGGACAAGGACGCCAATGCCGTCAGTGGCTTACGGGCACATCCGAACGCTGGGACCTGAGATAACGGGGAACGACGCTAGAAACGCGGACCGGTAAGGGCAGGTGGGCACTCCGCCAATGACATTACGTCGCATACTGCGGGATAGTCCACGATCTGCTCAGATTTCGCTGCAGTTCTGGCTGATACTCGTCTTGAAGTTGAGCCGCTATGCTATGCGATGTCACCAGCCGTCGCGCCACGCCTGTGGGCCCCGACTTGAAGCACGCCGTGGCGTTCAGGCGGGCCCTGATCGAAACCAGCTTTCACCAAGAGTGCTGGAAGATATCGCTGCGCTGTGACAGCAAGTCCGACAGACACTAGGCCCTGTTTTGCCGGTGATCGACTGGGCGTTGGACCCGGAAGCAGCGTCGGAAAGCGCCCTGCGGTCCGAGTTGCTCACTGTGCCTTCGTTGACCTAGCCGGAGCCTAACGGCCGACGTACGTGGCTTCAGTGCGGCTCAGAGATGCCATCAGACTGCCTGAGTGGCGTCCTCACCCCTTTGGTGGTCTGTGACCGAAATGCTGGATGACTCCGAGAGCTGAAAGCGGCCGAAATCGCTCGACCCTCGGAGTTCCGACGCCGACGCCGAAATTGCGCAGCGCCCACCTTGAAACATCGGTCTGATCGTATAACGGTTAGTACACAAGATTCTGATTCTTGTAATCTGGGTTCGATTCCCAGTCGGACCTCTTATCACCTGCTCGCTAGGCGAGTTTCAGGACGCAGCAAGGCGTCGAGGGCGGGCATTCGGATACCAAGAGCTCAGCCCCTTTTTGGCGGGGCAAGACCGTTAGCTTGAATTCTATCAGCCCTCACTTGCGGAGTTTGCTAGGGCTTGTTGTATTTCTACACAGGAACAGGGGTGGAGCTTGCAGTGATGCCGCAGGCCAAGAGAGCTGCATGCTCAAAATCTGCAAGCGATGAATGGGCACTGAGCCTTTGCGCAGACCGAGGGCAGTCAATGACCGTCGAGTTTGTCCCTTCGATTTCCCACGGTCGTTGGTTGACGCTACCTCCTACTGCTGCTCCACTACGCGACACTGTATGCAAAGCAAAATACATGATGGGAGCCTACAGCCCAGATGACGCCTGGATTCCGCCTCCCGTGAGCTGGTCGAGGAGCTGGATCTGGTCGCTCGGTAGCTCCGCCTTGAGAGCGTCGACCTCCTCCTGCGGCGCCTCTCCCTCGAGAGACGCGACCTCCTCTGCCGGCGTGGGGTCGTCGATTATAGCCTCTTGCGCGCTCTTGAACACGCCGAGGACGTTTGTGCTGTCCTGCTGCCGGACGGCCGGCGCCAGCTTCCAGATACTCCCTCCCGGCGGCGGGGGAATGGTCTCGAGTGCGCGCTTGGGGTCGCCGAGTCCGCGCTCAGCGCCGAACTGCATGATATCGTGCGCGGCGAAGAGCTTCAGCGGCGCGCTAGTCTTGGGCCACGGCCACTCCTTGCCGCCCGCGTAGGGGGCGAGGTAGTCTACAGCGCGGCCGATGCTCTGCCCCTCGGCGCCGTGGAAGCCCCAGAGGTCAATGCCGAGCCGAGCCGCCATGGCACACGTGCGCAGGTACGCGACGAGGACGAAGTTGGCGTAGTGCCAGCTGGTTGCGCGCTTGAGCTCGAGGGGCGTGGTGCCGTCGGCCGCAATGGTTTGGTCGATGCGGGACCGCTGCTCGATGACCTGCGCCTTGGCGGCGGCGTTCTGGCCGAGGAACATCTGCAGCGCGATCACCTGCATGAGCGCGAACGTGCCGTGGTTGTTCTTGGCCGCGAGCTCCTTCTGCCCGAACTCGCTGTTCGTCAGCCAGGACAGGTACTCCTGGTTCCAGGCGCGGAAGGCGTTGGCATCCTGCTGCGTCCACGCGCCGTCGAACTTGGTGTTCAGCAGCGCGACAGCGTCCAGCACGTCCGTGTACACCTGCGCAAAGTCGATGATGCCCTCTTTCCGTCCCGTGTTCTGACAGGGGATCAGCTGCGCGTGCTGCAGGTTCGGCGTCATGCGTGTGGCCGAGTCGATGAACCACGTACGCAGCACCTCGCCTGCCTTCTGCCGGTACCGCGCGTCGTCCGTGTACCACCACGCCAAGCTGAGGTAGTACGCGCTGTTCACCATGTTGCTGCTGTCCTTCCGGTCCGTGTACAGGTCGATCTCGGGGTTGCGCTGCCCATCGCGTAGCTCGTACGGGCACCCCGATGCAGTCGTCGGCCACCAGTACACGCCCTGCGACGCGTAGTCGTTTCTGGACATCAGCCTAACCAAAGTGCATGACTTACGGAGTGCCATCAGGCACAGGCTTCTGCTTGCTCGTGACTGACCACGGGCCGACGGTCAGGAGTCGATCCGCAAGACCCTTCAGAGTCCCGAGCTCTCCCTGGTCGGGGTTCCCGGCCGCGCGCTGCATGTAGTCCGGATCGAGGATGACGGTGTTGGGCCGTGGCCGGGCGATGCCGCGGCGCACGGGGCTAGCTGCCACCAGGAGCGCCGACAGTACGATGAGTAGTGGTATAACGAGCATGGTGGGAGGTGGAGATGTGATGGCGACTCGATCATCCTCATCCGCTGCTGCTTAAGTACCCCAATGATCGCCAACAGACTTGGACTCGCAGTCGCAAAACTGAAAGACACAATTCAGACCAGGTGCTGCGGGCAAGAAAGCAAGATCCAGCAAGGTAGCCGATCCAGCAAGAACATGGCGTCCAGGGATCGAAATGAATCTCGTTATCGGGCCCTGACGTCGGCCGAACGCGTTATGGCGCTCAGTGTGCGTGACATGTGAACGGGGAGTGCTGGCCTGTGGATGCGGCGGAGTTGTCGCTCTGGTACCTCCTTGAATATTCATACTTGCAAAACAAGCTCTAGCTCTGGTGAATGTCTCTCCTGGGTGCGCCGAGGGGCGTAACAAGCTCGGCGAGCAGTTCCGCCGCCCCTTCTATGCACTGGGGGACACGTGTGCGCTGCGTTATGCGTGGATGGGCCGAGCGGATATTCTCCGAGCGGTCAACAGATGCGCGGGGGACGTGGACGGCAATTCGGAGAGCGATTGGAAGCGAGACTGCGGCGCCGCCCAGCCATCCGCAAACGACAGAGCCCTGCGGTACCCTTTGTCCATTCAGCCAACGTCAGCACGCTGTCGGGCTATCGTCAGCAGCAACAACAGGGAATTGATTCCCTTCCCTCGACTGCTCATGTGGGCGTTGCGTCGGCCAACCACAGCTCTGGGACCGAGAGATGCAAGGGACGTGCCGATTACGAAACCCTGCTTCGCAGTTTTCCGATCACATCTTGGGCACGGCACAGAGGGCTGGGGTGGGAATCTGTAGCGGTGCCGGGAATCGCAGACTGTCACTGGATATCGCCCCGTGGTCAGCGGGCGTCGTGAGGGCACGAGCGTCATGGGTTTTGCAAGAACGCCTGCACACGACTCCGGAACGAGCATGACCGGGCACGGACGTGAGCACAGAAGGCGAGGCCAGGACCCAGGCCCCAACCTAGAAACACAGAGGCACCGCCGACAAAGATTGCGTGACTGGTCCATCGGCGTTACTCCTCTCTCCCCGCTCCTCATGCTCACTTTCGGGGGAGTTTAAGCTCGCCGTTCCACATGCGTACCCTCATTTGAGTTCTCGGACCATCGGACCCAGTCGCCCGCAGTGAACTTTGTTCTTGGAGTGACACTGCTCGCCTCTCATGACACCTGAGGTCAGGTCTCACCCCAGCTCGAGTGCTCTTTCAAGCTCAAGCTCGAAGCTCGAAGCGCACTGGTTGTCTCCTGTGGCAGAGTACATACCCCAGCAGAGTGGGCGCAGTTGGAGCGCCCCTCACGCCAGGTGAAGATTTTTCGCTCTCTGAAAGGCGAGTCCGAGCTTCGTATTCACCACGCGCAGATACAGTTCTCCGGCCAGAATGGGTTTGCCGTTGGAGTGAACCTTGTTGTTAATCGGGGTTGTTCTAACCATCCCCTGTGAGGTTGGTGACCAAACGCCGCATGGCCTCAGAGGTAGCCAAAATCGGACAAAGATGCAGATGAATGATTCATGAAGCGATCTTCATAAGGCGCTCTCGGTAACCATAAGTTGAGTTGCGGAACTTGCGAACAATCTCCGAGCTTCGAGCGCTGTGACTCGGCAACACTTTCAACTCCACAGCAATCGGCGTGCCCTTGCGAACTGAACATGGCGCCAACGGTGGTCTGACATCAGGTTTAGCTTCAGCACCATTTCCGTCGTCCACGATCTTATGCCGCTCCAACTCCACCACCTCTCGGAAGGCACTGCAGTCTGCTGTAAGCATACATGTAAGGTTTGCGCCGGTATACCCGCGTAGGTTCGACGTAAGTTTCAGTAAGCATACGCGAGGTAAGCCACTCAGTCAACGAAAGCTAACCTTGCGATGAATGGGTGGTACGAACAAACTTCTGCGGTTCCACACAGTCCCTCTTCGTAAGCGACGGGCGATGGCGTTCAATAAACACCGAAACGATGCCGTGAATGAACGTGGTCGTTCTGGTCGTTCCAAATGCGGTCCGCGGGGACGTGTCCGATGCTCTGGTCGTCGTTGTCGTCGTCGTCGGGGTACGCGATATCCGTGCATCGACTTGATCGGTGATCATGTCAGCCGCTGTTCGATGGTCAGGCACCGCCAACTCGGGATCGACGAGCCGTTAGTGCAAACTGTCGAGCACGACTTGACACCCAGGCCGAGCTGGTCGCGATGCAGTGATATCAGCCCAGTTTTACGAGGAACGCAGCAAGGTGTCTTCTTGCAAAGTGCGAAGGATATGAGCAATGCGGCCAGATGCGGCGACTTCGGCCCTCATTGAGCCGGAGATCGGAGATCGACACGAGCCACTGACTCTCGCTCCGCTCATGTAATCAGATATCGCCTCGTGGCCGGTCCGATCCAAGCGGCACATGGGGCGACCCATGCACGTCTCATACCGTGACCATGGGCCTCGGTATGGCGCCGGTATGCCACCAGCCTCACCGAGGAGCCCGGTACGGCACACCCGGTGTCTCCAGAACAAAAGCCCCTTCCCCCGCAGACGTCCAACCCCGGTCCCCGCACAGCTCCCAGGTGCACCCAGGTGCTCATTGTCAGGACAACAGGGGCAGTGTCCAGTGTCCTCGAAGCCCCATGTTCATCATATCTTCCGATAGGGTCCGAACACGTGAGCCCCTGCACCCTCGCTCAGGAGCATCACAGGGGAGGAAGAACGTCTGTGTGATCTGCGCAGGGCCACTCCCGGTCACTCCCCAATGTCTCCGTACCTCGCATCATGGCATCAGCGGACACTGCGATCCGCGTGGAGCCAATGTTTGCAATCCATCGCGGCTGACGCGCATGTACTATACCTGACGTACAGCCGCGGGACTAGCGCTGCCACACAAGGTCCCACACCGGTTGCTGACGATCCGGGGCAGGCCGAGAAGGGTTCGCTAGCCTGAAAGCATACTGTTCGGTTTGGGATGTAGAGAGGGGGGATTGGGGGGAGCTCGGTGGCGAAAGTTTCCGCCCATTGAGACCTAGCCCAGCAAGCGGGACTGCCACCCGCTTCGTCTTTCGACCTAACTGGGACTGCGAGTTCGAGCGAGCTGCTCCAGTCGCCATTGCTCGTCGTCCTGCTCTCGTCTCTCGGCCCTTGATGCCAAAATATCGGGCTGACGGGCTCGAGGTACTGGAGAGAGCAAATCGTTTGTCATACAACAGAAAAAGATACTTCATCTCTGGCTTTGGAAAAAAAAAAGCTAAAAAAGCTGATGATGCGAAGGGAGGATGGGTTTTCACCACAGGGGCATGCGGGTCGGGTTGTCCCAGTCGATGTTGGACTCGTGGCACTCCTGGCGGGGGCGGGCGGTGCCGAAGAGCGTGTCCCAGACGCGGGACTGCTTGCCATAATTGGATGACTTGCGGTATCCGTGGCGGTGGTGGAGGTCGTGGTCCTCGAGGGCGAGTTCGAGGCCGAGGAAGTCGAGTACCCAGTACAGTGTACTTGCCGCTGTCGCGTGGACGCGCAGGCCAGAGTGGCCCATGACCTCGGTGTAGATGATGAACTGCTGGCACATCCACCAGTCGTAGAAGCCCATGTTGAAGCCGAGCGCCTGCATCGTGAACCACGTCATGAAGGGGACGCCGACCATGTCGCCGACCTCCTGCGCGTCGTCGGCGTAAGCGGTGAGAGTCGAGTTCGGGTGCTTGGTCAGGTGGTGCGTGCGGTGGTACTGCCACAGGCCGTTGACGTCGTGCATCATGCGGTGGTAGACGTAGAACCAGAAGTCAAGGACGACGCCGTAAACGCCAATCTCAAAGTAGGTCGTCACCCACCACATGGGATCGACCATGACCTTGAGCGGAGACACGTCACGGTTGTACGTGAGGTAGGTGAAAAGGGCGATGCGGCCAGCGACCGTCTTGAAGAGGGACCAGAAGACCCTTCCGATCCCGACGTCGGGCACGCCGTCGCGCGGGTGCTCGCCGTCAAGGTATCCGTACTTGTACCCGACGCGGCGGATCATGTGGACCTCGTGCACGAGCACGAAGATGTAGACGTGCGTGTACAGCAAAGCGATGCCGACGGGGTGCATCGGGCCCCAGAAGTGCTGGTACGCCTGCTGCAGGGCAAAACCGAACCACGAAAACGTCAGGATCCAGATGTGCTGCGTCCACTGCGGCATGTGCGGCACCTTGGCGTCCTTGGGGAACACGGGCGGCTCGACACCCGGCGTCAAGGGGTACACGTCCAGCACGTGCATGAACCAGTGGTACGTGTTCCATTGCGCCTTGTTCCACCACGGCCACGTCATGCGCACACTGTCCTTGTTGAACTCCTTCGGCTTCGCCACTGTGCCGATCTGGGCCCTGGTCGCGTACATGGTGGTGAACGTTACTCGTTGTGTCGGCTCGGCTCGGGGGGAAGTGTGTGGTGCGTCACAAGAAACTACGGAAGAGCAAAGAAGAAAAGAGGAGGAGGGTTGAGGGAACTTTTGTCAAAGGAGCATGCACGCGCTTCAGATATATACCGGACGTCGCAGAATCTGCAGTAAGCAAGGCAAAGCAAGCATGGGGTTTAGGACGATAGGACGATAGTTTAGTGCGTTTGGTCACGGGTCCCCCGGATCCCGGCAATGCCCCGCATCGATGGCGCCGATGCAAGCAGCAGTGTTACGGAACGTGTAGTCGGAGGAATGGATGCTGTGGTTCGGGTGGGTGTATGCTGTGGGAGCTGGGGGGGGGGAGTGGGTGGTGCTATGGTGCTATGGTGCTGTGTGGTGCTTGGTGGTATGGAGAGAGACAGAGCGATGCACAGAGTAATGTCAGTGTTGGTGCCAGTGTTACTTGGTTGGAGGCAGGAGAGTGGTGCTAAAGAGGACTAAAGGGGAGCGTAGTCGGGTTTAGTGTCGGTTGGGCTCGCTCATTTGGGCTGTTCGGCATACAGCATACGGCACACCCTCTGACGCTCTCAAGTGTTTGGGCTGCTGCGCGCATTATCCATTATGAGGCATACCGGCCGGTTATGGATGTGGTGGTCAGTGCTTGGTCAGTGCCGTCAGTCGCATGATCGAAGACGGAAGCCTGATGTCGCGCGGTATGTATGCTGCTGCTGCTGCTGCTGCTGTGCACGGTGTCGGGTGAGTGCAACCGGGCAACAATGGGGGAGTGCACTGCGATGACATTCTTAAGTTGCATGCTTGCAAGACGGCCGCGACGGTCTCCGGGATTGGGGATTGGGGCTGGCCGACGGCAAGAGTGCTCGGCGTGGAGTTGTGGACGGCTGGGAGAGCAGCGTAGGTCGACTATGGTGTTGATGATGGTGTTGATGCTGACGCGATTGTTGAGACACGATCGGATCGGGAGGGTCATCTGTGGCCGTGTCTCGTGACGTCGCTGCACGTGGTGCGCGCCGCCCATGGGGTCCCACGGACAACACTCGCCGTGTGTCCCGGCTACTTCGGCATTCTTCCGGTCCGTCAACCCGTGACTCCCCTGACTCGCGTCGAGTGAACAACAAGTAGTCGATGGTGGGTGATGGATGCATAACGCGGCCATGGCCGAGAGTACACGCGACACGGTCGTCGCGCGCGTCGCTGTCATCATGTTCGAGTAAGCTTTCCAAGCCGTGCGCTACCATGTCCTTGGTGCCCTTCGGCACAGCTTCGGTAGCCTTCTCGCTCCCCCGCTCCCGGTTCAGACGGTTCAGACGGTTCAGACCGGTTCGGCTTGACGCTTCTTATCATGGGTGATCATTGGACCCCAGCCTCCGATTGAACCTTATATACACCATCCCGCCCCTCTTTCTGACGCGACATTTCCCCTCCTCACATCCTTCCATCCTCATCCTCTTCTGTACCACCCTTACCCTCCTTCTCCCCATCCATCGCCCACCATGAACGCTCTCTACACCGTCTCCGGCTCGCCCGTCGCAAAGCTCGTCGAGGCTCTCAAGGAGTACATCGTCCTCAACCCTGCCGTCTCTGGCGCCCTCCTCCTCCTCCTCGCCGGCAAGGGCCCCGTGGCCCTCCGCGAGAAGCTCCACGAGGTCCTCGCCCACCTCCCTTACGACGAGTCGACCATCAAGGCCGCCCTGCAGATCCTCTTCGGTGTCGGCCTCGTGCGCAACATCAACTCCAAGCTCTCCGAGCTCGCGCAGAACAACTGGCGCTGGGGACCCGCCCCCGGCTGGAACTGGCCCAAGGAGATTGCAATCGTGACTGGCGGTTCTAGCGGGATCGGCCTGGGCGTTGTCGAGCGCTTCGCCGCCAAGGGCATCAAGGTCGCGGTCCTCGACGTTCAGGACTTCCCCAAGGCCAAGCTCGCGCCCAACGTCAAGTTCTACAAGACGGACATCACCGATCCCGCCGCGCTCAAGCAGTCGGCGGACCAGGTGCGCCGCGACTTTGGCGAGCCGACCATCCTCATCAACAACGCCGGTATCACCCGCCCCAGCACCATCCTCGACATGAGCGACGAGTTCCTCAACAAGATCTTCAAGGTCAACACGATCTGCCACTGGACCACTGTCAAAGAGTTCCTCCCCGCCATGGTCAAGCGCAACCACGGCCACATCGTGACCATTGCGTCTGTCGCGTCCTTTGTCGCCCTTCCCGGCGGCGCGGACTACAGTTCGACCAAGGCGTCGGCCCTCGCGTTCCACGAGGCCCTCGGCACCGAGATCAAGTTCGCCTACAAGGCGCCCAACGTGCTGACTTCGATCATTCACCCCAACTTTGTCAACACCCCTCTCATCGCCGACTTCAAGCACGTCCTCGAGAAGGGCGGCATTTCCTTCCTCACGACCGACCGCGTCGCCGACGACATTGTCAACCAGGTCTACAAGCGCAAGTCGGACCAGGTCATCATTCCCGGCTCGTCGACCTTCCTGTCCACGCTCCGCTCCTGGTCCAACTGGCTCCAGATCCTCATCCGCTCCGCCGCCGCCAAGGGCCTTAGCGAGCGCTCCTGAGCGAAGCCAGCGGAGCGAGTGCGTAGCGCCAAGCGTGAAACCTAAACGCCCAGCGCGAAGCAGACCGCCACGCGCCCCGATCTCGAGAAGCATCCAAGATCTGGATCTGATCTGATTTCAGCCCCGCTCGTCCGTATTGCAGTCCGTCCTTCGTATTTCAGATTCCATCTTCGTCGAAAAAGTATAGCGCCTCTAGTCGTAAGTCGTAAGTCGTAAGTCGTAAGTCGGTATCCCATGTGCATAGATTCTGTAGATGATACCAGATACCATGCATGTCATTAGTAGTAGTACAACTGAGCGTGCAATCGCTCGTGCTTCGCTATCCGTGTGGCCCAACGAGGTAGTTTTCGAATTGACCATCGAACCCTCCGGCTTAGCTCGCCAGCCTAGCGGCCGACTCGCCTAGCACGCTAGCGGGTGTAGAAGAACCAGTCGACGTACTCCCCGTTGTCCTCGAGCTCCTTCTTCTCCTCGGGCGTCCAGGGGTGGGGGCGCGCGGCGTTGCGGGCGGCCTTCTTCTTGTTGGCGAATCCAGCGTAGAACCACCAGAACACGCCCGTGAGCGCGAGCAGGACCGAGAAGCCGATACACACGCAGTGGCCCTTGACGAAGCGCGGGCCGTCTTCCTTCGGGTACAGGAAGGAGGAGGCGACGCCTCCGCTGTTGCCGCTGCACACGAGGATGCCCGTGGCCACGGACTTTTTCAGGCTGCCGCCGAAATTGTTGCTGCCCCACGCGACAATGATGGGGAACGCGGGGTAGATGCCGCATGCGCCGAGGAAGAGGGCAAAGTAGGACACTCCCGTGCTGATGTTGGCCAGCAGCAGGCCGTACCCGACCGCACCGACTATGCCGAGCCCAATAATGAACGGCGCGCGGACCTTGCACCGGTCGCTGGCCCAGCCCATGAAGATCGTGACGATACTGGCGGCAACGTAGGGGGGCACGCTCATGAGCTGTGCGCTAGCGGCCTCGTACCCGAGATCGCGAATGATGGTCGGCGAGAAGAGACTGAAGCAGTACAGGGGCACGACGGCGGAGAAGAAGGCGAGGCCGAAGAAGTAGCTCTTCCAGTCGAGGAAGGCGTCGCGGATGAACTTGGTCTTGTACTCGCCGGAACACCCGTCCGTGTCGAGCTTCAAACGCTCGGTCAGCGCCGTCCGCTCGGCGGGGGAGAGGAACCGCGCCGTGTCAGGATAATCGTGCATCGTCCAGAAGGACGCGAATGCGATGAGCACAGTCGCAATGCCCTCGAGGATGAAGATCCAGCGCCAGCCCTCGTGGCCTCCCACGCCGTCCATGAGGTTGATCAGGCGCGCGAGCAATCCGCCAAACGCGCCGGCAACCGTGGCGGCCGAGAAGAAGACGGCGACGCGGAGCGAGATCTCGAACCGCCTGTACCACTGCGAGAGGAAGAAGGCGATGCCCGGGAACAGGCCCGCTTCAGCGACGCCGAGGATGATGCGCGCGGCCAAGAGTCCCGCAAAGTTTTGCACGAAGCCCATTCCAATCATGACCGCGCCCCACGCAATCATGATGATCGGGATCCACATCGAGGGCCGCCACGCCTTCATCACCATGTTGGAGGGCACTTCGAAGAGCACGTAGAAGACGAAGAAACAGGCCAAACAGGCCGCGTACTGTGTCGATGTCAGGCCGAGATCAGTAGACAGGCCGAAGAGGTTTGCGTTGCCGATGTTTGTCCGGTCCAAAAAGGAGAGAAGGTACAGGAGGGACACCCAAGGGATGATCCGGAGGTCGCTGAAGTTAGCGGTGGTCTAGCGGGGACCAGATAGATGTTCAAGCGAGACACTCGAACGCGGACATTGACACCGGGGTGCCACTGCCACATGCCGATCTGTTCCATGATCGCCATGAGTGTGCAGTATCAAGTCTCATATCACACTATCACACTCGCTCGTTCCGCCCGCACGCTGGTGCCACTCACACTTTGCGCAGCACCTTGCGCATGTTGATGACGGTCGACTCGGGGTCGAACACGCCCTCGTCGACGCTGTCGCTCAGCTTCTCATCGTATCGGACATCGGGCTTCTCGTCCACGGAGGGATAGTGGGACATTGTTGACGTGATCCCTGTCGGGCGGTAGTCGAGGAGATGGGGAGGGGAAGAGATGGTCCGCGAAATGTTGGAGCTAGCTTATATACGCCGATCGTGCTAGCATGGGCTCCCGCTGGGCTCCCGCTGACTGATGAGAGCTGAACTGCGGGGCCGGCATGATGACGCGCCGACCCCCTGCCGAAGTGCCCACGCTGGAGCCTACACTGGAGCCCACACTGGAGTCAGCCCACAACAACAGCAGCCGCGGAGGCGAAGCACGCGACAGCTATTCCTTATCGCGCACTTTATTGGGTCTAGAAGCTCGCCTCGTCGTTCAGGTACGGTGTCCGAGTGGGGGGAACAGCGCCTCGAGACACCGGGACCGCCGGGACTGGGACACGGCAGCGGGCGTCTGGCGTCTCTCCACATCTATCAGTCAGCTGGAATCTCCTGTTTGGTGTGCAGGGTGGGTCTGGGGTATGCGACGGGGTCCCAGCAAACAGGAACAGAGCTGCCCCAGGCACCCCGGACTCCTCGGACCGGCACTTGCTCTTCCATCCGTCCCTGGATAATGGAGGTTTGATATCAGAAGCACGTGTGGTCCTGCCGAGATATGCGCCAGGACAGAGGAGCGGATGCCGCCGCCTGGCCCCTCATGGTGCTCGCGGCTCGCCGACTCGGCAATACGGAGAACTGGCGAGAACATCGGGTCCGACAGGTGGAAGACAGCCCGGGTCGGGCGCCAGAAGTGCAGGTCGCATGCCCCATCGACGCGACGCCAGAAAGAAAGTCTTGGCATACGACATGGCCCTGCGCGGCCGTGCTGCAATCTCGTGTTGCTCGCGCTTGCCCACCTGCGGCTATCAGCCTGGAAATACCGGTATGCCGGAGCCCACGCTGGAGGGCAGGCTGGGAGCGGGTGCCGCCGGCTGGACGCGGCTAAGCGTGGGGTTAATCCCCGTACTCGGGGGTAAGTTGCCGCACACGATCTCGACCGATCCATCTCGACCGATCCACCACCCGACACCACAAGCCGACACCCAAGCCAGCAACCTTGTCACGCCTCTTCCACCTGATACGACGCCACGACAGAGGCCTAGCAGATACCCCCAAGGGCCCAGGTGGGAGGAGCGAAGGAAAGAGTATCAGTGCGGGGTGGAGTCAGTACCAGTACCGTGCATATGAGCGCCTGGCTAACGCCTCTGAATGTCTGATCGCTGCCTGGTGGGGTGTGCCCCATCCCTCGCTTCGAACTGGAGGGGAGCGTGGGACAGGCATCGGCTGGAACTGAACGCTCTTTAGACGATGCGCTCTGCTACTGGGAGCGGGTAAAGCAGTAGTGGGCCGTGGCGTGCGGCCGCTGACGCGAGTTAGACGACGCCGGAAGTTAGGAACGCGGCTGGCGTGATTGATGGTGGAGCTGGCGAACTGGAGATGGCAAAACCGAGGGTCCGGCGCTCCCACGAAATCACTTCTCATCCTATCAGCACTACATCGTGGAGGCTGCGTCAATTACACGTATTTAAGCGGACCAACTTTTCCGACGTGTAACGGCTTTTCGCACGTGGGTGCCTGCGAGTCGCTGTCGTTCCCGCCGGACTTGGACCCCTCCAATTCCAGCAGCAATGTCAGGTTGTGGAAAACACTCCGCTCCGCACCAGGTTTCCGTATCCACTCGCCTGATGACCACTCACAAGCCCGCAACCTGGCAAGCTCGACATGAGCCTGTCAGGGGCCAGAACACGAGCCAAAGATAGACATTACCGAGCCAACAAACCTCCGCAGACGAACCCGAGATCTGGGGATCCCTGGGCACATCCTTGCTCCCGCCGGGGGCAAGCGGGGTAGCTGGGAAGGACCCCGCAGCGGCTGGGGACGCAGCAGAAGTGGACACTGCTTGACTCATGGCCGCGCTCGCCGACTCCGATCCATCATCCTTTTGACGAGTCCGAGACTTATCGGCCCCGCTGACGTCTGCAAACGCTTTATAAGATACAGGCAAGGACAGCCGATACTCACTACATCCTAACATTATGACCGTCACACTCACCGAGAAGGACGAGGTCTGGCACGATGACGTTGCGGACGTGAAGGAGCTCGACGACGGCGTCGACCGTCACCTTGCCGTCCACGAGCGGCCCGAGCTCTCTGGGCTCAGCGAGGTCGAGCTCGCAGCCCTCGACAAGCGAACGACGCGCAAGATCGACATCCTCCTGATGCCCGGTCTCATCCTCCTGTTCCTCCTCAATTATATCGACCGTTCAAACATCGCCGTCGCCAAAGTCGCCGGGATCGACAAGACGCTCGGCCTCACGACGACACAGTACAACACGTGCGTCTCCGTCATGTACGCGGGCTACGTTGCCTTCCAGGTCCCGTCCAACATGGTCGCATCGCGCGTCAAGTACCCCGGCCTCTACATCTGCACGATGTGTGCGGTCTGGGGCATTGTTGCCGGCTGCCACGGCGCGGTGCAGAGCTACGGCGGGCTGGCAGCCTGCCGCGCCGTGCTCGGCATAGTCGAGGCGGCGTTCTACCCCGGTGCACTGTACATGATTTCAATCTTCTACACGCGCGAGCAGATGGCGCTCCGCGGCGCTATCCTCTGGGCCGGCTCGCAGCTCGGTAACGCGTTCTCTGGACTCATCGCCGTGCCGATCATCACGCTGAATGGGCGGTATGGGCTTGAGGGCTGGCGCTGGCTGTTCATCGTCGAGGGCGTGCTCACCGTCGGGTGCGCGCTCGTCGTCATGTCCTACGTCCCCAACCGGCCCGAGACGTGTCGCTGGCTCACACCGACCGAGCGCGCTCGCCTGCTCTACCGCCTCGAGGCGAACCGGGGCACCCAGGACGGCACGTCCGAGGTCGGCAACTGGGTCGCGCTCAAGCTGGCGCTGACAGACCCGAAGGCGTGGATGCTCGTCCTCATTAATCAGTTCAACTTCATCGCGGCCAGTGTCACACTGTTCTTCCCCGTCGTTGTGGGAACGCTCGGTTTCTCGCGAACCATCACCCTCGTCTGCACCGCGCCCCCGTACCTCCTCGCCGTCGTCGTCATGACCTTCAACGGCTGGCACTCGGACAAGCGCCGCGAGCGCAGCTTCCACATCGTCATCCCGTTCCTCTTCACGATTGCGGCCAACACGATCGCAATCGCGACGCTGAACACGGGCGCGCGCTACTTCGCCATGTGTCTCATGCCTGCGTCGTTCTACTCGGCCTCCACAATCGGCTACTCCTGGATCGGCATCAACATCACCGGTCCCGCGATTAAGCGCTCCATCATCTTTGCACTCGTGAACGCGTTCGGATCGACGACGTCCATCTGGACGCCGTACCTCTACTTCGCCCCGCCGCGGTACACCGCCGCGTTCGGCGTCATGCTCGCGGCGTCCGTCTGCCTGATTCTGACGACTCTGTTCTTCCGCCAGTACCTGAAGCGCCAGAACGCCAAGCTCGACCGCGGAGAGGACACTGGCATCCACGGCCCGTCGCTCGTCCAGATTGAGGCGGGTTTCCGCTACCAGCTGTAGTCGGTGGGCCGAGAGAGAAGTGGGAGACTGGGATTCAATCAGTATCGTGTAAACTATATGCATCGAAGGTATTATGGTTACTGTTCTTGTACTTCTGAACATTTCCGTCCTCACTGCTTCAGCTAGCGGCCGAGGCCGAAGAGCTGCTCCGACTTGCGCGCCCGGAGGAGCTGCTGCCCAAAGTGCCCGATCTGCGCCTCGGGCAGGCGGCGGACCTTGATCTTCTCGTCGCCGGTGTAGTCCCACCCGCCGTCGCGGTAGCTCCAGTGCCGGAGGGCGGGAGCGTCGTATGTGCCCTTGTCGTTTAGGCCGAGGCCCTCAGCCGCAATCCTCACTCTCACGCTCGGGTGGATCGACTCGTTCGTCGTGTTCAGATACGTCTCTTTCGGCTGCAGGGTCACAGGGTCGACCTGGTGGTACGTCCCCGGCGTGCGCGTTTGCTGGCCAGCAAACTTGTACACGAAGTTCTTGCTGCCCGTGATTGCGCCCAGGGCCCAGGGACGCACGGGCTTAAACTGCTCGTAGATCTCGCGGCTCGCCCAGCGTTTCTCGACGGGGTGCTTGCGATACCAGTCCTCGATCTTGCCGATGTAATGCGCCACGGCCTCCGGGTCGAACTCGACGCCGACGCTAGCGAGCTGGTCCATCATCCACGCCAACGTGATGTCCGCCATGCCCTGGTCGGGCTTGCCGCCGCCGATGTTGCTGTGGTCCCCGGGGAACCAGCACTGGCGCAGGTCCGTCTTGTTGTTGTCGCCGAGCTCCCAGACGGCGGGCGCGAACGGTGGGCGGACTTCGTCCAGCGCCAGCGCCTGAAATGCGTGCAGCATGCTCGGCGCGAGACTCGTGTCGAAGAACTGGTACCACTTGGCCGACGGCTGGAGGTGAAGCTTGGTCATGAGCGCGGTCTGGGGAATGCCGAGGGAGCCGACCGTGTCCCACACCGCGATCGATTTCACGGGCACGTCGGGCCGTGTGAGGCCGAGCTCGGCGAGCTTCTGCCGGTAAAGGGGCGCGGCGAGGGGACCCGTCGGCTTGTCGGGGAAGGGGCGGTTGGGGAAGGGGTCCTTGTAAGACGGCTTGTTCCAGCTCTCCATGTCCTCGAAGATGGGGTAGAAGTCCTCCATGCCCTCTCGCGTGAGCAGGCCGATCTGGCCGATGAGTCCCGCGACTGAGCGCGCCGTGAACGCGCCGCGCGAGAAACCAACTAGGATAATGTCGTCGCCGGGCATGTAGTTCTGCGCGATGAAGTAGTACGCGTCGCGCACGCGCTCGGCGATACCCACTCCGAACGCGCCGCCGAGTAACGTGTCCACCGTGTTGGAGCCGGTGCCAACGCCGCTCTGATAGTTGACGATCTGGACGCTGCCGTCGTCACACGCAAGGGAGAACAGGCGCGAGATCCGCGTCACGTTCGAAGGGGACGCGTCCTCGCTATCCGCATCGTTCCACGTCCCGTCGCAGCAGATGATGAGGCGCTTGTGCACTGAAGGTGTCGCGGTCGCGGTCATGGCTGGTGGGTGGCAAGGTGATCAAAGGGAAGTTGCATTCAGCTGGAAGTTGGAGCGTTATATCATATGGAGCGCCGAGATCTAAGGCATCATGGTCCAGCGTGGTGACTCGCCTTGGCTCAGCCTGGGGATCAATTGCAAAACAGAGTTTAGCGTTTCATACCGATGCGAGTGTAACGTTATCCACAGACCGAGTACGGCCTCCGTCCGTCACGGTTTGGCCATGCTTTCAACGTTCGTTGGCTGCACGCGGGTCTGAACCCTCGCCGCCGACCGGGATAATCTCGGCACAGGCGCCAGAACGTGCTCAGCAGACGTCGATGTCACAGCGCCACTGGCTATTTTGAACCGTCCGACTCGGGTCGCGTTCAATGAGTTTAACGCTGGACGGTGCACGGCCGCGCAGCGCACGGGGACTGGTGCAGGTGATCCGGAACCGCGACGAAGACGCGTACCCGTGTTCCATCCATCCCACATTCTGTTTGTACAGGCACAAACCTTCGACGGACGACAAGGTACAGATCTCGATACACCGCCCCGCGACGCAGATCCGCACGGTCAGCCAACCTAGCACCGCTCTTGCCGTCGGTCGGCGCAGCCAAGCACTATGCATCACTAATGACAGTGAGCGTAAGCTGGCCCGATGGACGGCACCGTGTTTCTTTATAGCCAGCTCGACCGCCTTCCTAGCTTTCCACGTGGGGAGCTCTGGTGCGAAGAAAGATGCAACGCTTTGGCAGATCAACTTACGTGCAATATCTCTGGCACGCAGGTGTGTGACGCATCGTCGTGCGTGAGAGAAGTGGAACGAAAAGGTCAAAGAGTTGTCACTTCTTAAGGTATGCGGCGTTCAGGATGAGGTGACGAGGCGTCAGATGGCTTGGAGGTGACCCTTGACCCTTAAAAGCTCGTTGAAGACCGACTCCTCCTAGCCGAGCTGATAACGGCCCATCTCTTCCACACCGCATAGAGCTGCTGCCACAAAACTGACACTGGGAGTTGGCGATTGGCGAGGAGAAGCGGCAACCCTGGCCATGCTCACCAATCCCGTTCTGTGTGAGGAAGTCGCCACTCACGGGTACGGATTCGAAGACTGAAAGCTGTGCGTGCGTGCCCGGGGAGGCACGATCGGGCAGCCTAGCTGATCCCATGCTCACATGCTCGTACGGCTGATACAACAGAGGGGCGCCGAGCTTCCAGAAAACATCGCTCCAACTCTTAGCCCTGCAGGCCGGTGCCGGTGGCCGCCAGTTGCAGTGTTGGATCCAAAGTCTGTCGCGAACCTGCCTCTGTCTCGTGATGTTAGCGGTACTCCTGAGCTACCCACACCTTCTGTCACGCGACCCCGTAGAGGGCGAAGCGCGTTCGTCGGCATCATAAACCACACATTGTCCCGGCTACCGGAGAGGCTGTGCCTGGAACCAAACAATGTCTTGCGCGGCTGCTCTCACACGAGCACTTTTCGGTCATCGGAGCCCGGAAATGGTTCTTCGTTTGCGGAGACGTCTTGAACGCAAACATCAAATGCAAACGCATGGGCGTTCGTGAGGCAGTGCCCATGTGCCCAGCCCAGTTCGGATGCCTGTGCCCCCCCGAACAGGATAGGTGATGGGTGCAGAGGCGCAAGGCTCATGAGCCTCCCCATCCAAATTGCGAGAGTGCCGGCCCCAAGGTCCCACAGACGCTCGCTCTGTTCCTTATACATGTACTTTTCGACCTCGTAGTCCAAGCGTAGGAACACTGAAAGTCAGTATCGTAGGTGAGTCAACTCATTGTTCTCGCCCGGCAGGCACGGTTCACCGTGTGCACGTGTCTCACCTACTGTGCATACCGGTACGTCTGGTCCAGACGGGGCGCAAGGGGCCAAGGACTACATGCACCCCTCGTCCGTGACAGTAAGGCAGTACTCGTGCGCCCACGCATCAGGGTTGACAGTCTTCCTCTCCGTCTTCTGGATCAGCTTGCGAATGTTGTAGAGGTGAGGCTTGGGCGGGTCGTGGAGCGACAGGTGACGAGCGTGTCCGCGTACGCTGAGCTCGGTGTGAGCGTCGCGGTACAAGCTGATAACGTTGATGAGGAAGCGGTGACTGACGAAGCGGGTCCCGGTGAGAAGCGTTGCAAAACTGGAGGGAACGCAACAGGAAGTGACAGTCGTGCTGACCCAGGCGGAAACAAAGTGAGGCGCAGTCGTAGAGGAGCTCGGAGTGAAGCTGAGCGATCCTGCTCAAGAACGCCAGTTCAGCTGTCAAGATGTCGGGGTAGGGGTGCCAAGGCGCGATCTGGAGGAGGTAGCGCATGACTGCGCGCAGCCAGCGGACGAGGACATGAAGACGGAAGTTGTCAGGATAGACGGACAACAGTATGCTCACTCTGAGCTCGAGGTTACCGGCTTCTAGCTCGGCGATCTGCTCGCAGACCTCGCCGATAGGCAAGATGACGGGATGCTTCTTGTCTTCGACTAGCGTAGGTGCAACACATGCCTCCCTACTTTCCCAGTAGTTGCTTCTCGGCGCGTTTCCGACGGGCAGTTACAGACACCGACCCCTTCGAGCTCTTTCAAATGCGTGAGGACAAGCATCTGCATCCGCTGATCCGTGGCGTGCCAACTGAGCCGGGTCGAAAGTACGTCAGGAGCGAGATTTTCGGGTCGAATAGGCTCAGACACGCAGGCATGTAAGGCTGGACCTTGTGCCGCGGCTGCTTCGGTCGGCGCATTGGCGGCATAAAGCGACCACAGCTGCTTGTTCAAGGACTTGTCCATCTGCGTGAGGATGCGGTCGTTGACAGGGAAGCGATTGGGGAGTTGCACGTCGCCACCGGCTGTGTACGAAGAGCCGAACGTGGTCGCGTCGTACCTGTCACCGGAGGGTACTGGTCGGTCTGGTGCTCCGTGAGTGGATGCTGGGCCGAGTCCGATGACCTGCTCTCGTGTTTGTTGGCTGTGCCGGAAGCTGGAGTGTTGGGCTCGCTCGTCTTCTGCTCTGGCTGCTGTTCCTCCGAGCGCTGCGGTCGCTTGGGACAATTGTAGTGCTTCTTCCTCGGCATGTCGTAGTGTGGCTAGTTGGAAACTGTCGATGAGAAAGACACAAGATGAGAAGTAGCGGCGCTTTACAATGTAGCATCCCTCAGCAAAGGACGAGGCGAAGGTGGGTCGAAGGTGTAGGATGTCGCATGGGAAATGATGAGGTGAGGTGCGAGAAAGAATTGCGTCTGTTGTGAGCTGTGTGTGAGCACATACCAGACTCGTGTGTCCGTGATGTCAGCGAGACAGGTAAGAAGCACGCCCAGTGTGAGTGACGGCGACGTTCAGTAAACTGGCGGCGTCATGGCGACGAAGGATAACGAGAATGAAGGGAAAAGGTGTGCGAGTGCGTTCGCTATCGATGTCAGTGAGGTGACAAGGTCTGAGGTTGGATTTGGGGACGATGGGGAAAGGCAAGGAGGAAGGAGGTGAGCGACAGCGGCGTGTGCGGGTTTGGTTGAGATCCGCGGCAGTCCGTGCGTACCGATACCATCATGATCGGAAGCAAATTCACCGACTCGCAGCCACCCGATCGGCGTCTTCGTGCTCTCGAGCCTCTATTCGGTGATCGTCCGTCGGACACGGCTGAACCGGGCATCCTCGTCAGTCCACCGTAAGCGACGATCGGAGGATGCCTGCGGACTACTGTATGACAGCAGCGAATGATGAATGAGGGGGATGGTCGGTGGAGTAAAGTTAACACGGGCGCGTGCTGCAATGAACGCGCGGTGCCAAGGCTGCACCGGGTGACGATCTGAATTGGGTTTCATGTCGCAGGGTTCACCGCGTGGTCGATCTGGGCGACCCACTGTTATCCGCTCGGGTCTCATGCCTCGCAGGGCAGTGCAACGTGTCGATCGCCGGCGGGTCGCCATTGACGTCAACACCTTGTCGCGCCCGGCGCGTCACAAGACGCAGCACCGCGCAGTCAACTCACTATGAGACACTCCAGCCAGGTAAGGAGTATATAAACCTAGACGCTTCTTTGTCGATTGCCCCATCCCCCTCTTCACCTCGACTTCCACCAAATCACATCACACGTCATGGACAACATCCTCAAGCAGGCTCAGGGCGCTCTCGGCGGCGCTGGCGGACAGCAGCAGCCGGGCGGTGAGCAGCAGCAAGCTGGCGGCGGTGGTGGCTGTGAGTATTCTCCGTGGCGAGGGTACGCGAGCTTTTTCTTTTCCCCCTTCTCGCCCTCACATCCCTCCAACCAAGCTCCTATTGAACCTGTGCGGCAGGCCATCCAAGCGCTGTGCTCATATGGATTTTGGCTCGGCGTTTCAGCGTAATGGCTACGAGCAGGGCGAGCCTGGTGGAGCCGATCCTCTCACTTATCCTCTTCTCAGCTTCTACAACTGGTGAAGTTTAAGCTGACCCCAGTCAACCTCGGCAACACCATCCAGAACCTCCAGAACGGCGGCAACATCGGCGACTCGCTCAACTCCATGGCCGGCGGCGGCAAGCAGGGCGAGGCTAACGAGGACTACCTCGACAAGGGCATCGACCTCGTCCAGGAGCACGTCATGGGCCAGGGCCCCCAGGACAACGAGACCGCCATTGAACAAGCTAAAGATAAGGCGATCGCCGGAGTTATCAGGGATAAATACCAGCAGACCACCGGTTCTGAGTTCCCTATCCACCAGAAGGACCAGAAGTTCGGCGGTGTGTAAAGAACAAAAAAAAATGGCGAAAATTGATGCGAAATTGAAGAAGTTGGGCAGTTTACAATGTTTGTGGCACTCGCAGTTGGCAGGAATGACACTGACGCTTCTACTGACGCTAACAAGCGAGCTAGAGGGTGTTTGGGGGCGATTGAGGACAAGGCAGACCGAGGGAGGGACGACAGAGAAAAGTGAAAGTGCCACGACTGTGGCGCCACTCGACACTTGCCACACGGCCTGTGGCTCGCTACAGCCATCGAGCAAGGAGGGCGCAGGCTGTGGTCTCTAGTGAGCACATTTGCGCGCGTAGAGGCGGGAATGCAGTGCATATTGAACCCCCAAATCAATCGAATGCTAAATGTCACAATTTTTCGCGATTTATCAAATGCTGCCACTGGCACCGGCCCTCTAGAGGGAGTCGCCAAAACCAACCCCCTTCTCCTGCGCAGAGTCAACCCGAACAAAGTCATTGCTTTGAGACAAGTGACCGGCAGAGAGCAAGGCGGAGTCCCGTTCAACCTCCAGGGTCCTCACCGCCAAAAAGAGGCCGGAGTGTTGGTCGCCCAATGCTCGTCCTTCCTCGACGCCGCTCTGCGTCTTCCTGCTCTTTCACAGAGCACATTAGATAGGTCCGACTGGGAATCGAACCCAGATTACAAGAATCAGAATCTTGTGTACTAACCGTTATACGATCAGACCGATGGCTGACGGCGCGCGCTGCGGAATTTCGGCGTCGGCGTCGGAACTCCGGCTGTAGAAATCTAGACTGCCCGGGGCCCAAGCAACGATGCTGCTCGTAGGGTGGCTAGACTTGAACTGATCAACAGAGAATGTGGTTGCATAGGATGGCCAGATGGCTACTTATATATCTACAGGCAGCTAGAGAACAAAGAGACTAGCTGCAGGCTATCGGAGGATGTCGTACGGTGTCGGGCGCCGAGGCCGGCGCCGAGAATGCGTGTAAGAAGCATGTTGAGCATGTTCTCAGCTAGAACAATAGAAACATTGAAAACGGGGGTGCTGACAGGATGTCGAACACCGGAGTACGGGCCGAGTGCCGCGAGACACGTGGGAAAGAAATCACGTGATTTCCAACATCCGGCTGTTGGAATGCAAGTCGCTGGATGCTCGAGTAACGATGTGACTCGCAGCGCGACTAGACAGAACTGATCGATTGAGATGGGGTTCCACAGGGTGGCCAGGCGCCCGTTTATATATCGGCAGGCAATTAGAGAACAATAAGGCTAGCTGCAGGCTGTTGGAAGGCGCCGGGGACACCGAGAATGTGTGTAAGAAGCATGTCCTCAACGAGAACAGTAGAACGTCAAAACGGGGGTGCTGCCGAGCACGGGGGTGACGGGCAAGAAATCACATGATTTCCAACATGGCACCGAGGTTTACGAGCGCAGGGGACTCTCGGTGTCGGCAATGAGTATGCGATGCATGGGAAGGAGGAGAAGCGGCTGCAATACTTTGGAAGCACGTTTGAGCTTCCGCTGCGGATAGTCCTGGTTCCAACTCCACCCAAAGCCTTGGGTCGCTTCTGCTCGCTCGCTCTCCTCCCTCACTGACCCGCAGTCTGTCCAGGATGCACAGGGGCCTACTGTCTACAGTGGAGAGCTTCAAGGGGTGACCCCTGCTGATCTCGGTGAGGTCGGACAGGATAGATGGTGGACCACCGCCGGTCGCCCGGCAGGGCGATCGGAGCGCCACGGCCTTCCTACTCTGTTCCTGACATCCTCCTGACGCTCCCCTTGACCTCCAAAAGCAAACAGAGCTCCAGAAGAGCAAAAGATTCTCCGCCAGGGAGTCGAACCCTGCTCTATCGCGGTCGCTGGAGGCTCTTGCGAGCTCAGGTGCTCTCTCTTGAGAGGCGATTATACTAATCGATATACTAGCGAAGAGGCTATGGGTGCTGCGGGCGCATGCGCAGTCGACGACGCCGCTGCCGGCGCGCACTGTAGGAATCTAGACCGCTGAATGCCCAGGCAACGATGTTGCTTGCAGCACGGCTAGATTGAACTGATCTGATGATATGTTAGGATGCATAAGGATGGCCAGATGGCCACTTATGTATCTACAGACAATGAAACTAGCTGCAAACTGTTGGGGAAACTGAGGATGTGATATCTACAGAAGGTGTCGCAGACACTGAGAACGTGATATATCTGCAGGAGAAAGGTGTCGCAGACACTGAGAGGACGTGATATATCTRCAGRAGAAGRTGTCATGGACATTGAGAACGTGATATATCTGCAGGTGAAGGTGTCATCAAGGTGGGCAGAGCACCGGAGTGACGGACCGAGTACCCGGGCAAGAAATCACGTGATTTCCAACAGCGCACCGTCGAATGGGACGATGCGCCGAGATGTTGTTGGAAACGGAAAAGTTGTGATGACGAGCGGGGCACGCAAAGGTAGCTATCGAGTTACTGTTTCGTTAAGATTCGCTCGGATGTTTTTGGGACGTGACATCTCACCCAGTCCATGACGCGACGTGACCCGGCGGCGGTCCCGGGTATGGCGCCGGCAATGCTACAGCTAACGCGGCCAGCAAGCACAGCGTTGACGAGTATGACAAGTGATCCCGTTCGTCCCCCAGCTTCCAGCGCCATGGCCGATCTGTGTAGTACATACAAGCGATGCAGTGACATTGACATCTTCCTCAGTCGTCCTCCTGTCAACGACAGCCGTAACGCCGTGTGTCAGACATGGGCGCAGCTCACGTTCCGACCTTCTCTGACCCATCCTTCTCTTCTGCATGACTGAGTACTGACTTCTCCACTGTTCCCGTCCTTCTCATCCTTCTCATCCTTCTCACCGCCGCTCATCGCTGCCTTCGGCGTCGGGGCGCGGCCGCCGCGCGCGCCGAAGCTCCGCCGCCTCCCGGTGCATCGTCGGTCTGATCGTATAACGGTTAGTACACAAGATTCTGATTGCTTCCGTAATCGTTCTTGTAATCTGGGTTCGATTCCCAGTCGGACCTCACTAACGCTTGCCAGCTGCTTGCTGGCAAAGGGGGCGCGGTGGGCGGCCATTGGGCTGGGCTCGCCAGCTCTTTTGCTATGTTCGGAGTCTTTTGGGACTCGTTTAGTTGGTGCATTTCGTGGGGTTTCGCTATGCTTTCGGGGTGCTTGCCAGTGGTGCATATGCTGCTCAGTAGAGGCGCTGCATACAAACAAATGAGACTGCATTGGCATGGACAGATGGTGAGAGTCGGCGAACGGTGAAGCATCTGGGCCAAGTCTGGCCGAAGGACGGTGCGGATGGTGTCGATACCGACGCCATCACATGGAGCGTTGAGTTTGAGCGGGGAAGAAGCCAGACCATGGCTGCCCTCAGCTGCCTCGGAAACTCTATGCTTCCGAGCAACTCGAGGGACGCCTCGACCCCCTTCCAGCTCGGCCAGTGAAAGCAGTGATGAATATGAGATAGCTCACGACTTTCCGGGCCGACATGCATGCGGACTCCCAATGGAGGGTTCAGTTGAATAGTCATGTGCTGACAAACCCTTGGAAAGCCATGCAGAACACACCACATACCGAGGATGTGGGAATTGGATTCGTGTCGGCCGAAATGATCTGTGGCAGTCTCGGCAGCGTCATGTGGCGGTGGTAACCAGGTGGAAGCGCCGTGCGCCGGGTCATGGGTCTGGTCAGCGATAAATTATTACAGCTGAGACGCGGCCTGGCTTTCGTATGCAATGCCGGGGCCATGGAATGACTTGCACCTGATTTCTTGCGTTCTGGGGCGAGAGGACCGATGGAGCATCTGGACAATGCCTCTTCCTCGTCACCACCGGTGTCGCCTGCGACTGCAACAACAGAGAGTCGGGAAGCGGAACAGTGCAGGCCGAGATAGTGACATTAATCATTCATGATTCATTTCCAAAACAACACAATGCACTACAACTCCTTAACTTAGGCGCGGGACATCATCTGAGGGTCCTTGCGGGGGTACGACGAGGTGGACGAGGAGTCGTCCATGATGATGCGCTGCTTGTTCTTGTTCTTGAGGCGGAAGCCGAGGGCGAAGAGGAGACCGGCAAGGAGAAGGAAGGCACCGACAGTGACACCGGCCCCGATTCCGCCGGCCTCGGCGGGGGAGAGGCCAGAGGAGGTGGATGCGACGGAAGCGCTCTTCTTGCCGTTCTGGGAGAAGTCGGACGAGAGGGTGACGTTCATGATCTCGTCGGGCTGGGCGATGCGCTGCTCGCCAACGTTGACGCAGACGTCGGCGCCGACGCTCTTGTCATCGGTCAGCTTGACGTCCGAGCAGAGGTACTGCCAGCGCTTGTCGAGGCCCTTCTTGGGCGGCCCGTCGGCCTGGTACATGACCATGAGGGTCGCGACGTCGCCGGCCTTGAAGCCGAGCGAGGCAAAGTCGGGGCCATCGGCGCAGACATGGCCGGCCGAGGCGTCGACAATGGTCGGGTCGCCGTACGTCTGGAACTCGTGAGGCTCCTTCGAGACGTCGCCCGTCCAGAGGAAGTTGATGTTGTCGACGGCCTTGCGCTGCGACAGGAAGATCTTGCCACCAGTCAGAGGGAACTCGGTGCGCTCGCCGAGCGAGGAGCCAGAGCAGGGACCCTTGAAGTTCTGCGTGTGATCCGTGTTGGTACGCATAGGAGGATACTCGACGTCGACGGAGGGGCCGGGATTGATCTGGACATGGTCCGAGGAGAGGGCGGCCGCGGAGGCCTCGGCGCGGGGAAGCAGGACAACAGGCGACATTGTCGTTTTGGGTTGGGTAGAGTCGCTGGACTGGCTGAGAGATTGGGTTGGGATGGGAACTGGGCGACACACTGCAAGCTATATACTCGGTGCGAGCCTCTTTGCTGTCCCTCCTGCTTCATGCATGTTCTTCAGAGTGCGGACGACTCCCCGGCAGGCGGAATGCACAGTGGTAATGTTCTTCGGCCGCTATCACGGTTCCTGATTGGCGGATGGGTGCGCGTCGGCTTATCAGATACGCTTGGCCAAGATGCCGAGCGGCTTGGCAATGGGCCCTTTCGGTGCACCTTCCATCAACGCTTCGGGCCCGATCACGCCAGAGGTCACCGTTGGCTGCCGCGGTCTCGCTGTCATATGCTGCGTCTCTGCGTCTCTCCCTTGTCTTGCATCCGTCGGAGTCCGTCGCGCAGCCCACAGCCAGAAGAGGCGCAGGTCTGCAAGCGCCTGTTCCTGGTGCCCAGCATGACTCAGCCTCAACGTGGGGAATGATGACTCAACATCGCTTGACCTCTTCGGACTGTTCCGAAAGGGTATGGAAGTTGCAGAATTCGTCTCGGTGGTGCATCGGTGCATCTACGTCCTCCACCCTCTCACAGTGCGCGGCCGCGTATTCTGGGCTGGCCAGGGCCCGTATATTTTTGTGTAAGTGAGCCGCGGACTCAGAAGCTTCTGAGCAGTTCTTTTAATGCATCGCTGAACTGTGATGCCCCCTAGTGTTGAAACACAAAGGTTTGCCTTCACCGATGAGGTCCAAGGTAGACAGCAGCTTAACGATCTCGTTAGCCCATGGATTCGGTCTGCCGAGCAGCTTGGCTAAAGGGTTGTCCAACCCTGCAAGAGTAGACGCCATGCATGTTTTGCTGGTCAGTAGTGGGGAGGCGCCTCATTGAATCCAGTGACCGACTGCACTGTAAACTACGGTGGTATTCGGCTGGAGTTGAGTGCAATTCAAAATCCAGTCACCTGAATCGGTGGATGTCCGAGCCATCGGCCCCATGCTCACCAGGGTCTTTCAGCACGACCCCAAGACTTAAGTACTTGGCGTGAGCTTGCCTACACCGGGTCGTCTGCTCGTGCTGCAGTAGCGCTCGTTCAGGGTCAAGACCGGAAATGAGAGAATGACCGCCCTGGCCCACGCGACCATTCGGGCTCGTCACTTTATCAGATAAAGGGCAGGAACGCCGGCGATACCAGGACACCGACGATGCGGTCAACTATTATTCCGGAGTCTCTGGGATGCGGCCCCCCAACAGTCCTGTCGGCCTGCTCGCTGCGCTTGGACGCCGCCCCGATTTCCACATCGTCGGCCTAGTTGTGTGAGTGTCCCCTTATTGGTCCAATCGATACGACTGACTGACATAGAGACATGGGTGCCGCTCCCCATCCGGCGTCTGCACCGTGACTTGCCTCGCACTCGATGACTGTGCCGCACATCCCAATCCGGGTATCCGACTGCGGGCCTTACCTCGGCGCCAACCCTCGTCAGCCGAGGCAGCTGTCCCAGGTCAGCGCTCCGAGCTCACCCGAGCTAACTGACATTCAACGATGACCACGGACATTTCTCTCCATGGTGAGCACGACCTTGCACACCAGGCATACCCGGGACACTCCCATGCAGTTGGTACACAACGTGGAGCGACTGTCGGCAACTGTTCCGCTCACTGAACAATGTCACTCTCTCGGTGATCAGCTGCTACCGAAGTGATCAGCACAGCCTCCGAAGGCGATCAGTGCAGCTCACCGTTGCAGACGCCTATGGATGTCCGAGGTGGGATGGAACGCGCATTGACGGCTCGTGCGGCGACTGCCGACGCCGCCTCGAGCTGGCCGGTTTACCCCGTCGAGCGAGTGGCTGAGCCATACTTCTCAGACTCATGCTCGAAACGTGCTGGAGGGCTATCCCGAGTGAGTACTGACAGTCACGAAGGAGAGCGATCAAGTTGTGTGAAGCGAGGTCTTCCAGTTCCGACTTGGGCAGAGAGGCTCCTACGACCTCGCCCCTCTTCGGCTTGACCCCCCTTCGCTTTACTCTTCCCTTCTTTCCATCGCAGCTTCAGAGCGCTGTATTCTCATATGACATACCGCTCTCACCTCACAGTAAGCACGATCCATTTACGCCTGGGCTGCGCCGTCGGCGCCGCGCGCCGAGATTGTGCAGCACACGTTCTCACCGTCGGTCTGATCGTATAACGGTTAGTACACAAGATTCTGATTCTTGTAATCTGGGTTCGATTCCCAGTCGGACCTTGTCTTGACGCCTGTTCGTCGTTGCGAAGAGCAGCGGCCTCGGTGGTTGAGGGACGCTCGGTGCTCGCACCGAGAGGGACCCTTTTGCAGGAGTTTTGGTGAATTTTCGACTACCGTTGACTAACGTATCGCCTTCATCGAGAGCGCCTGTAGCTGAACCTTACGGGAGAAGGTCCCCTGCTACCTATGGTCTAGGATGACGCTGGTGTTCCTGCGAAAGAGGAGGGAGGGGTGGGTATACTAGCGGTTGACGCAGCTCTTGACTTAGTCCCCGGCAACTGACGTTCGTGAGTGTGGCGAGCGCTGCCCCCAGCTCGGGGGACCACTGACAGGGCCGCTCGATGCTCTCATTGGGTGAAGAGCCCACGGTGTGAGGTGAAGGTGTTCAGCGAGTTGGCATTTGAAGGAATGACGACGTCGAGACGTCGCGGACGTAGAAAGTCGAGGAATAGCGCCCAGCGACTCACAGGGTGTTAGTCCTGAGATGATAGCTGCCTTGACCTGTGAAGCCATCGCCTACGGCTTGCTTTTCTTCAGAAATGCTTCGTTTTCTGTGAGCAGGGAGGAGTACAAAGCGCGACGCGCGCGACAGGTGTCAGTGAACTGAAGCGTCCAGCACATCTATGGTGAAATGGTATCATGCATCGTTGCCACGTGTGATTCGATGCGGTGGGGGTTCGATTCCCCCTGGATGTATTCCTTTTTCGCTTCTCTACGCTCTGAGTTGTATGCAGAAAGCATGTTTTTACGGAGAGAAGGCGTCGCGATGTTTGGTGGACGGGAGACGCGGTCGAATGAAAAGCGAAAGTCAGTCGTGGGCGGAAACCGTATTTGGTTCCGCCCAGCGACCGTGCCTGGGTCGTGTATGGCTCCTTAGCGAGTGGCGGCCGGGCGGAAGGGTTGTAGAGATGGGGTGCGTTCGAGGCGCTCGTGCGAGCGCCAGAAACGCCGATGAAGCTGATGGCACGACGTGAGCTATTGTTCTCTTCGACCCCCGAAACATGTCTACGGCTCGCAGCGGTGGGGTTGGAGCAAATCGCGCCAGGAGCCTGAGCAAAGTTACGATGAACGTGGGATCGAAATTTCCAAGCCAACGATCTGATGGGCTGTCGACGGACGTCGGAGATATATTAGACATGAGTCATCGGCGTGTATCAGGCATGTTGAAGGCCTCAGTGCCGGCCCAGAAGAACAGGCGAGCGGAAGTGGGAGTCCGCCCAATGCACACTTGGCGCTGCTCATCGCTTGGTAGCCATGGGATCTTGCTGGACGCCGGAACGGAGAGAATGGAGAATGGGAAGCAAGGGCGCTCGTCATCGGCACGGTTCGGTATCTCAGCCTCAACCATATCATGTGGTGGCAGTCAAGCACTTGTGCGGATGGCACCACTCCGATACCAGCATCCTGTGGTGCACACGCACACGCGTAAGCAGAGTGAGTCGTTGCAGGATGTGTGTTTAGAATGTGTTTCTTGCGAATCCGGTGATGAACACCGGGGATAAGGCTGAGTGATAGCCTCAAGCTAGCGCCAAGCATCAGCACGCACGCGAGGAACCTGCAGTTGACGTCTTGTGGTCCATGCGTCGCCGAGCGCCGACATTGCAGCACCGGCACGTCCGACGCACACCGGAAGGGAACGTGGGCACCGAACATGAGGCGTGGCGTGTGGCGTTTCCCGTTCTGGGGGTCTTTGCTGACTGTTTCGCGTCGCCAGGCGCCGTGTGTGTGTGCAAAAGACTAGAAGTTCGGTCTCGGATTGCTGAGAGTGATCTTGACCTGCTCATTCGCCACTGCACGAGTGCTTGGTTCGGCGTGTTTGCTGTATGCTGTGTGTGCTCCGACGGCTGGTCATGTGTGAGCAGCGAGAACGCATGCGCATCAGCGGGCCTTCGAACGTCCGGCCAAGATACTTCTGCTCGCGACTGTCAGCTCTTCTTTTCTATCCCCCATCATCTTCCTCTTCTTTCACCTTCACTTCCTCTTCCTCAACTTTCATTGAGTTCGAACTACTTCAACTCTACTCTCTGCCCCTTCACCCTCTGTCTATACCCGACCTCGACTGTATCCCTACCCGTCTGTTGTCTGTACTTCCACACCGATCCCCGACAAGAAGACAGTTCGCGTCGATCAAAGCCTCGAACCACGTTCGATCCTCGGCATGGTCTCCCTCATGCCTATTCTGTGCTCGCTGGGGCTGCTGGTCTCGCTCGGCGCCGCTCACCCCGCAACTACCTTCGATAAGACCATCACCTCCTGCGACCATCCCGGCTCTCACAGCGCTCTCGGCAAGGTTCGCGGCCACAGCCACTCCAACTCAACCACTTGGGCCACCACCGACGCTGGCACCGTGACCAACGGCTCGAACCCGCTCGACAAGCGCGGTACCAAGTGGGGCAAGTACGCCTCCTACTCTGGCGACAAGTTCATGGACGAGAGTCTGTGGGACTACTGGACGCGCGACGATCCGACGCATGGCAAGGTCAAGTGGGTTCCTATTCCGCTCACCGCTAACGGTAGCTACGTCTCGCTCTCTCGTGCGCGCGAGCTCGAGCTCGTCGGCATCAACCCTGAAGGCCAGTTCATCATGGCCGCCTCGTCGACGTCTGCCTCCGACCGAGGCCGCGATTCGCTCCGTATCCACTCCCGCGAGCGATTCAGCAACTACCTCGTGATCCTTGACATTCACCACATGCCTGTGGGGAAAGGTGCGTGGCCTGCCTTCTGGTCAAACGGAGACGACTCCATCCGCGGCTGGCCGGACTGCGGCGAGATCGACATCCTGGAGGGTGTGCATGACTCGGTGTTGAACCAGTTCACAATCCACACGACGCGCGACGGCTCGTGCCGCCTCCAGCCTAGCAATGATCGGTTCCAGTACACGGGCACCTTCGCCGCACACCAGGAGAACGGCGCCTGCGACGGGAACCTCGGGTGCAGTGTGCGCAACGCTGATGAGAAGGGCTGGGGCACGCCCCTCAACGACCACCAGGGCGGGTATTTCGTCGCCGAGTTCAGTCCCCGCGGCGTTTACCACTGGTTCTACCTCCACCAGGACTGGCCCGAGAGTCTCAAGTCCTGGCCAGATCAGATCGACACGGACGTGTTTGGTGTTCCCCTCGCTGCGTTCGGTGGCGACGGCTGCGACATCGGCAAGCATTTCACCCCGCAGCAGTTCATCTTCGACATTACGTTCTGCGGGGACTGGCTCGCTAAGGAGTGGGCTGGAAGTAGCGAGGAGGAGAGGAGGGCCCAGTGCGAGGGGTTCGTCATGGACCGCAACAACGATGCCAAATTTAGGGATACGTACTGGGCCATCAACAGCATGGTCGTCTACACTGAGTGCGTCGTCAGTAGCGCCCTCTGGTTGGTGGACGTGGGATGGTGTAACATGCTAACATCAGGGACGGCGACCAGGGCACGTACATGGTCGGCGCTCTCGTCGGTGACGGCGGCAGCGGCGCGTCTTCCAGCAGCGCCCACTCGCCCTCGAACAAGGACAAACCCTCTCACAACTCCTCACACCGCCCTTCCGCCTCCTGCTTCACTCTCGCCCTCACCCTCGCCATCTCGCTCTGCTGCCTCTGAGTCGCCTTCCACTCTATCTCACGTTCCGGCTCCTCTCCCTCGCTGGCGAGGCGGAGGAGCACCTCCCTTATCGTTTCCGCGAAGGACAGCTGCTCAGCCGCCATGTGTCCGTACTCCGGTTCGGAGGAGTAGGCCACAGTCGTCGCAGAGATCAGCACGTCGGACGTGAACCCCTTCACCGGACTGTAGCGCGTGCGGAAGCGCTGCCGTCAGCTTCACCTGGATCGCTTTCATAGCATGGGATTTTGTAGTACTTCAGTAGAACCTGACTCACATGCATTTTGTACGCGCCCATAGAACCGGTTCGTTCTTCCATTGACTGGAGTTAGCGAGAAGAGCTCGTTGGATCTTACGTGGAACTCGTCCTCGAGCGGCCACCAGTCGCTCCCCAGCGGTACGAGGTCGGACACGGCGTCCCCGGCGACGGAGCCGCGGTGGATCGCGCCGAAAGGGTGGTCGAATATGCATTCAACCTCGTCCGGATTCGGGATCAGGTCGTCGAGGATGCTCGGGTCCGCGATAAACGCGACGACGGCTGGGGGTTAGCTTGGCTTGTGACTCGACTAAGCTGCGAGGTCGAGGTTTGGGAGAGGGTGAAGAACTCACGCGTCACGATGATGTGGTGTTTCCACATAGCCCCCACGGGCATGACAGTAACGATTGGCTCAAGGACAGCGACGTTGTACACGTCCGAACTCCGCGGCGGGAGCCCAATCTCTTCGTGTGCTTCTCGACGCTGGGCGTCAGCTTACTGGCAGTCCGCTAGCTTACCGCAGTGAAGACCGGGGACGGGTCCGTGTCGTCTTGCTTTCCGCCCGGGAGCGCCTGGCATCAGCTACGCCAAACGCAGATAGCTTACAGTCTGGCCTGGATTCCGCCTGCGTGTCAGCTCCCAGAACAGCCACCTAAGCTTTCCCCTTCGCGCCGATCACTGCGACGTGGATGACTCACCTCAGATGCGCAGCTCTCGTCGTCAGGAGCACGCGCAACCCCTCCTCGCCTACTCTCTGATAGAGTGCAATGAGGACTGCCGCCTGTCGAGCTCTCGGATACCTTGTCGTCAGCTGCACGGCCAATCAAGGTAGCTTACTCATCAGCCTTTGGTCTCGGGCATTTCGCGAATGTGTCGAGCACTTGTCGGGACTCGACCGGGAGGCTGTCGAGGATGGAGGAGGGAATCGAGCGGAGGTCATAGTCGTAGTCGAAGGAATCGTTTAGGCTGCTCGCGCCTGAGGCGAGGTTGCTGGGTGGCTGCGACGGACCGGCGAGGATGTGCACGCCTGTTCCGATATGGCTCGGAGTAGAGCGGCCGCTGCTGAGGCTGGCGGCCACGCCGTTCGGGATCGCGTCCATGTTGCGAAAAGTCGAGAGTCTTGGGTGGTCTATGGATTAAATAGGAGCGAGAGGAGAGGCGACTGTGGGAATGGGGCAGCGCTTAGCTCTACTCGGCGTTGAATGAGGAATGGAGAGATAGCGAGTCGAGAGTCGAACTTTTGTGGGGTTGTCACTTCCCACCGACTGATTGCCGGCGATTGCCGAGGTGGTGTCCGGCTCGGCCGTGCCAGATAATCCGCCATTGCCATCACCAAGCGACCTTGCTACTGTGTACTGCTGATGCATCTATGCTACGACGTCTATGCGTACTCGATCTTGTCCGCGACCTGCTCGAGGACTTCTCTCGTGCTCTTGCCAACGTTCTTCATGTTCTTGGTCGTCGCCTGCCAGACGGGGCCGTGGTGCGGCTGCGCGGCGTCCGCCTTCTTGCGCACCTCCTCGATACGCTGCGGCTCGCCGTGCTGCTTCTCAAACTTGAGCCACCAGCCATACGCATCGCCCCAGTCGGGATCCGCCGTGATCGCGTTCTGCATCCACTGCCGCGTCTTCTCGATCTTGCGCTCGGCCCAGAACAGACGCGCGACGGCCATGATCACGGCCGGGTGCTCGCCCGCCTTCTTCAGCGCATCCACCGAGCGGCCCTTGCGCTGCTGCGGGTTCTCCATGAAGATCGCCATGGCCCAGAGCAGCGGCGAGGAGGGGCACTCCTGCATCGCTCGAGAGAGGAGGGCCTTTGCCTGCTGCGTTGAGCCGGCGCGCTCCTCGATCTTGACCGTTTCCGTCCACAGAATGTCGTTCTTCGGGTTGTGCTGACGTGCCTTCTCCAGCAGCGAGCGCGCCTTGATGACGACGCCAGCCTTCTCCTCCAGTCGGGCGGAAAGGATCCACAACGGCACACTCTTGGGGCACGCGCGGCATCCCTGAGCGTACGCCTTGCGCGCGCCGGCGACATCGCCCTTCTCCTCGAGGACCTGGCCGCGGATCATGTGCAGCTTGTCGAAGGACGGGAAGCGGCCAATGGCCTCGTCGAGCGTCTTGAGGGCGTCGTCGAGCTTGCCGAGCTGGCGCTCAAGGACCGCGCTCTTCATCCACACGCGCTCAGTGTCGGCTTGTCCGCGCGCCTTCTGCAAGATCTGCTGCGCGGCCTCGACCTCGTTCGTCTCCGCTGCGATCTTGGCAGCAGCGAGGAAGATAGACTCGGAATCCTCGTTCTGCTCGAACGCGCGGGAAAGGACCTGCTGCGCGCCGACGACGTCGCCGCCGACCCACTTCTCCTTCGCCGCCATGAGCCACAGCACCTCGGCGTGCGGGCAGTGCTCGGCGCCCTGCGCCAGGATGTCCTGCACTGCCTCTGGCGTGCCGTGCGCCTTCTCGAACTCGGCCGCTTTGCGCCACACACTCGGCGAGTCGGGGAAGGACTCGATGAGCACGACGAACACAGCGCGAGCGACCTCGTAGAATCCGCCCAGGGCCGCACGCTCCGCGTCCTCGAGCCAGACCGTCCGCCGGTCCTCCTCCTCGGTGTCCAGGTGGATCGTCGCCTTCACGATCGCCTGCGCCGTCAAAGGGCTGCCATCGCGTTCGCACGCTTCGGCTTCTTGCAGCCATTGCTCACGCGTCAGCACCGCCTGATGCTTCGTGAGGCTGCCGACGGCGAGCTTGATGAGACGGTCGACCTGCGCCGCGAGCTTCTTGCGCGCCGCCGCGTCCTCCTCCGCGCTAGCGTCCTTGCTGACGGCGCTCGGAGACTGCTCCGCCAACCGGCCGGCCGCGATCCAGATCTCGTGGCTCGTCGGAATCTTCTGCCGCGCGCTGTTCAGCACCTGCTTCGCCTTGTCTGGCGTCTCGAGACGCGCAAGCGTGAGCCACAGCTCGATGCTGGTCGGGATAACTTCAACGGCGCGTGTGAGCAGGATACGCGCGTCCTCTGGGTCGTCCTCGAGGTTGACGACCTCCTTCCACAGCCTGACCGAATTGGGAATAAACTCGAGCGCCTTGCGGAGCACGCGGCGCTTCGCGTTCGGATCGGCCTCGAGGCTGGCCGCCTTCAGCCAGATCTTGACGGACTGGGGGACGTTCTCAACAGCGCGGGCGAGGATGCGCTTGGCGTTCTCGGGCGTGTTGAGCTCGGCGGCGTGGAACCACACGTCCTCGGAGCGCGGGCACTTCTCGCATCCCTCTGCGATGATCTTGCGCGCGGCAACCATCTTCTTCGCGTGCACCTCGAGCGACGCGGCAGCGATCCAGCCCGGGGCGTGCTTCGGGTTACTCTGAATCAGATTCTGTAGCAGCTGGCGCGCCTGTTTGATGTCGCCGATCTGCGCGTCCGTCTGCAACACCTGCGAGTTGAGGGCCGTCATGTATCCGCGCGGGTCAACCGAGGTGCTTGATCCATTAGCCGCATCGCCACTCGCCTGGTCCAGCTTCAGCGACAGGACACGGTCACGCGCCGTTCCCATCGCCACAAAGTCGGTCATCGTGCCGTCGCCGCCCTCGGGTCCGTCGTCGATTTCGCCCATGAGCTGTGTGCTGGCCGCAGCGCCGGCGAGCACAGAGTCGGAGACCGCATAAAGTTTGCCGTTCTGGTTCTCCTCGAGTCGGGGATTGTGTTTCCGCCTCTTGCCTGTCATGTTGCCTGCTTCGGGGATCGCCTCCCAGTCCTCATCCTTGAGTACGCTGAGCCCACGCTTCAGATCCGCAAACTGCGTCTGGATCTTGGGATTGTTCGCGCGTTCCCGTGCGGCAGCCTCCGCCTCAGCAGCCTCGCGCTGCGTCTTCCTCCTCTCGTCCATGCGCGCGTCGACCGCGTCCCAGATCCGGTCCGCCTCCTCGTCGTCCGCCTCGTACACCGTTCCAGCGAAGAGGTTGCGCTCGTTCTCGGGATCCTGGAACTGCTCTGGGTCCGGAATCTCTTCACCGCGCTTCGCCATCGCCTCCTGGATGGTTTCGGCGGAGGGGCCCTCGCGTGCAGGACCAATGTCGGACCGCGTCGTGAAGCCGCTCGCGCCACGTCCGAGACCAGCGACATACGACGCCGGAGCCTGCATGTTCAGGAAGGCATAGCGGTGCTCCTTCGGGATCGACCGCACTGTGCCGATGTGGTTGCCCGACATAGTGAAGCGTCGGCTGTGCCGTCAAAGGTTGTATCCGAGAGTAAGTTGGGGGCCGGTTTCGGTTTCGGTGTCGCTGGGGTTGGGTGGCGGCTTTTCGTCGTTCTTCGCTTGCTTTTACGTCGGATGCCCGTCGCTGGGCTCGAAATGGGAAAGAGTCTAGGATCAACAACAAGCAAAGGAGCATCGATCGCTGATGTCTGGTCGAATTCAAGATCGGTTGGTGGCAAAGTGGGGGTCGAATAAGCCACACCACGTGAGATATTTCGCCACTGTCATGTCCACCCAGACCCAGCCTCCACCGCAGACGCTCGAGTCACTTCGGCCGGCTGACCAAGCAGTCTCTACCACACTCTCCATCACCAGCAACGACAATGAGCGAGCAGCCGCTGTCCACGCCGGTATCTCGGCGCCTTTCGAGCGTCAAGAACATCGTCATCGTGCTTTCGGGCAAAGGTGCGTAGTCTCATCTAGCTTTGATACTCATCTATGTCAAGCTAACCCCAGGCGGCGTCGGCAAGTCCTCTTCAGCAGTCCAACTCGCCCTCTCCCTCCTGAACACTGATCCGAATGTACGCGTCGGTCTCCTCGACCTGGACCTGACCGGTCCCTCCCTCCCGCGCATGGTGGGGCTGGACGACCCGAGCGCGACCGTGAAGCAGAGCAGCGCGGGCTGGGTCCCCGTGTACGTCGACCAGGGGGGGCGGCTGGGCGTCATGTCGATCGGGTTCCTGCTGAAGAACCGAGGTGACAGTGTGGTCTGGCGCGGGCCGAAGAAGGACGGCATGATCCGCCAGTTCCTCCAGGAGGTGCGATGGGGAGACCTCGACTACCTCGTCATCGACACGCCGCCGGGCACGACGGACGAGCACATCAGCCTGCTCACCCATCTCCACCCCCTCTTCACGCCCACGAAAGAGGCCCCGACAACACCAACCGCGGTCATGGTCACGACACCCCAGAAGACGGCTATCAACGACACGATCAAGAGCGTGTCATTCACGAGGAAGTTGGGTCTGCCCGTCCTCGGCGTTGTCGAGAATATGGCAGGATACGCGTGCCCATGCTGTGGCGAGATCAGCGCGTGTTTCGGCAAAGGAGGCGGAGAAGACATGGCCAAGGAGCAAGGGCTCGAGTTCCTCGGCAGCGTGCCCATTGACACGAAGCTGGTCGATCTGCTCGATGCCGTGAGCAAGGGGGAGCTGCCGGGCGAAGGTGCGAAGGGCGAGGCGGCGAATGCGAGCGCCGCGGGCGTTACTGCCTCTGCCGCCGGTACCGACGCCACGACGGGAGGAGAGGAGAGGACGGATGCGGCGGCCACGGCCCAGCCGACGGAGAGCAAGACGGAGCAATCATCAGAGATGACTAAAGCGAACGGAGTCAACGGCCACAGCAGCGAGCAGTTCCCCCTCCTGGACCGGTACAACGAGACGACCTCTGCGAAAGTCTGGAAGGAGATTGCGGGCAAGGCCGTGGACGACATCCAGAGGCGGAGGGGTGCGATTAGCCAGAAGCTGCAGGCTGCTTAGAGTAGAGTCAGATGTTGTATGCATAGCTTGATAGGTCTTGCCTAACCTCACCCTAACCTCACCGCGACATTATCACTTCTGTCCAATGTCCTACGGCTAACCATGGAGGACGGCTATGCAGTGCGAGCTACGCCGGAGCCGCGGTGCGATGCTGAGCGACGAGTGATGGGATCAGAGGAGTGGTACCGAGCCCGGTGATGGAGTGAAGGTGGTGTGGTGAGTAGCGTGAGTAGCGTGAGCAACGTGAGCAACAACCACGTGTGGCCCGCCTTCGTAAAAAGGTGCGGCTCGACGCTCCTACAGATTAAACAACCCAGATCGGCCTCCCTCTTCCTGCTCGAACGCTAGCCCGTTTAGCTGACGAGAGGGGCGGATCTGCGATGGTTAATCTGTGGGGGCGAGGGACCGCTGAGCCATGACTTTTGCTCGCTGGCTTGCTTTGTGCGGCGGGGATAGAGGGTCAGGGCGGTTCGGGCGGGCGGGGCGGTTCGGGAGACTTAGGTGGTCTGGGAGGGGAGGAAGGGGGAGAGGTCAGTGAGACAGGGAGGAGAGGAATGAGCACAGTGTGACGTGGAGAGGTTGGAGGGGGAGGGACATGGAGAAGGGGTGCAGAGGGGAGGGGTGTGGGTGTGGGGGTGGGTTTGGTGAGCGAGACGATCCGACGCCGCACAGGGCGCCAGCCAGCAGCCTGCCGCATTGTCGCCTCACACCGGCTGGCGAGGCTTGAAGGGTTTTTGGCGCCCGGGCAGTGAGGCATGGCTGTCATGGCTGGACTGGGTCTGCGTGTCTGCGATGGACATGCATGAGGTTGCACAATGTCTTGCTAAGGCCAAGTCGACATCTGGTCAGGGATGGAATGAGAGTACCGCACTTGTCTTCGCTTCAGACAGTGGCAATCTAATACATTCTTAATGTGTCTATTCTAGCTTAAAGCTCGTCATGCTTGATCTCCTCCTCTTCCCGAGGCGGCTCCTCAAAGACCTTCTGCTCTGTCTCCTCGACGACCACCTCTTCAGCCTCAGCCTCAGCCTTGGGCTTCTCCTTCTTCTCCTCCTGCTCCGCCTTAGGCACGACCTTCTTCTTCGGCCTGGGGACGCGGGGGTCCTTCCTCTTCTCGAGTGTCTGGACATAGACCTGGAGTGCCTTGCCCTTATCGTCGAGATCCTTGCTGAAGATCACAGGGTCTGCCTTCATGTCCCCGTTCAGCTTGACCTGTTCCGTCATGAGCGGGTCGATCCAGCCCTCGTACTCCTTCAGCATGTTTGCGACCTTGAGCAGCTCCTCCTCCGTGTACTTGGGGGGCGCGACGGGGTTCTCATCCGTCGCGCTCTCGGCGGCCTTGAGCGCGTCGGTGCGGTTCTTCGTCGCCGCGAGCAGGAACGCGCGCCCCGCGTGCATCGCCTGCTGGAACTTCTCGACCGCGGTCGGACGCGACATCCACTCCGTGTACCGCGTCGCGATCGGCGCTTCGAGTGCTTCCAGTTCGGTCAGACGCGAGACCAGATCGCCAGCGGGAGCACTCTCGGCGTACTCGTGCAGCCACTCGAACGCAGCCGCGAGGCCAGAGGACAGACGCTCGCGCTCCCCGTCAGTACCAAAGTCGAAGAGAGCCTTGCTGTCGGGCTCGTCGGAGAGATAGTTCTGCACGCGGTACAGGTACCCCTCGAGACGGTTGCGGGCCTCCTCCCTCGCACGCTGGGCGGCTTCGTACACGCCAATGCTCGCCAGACGCTCCTTCGTGATGCGCTTCTCATCCTTGGACATTGTCTTGAAGAGCGGTTTCGAGGTGTACTTCAGGATGACGCGGGGGGACTTCTTGGGCTTCTCGGCCACCTCGGCCTTCTCGGCGGCGGTCTTGTTCTCGGCTCCCTCGGCGGCGGCGTCCGCGTCGGCGGAAGGCTCCGCCTTGTCCTTCTTCCCGAACAGACCGCCGAGAACGCCCTTAGCCTTCTCGGGGACGTCGGTCTCGTTGCTAGTCAGAGCCGCCTGGGCGACGGAGAAGAAGCCGCGCTTGTCGAGGCGCAGCGTCAGGTTCACAACGGGCTCAGGGGCAGAGAAGTTAGCGAGGGCGGCGGAGATGTCGGGGATGTTGACCTCGAGGATCGGGCTGCCGCTCTGTTCGAACACGAGGTCGAGCTTGTCCTCCGGCTTGAGGAGGAGAGTCTTGCGCTCGCCCTGAACAGTGCCCTTGGGGAACACGACATCGCCGTGGAGCGAGTAGTCGTAGCTCGAGTGCTCGTCGATCTCGATAGACTTCATCTTGAACTGCCTCGAGACGCTGGCGCCGTAGAACGCCGCGCCGAGCACGGCCGCCTCGTCGCCGTTCACGCTCTGCGCAACCTTGTCGTCCTTTCCGCTGAGGGTTTCGCGGACCGCGGTCTGCACCATGGGGACACGCGCGTTGCCGCCGAACAGGAGGACCGAGGTGATGTCGTCAATCGAGAGACCGGCATCCTTGAGCGCGTTCTTGATCGGGGCGGCGAACTGCGGCAGCTTCTTGGCCATCTTGTCCTCGAGCTGCTCGCGTGAGACTAAGCCGCGGAAGTCGAGGTCGTCGAAGAGCGACTCGACGCTAGCCTGCGCCTCCTGGTTCGCGCTCAGGATCTGCTTCACGCGGACGGCCTCCTTGGACAGCCTGGCCATCGCGCGCGCGTCGTCCTTGATATCTCCGCGCGACGTCTTCTTCACGAACGCCTCTTGGATCAGGTCCCGCGTTGCAATGTCCAGGTTCACGGCACCGACGTGCTCGTACCCGACCGCGAGGGCCTCGACGTGCGTCGTGTTGATGAAGTGCTTCGACTTGGGCGTCACACGCTCGCTAGTCTGGTACATCGCCAGCACGGTCGCGGACGTGTAGATCGCGCCCGAGTCGTAGACAACGTGGTACTCCTTCTCGCCCTCGCCCGTCGCCGGGTCGAAAGTGGGGAACGTCCGCGTCATGGCGTAGTTGAGTCCGACGGCGGTGCCCTCCCCGATCATCGCGAGGCACTGGAGACCCTGCAGTTCGAGCGCGTCGCGGTACGCACGGCGTTGCTGCTGGTCAAACCAGTTTGGGACGGTGACGACGACCTGCGAGACAGTGTCGGGCGCGGCGGCCTCGTCGGCGAGACCCTTGAAGTAGGCGATCTGATGAGCGAGGAGGTCGACTGGCGTCCACGCTGCGTCGGCGGAGGGGGAAGGCTTGATGTGATCCGGGACGTTGGCGTGCTTGAAGATGAGCGAGCCGTCGTCGGTCAGTAGAGGCGGATTGGGGTAGATCGGGAGATCGGGGACTTCAGTCGCGGCAATCAGCGGCTTGACGTAGGGGAAGTGGGTGGAGGGGAAGCGCGATGCCTGAATGTCAGCTATGCTGTGCTGTGTCGCCCGTCAGCTACTCACGGACATCTTGCCCTCGGCGCCGAAGACACGGTCATTCTTCTTCCATCCTACGACGGAAGATATCTTGCGCTTGGCGTCGCGGTCGAGAAGGACGTCGAATGGTGTGCCGGGCTTGACGAGGGAGAGTTTTGTGAACTCTGCTCCATAATCGATGGCGAGGATTGCGCCCTGGACCAATGGTGAGAGCAGGGCGAACAGCAGGAGGAGGCACTGGTGCAACCTCATGGTGTCTGGTGTGTGGTTTTTGTTGCACGCGGAGATGCGGAGTGATCGTTGTGGTTATAAGAGCAAGAGCAAAGAAACGGCGACACGTCATGTTCGTCGTGTCCGGAGTCTTCCACGGAAATCGCCACGGAGACAGCCAAGACCTCCACGCCCTCCACCAAGCCTCCACCGAGATCACCGCACGCCCTGCCACGTTGCGTGCTTTGTTGCCACCCAGCCACCCCTTGATTACGTTTCTGCTTCCGCTAAGCTAATCCGGCCGGTGCTGAATACCCCGCATTTGCATCGCTTCCTAATCACCGCACACACGCTTGAATCTCACCATGTCGACCTCGAACATTGCCGACGTTATTGGCAGCGTCCTCAATTAAAGTACAGTACTCCATGTCAGCTAGCTGTGTATCAGTTGTGTTGTACGGTATACTTGATCATTTTGTCAATGTATGGTACCTGCGATTGCTCCAAGGCCGAGTCGTTGCGTCGGTCGTTCTTGATCCTTGATCTGCTCTGCTATCGCCATCCACAATGCAGGATTGGTCCCGCTAATAGCCTTCCGTTCAGATCTCGCTCTTCGCCTATTCTAAATGGCGACTAATCACAAGCCTAATCACAGGGCTCACTCCCCCTGAAACCGCTATTACCCGTGCGCCGGGCCGGACACGCTCACACGCGCGCGTCACTCACTCGTCAACATTCACAAGGCGATACATTCCCCTTGCCAGCATCGCTCTCCTCATCGCCACCTACCATGTCTGACACAAACAAAGACGAAGACACCAAGGCAGCCCTCGCAGAGGCCACCGCCACTGACCTCGCCGACAAGCCCGCAGTCAACGAGGACAAGACCGAGACAACCACCAAGGCGGATGACGCAAGCGCTACCAAGGACTTGAAGGACTCGGAGGGCGGAAAGGACCAAAGGGACACAAAGGACGCAAAGAACGCTGAGGTCACCCCCGCCATTGCTACCGCCGAGGAGGACGACGATGACGACTCGGTCAAGAATGTCCCTGTCAAGTCCAAGGATGCCAAGGACGGGGCAGTGAAGCCGGCCGTGACCACCGATGCGAAGGGCGAATCCGCTGCGCCCAAGGCCGAAGATGCCAAGCCGGCTGCCGCCGACGCGACTGCCCCTACCGCCATCACCGAGACGACCACTCCCGTCGCTCCTGCTGCTGTCGCGCCGCCAGCCGCCCCCTCGCCGGCGCCCGACGCCTCCCCCGAGGTCCGCGAGCTGCACGCCATGTTCCCCAGCATCGAGATCGGCGTGATCGCCATCGTGCTCGAGTCGGTCGGCGGGTCTCAAGACCGCGCCATAGAGCAGCTTCTGGCGATGAACGATCCCGACTTCCGGCCCGACGACGCATCCGCCCGCCAAGCCGAATTGGACAGGCAGGCCGACCTCGACGCCGAGTTTGCCCGCGCCCTCATAATGCAGGAGCAGGAAGACGAGCGCGCGCAGCGGCGGACCCGCCCCGGCCACGGCGCGGGCGGCATCCCCTCCGACCCGAGCCAGCTGCCGTACCAGCCCCGCGTGCGCCGTTCCCGTCCCCATCCCGAAGACGCCGAGGGACAACATGGCCAGCAAGCGGGCCAGCAAGGTCATGGCCAGGGGGAGGACCAGTTCGCCGCGTTCGAGGAGCGCGTGACCCAGATTGCGGAGCAGGGGCGGCAGACGTTCAACACGCTCTTCAACCGCGCCAGGGCCAAGTACGACGAGTTTGCGGCGCAGCAGCATGCCGCTGCCGTGGCGAGGCAACAGGCGCAGGCGGAGGGGAATGGCGGCCCAGCCGCCAACGCTGGACTGGGGAACTGGCAGAACCGCGCCAGCGGAGCTGCAGCCGGCGCGGTGGCCGGCGCCAGTGGGCTCGCGGCGGGTGCGAGTGCGCGGTTGAACGCGCTCTGGGGAACTGGACAGCAACAGCAGCAGGGGTGAGTTATGAAGTCGGATGTAATAACTGACAAGGCCAGGCCGGAGCGCGCAGACAGCACTTCGCCAAGTGGACGACAGCCCGCCGCGCGCTGGTCCCCGACCGACTCTTATGAGGACATGCACGACGCCCAGCCGCTCAGCACGGGCGCGACTATCAATGTCGGCGGGCGCGCGAGTCCGAGGGACGGGGCGACCCCGCCGCCCTCAGCGCAGGGCGGGCAGGCGAGCAAGATTGACATGGGTACGTAACTCTACTCCTCCTTCACAGCTATGTCTACTGGCGTGATAGCTGACGTGCCAGCGAAACTCGGCTTCCTGCCCAAGAAACGCGTCGATCTCATGTCCTCGTCCGCCTCTCCTGCCGCCGCTGCCGCCGGACCGGGTAACGCGAGCGCGACGTCCCTCGCATCAGGCGAGAGCGGGAAGAGCCTCGTGGACAAGATCCCCAAGAGCCCGGTGGGCGAGACGAGCCCGCACACGCTTGGAGACAGCGATGACGAGGAGCTCGAGTATACTGAGTAAGCTGCCTGGAGACACAACAGCTGACAGGACAGGAACCCGTTTGACAAGAAGTAGCGGCATATAGAGGTCAGAAGTAGCATGTATCTGCAGAAAAGGGCGGGACAACGCATATACGATGGTAACTCCACTCACGGCGCTCTTGTCACTCATCGCAGGGGGCGAAGGGTCTCATTCTTAAGCTACTATCGCAGGGCGATCTGTTTTCTGGCCTCAACTACATCCCCGCCTGGCGCGGAAGTCGCACGACAGCGCCACATGCCGTCGTCCCGCGTTGAACACAAGCCTCACTCATGCACAGCCCTCTTGTTGCTCTCGCGCTCTCAGATAACGGACGCGTGGGAGCTCGATCGTTCCGTGCGCTTGTCCTGCGTCGGCAGGATGTGTGGTCCATGAAGCGATGGATCCAGAAGGGTCACGCCGACGGCGTCTTCTAGGCAAAAGAGCTCGAGCCCTTCATTGATCAGGACGAATAAGGAGGATGCGCAGAACGCACCACCCTTGTCTCATACAGTTGGCCCTCACTGCCCACATCGTCGTCCACTGCGGCATGCATGCATTGTTGTATATCGAACCCACGGTACAGCTACTGACCGCTCCCACTCCGCTGAGCGGTCGCGCTGTTTACTCCCAGGTCACACCCCAGTGTCGGTGTGAGCAAGGAACGGCGCGATCTCCTTGTGCGAGAAGACGTCTTCGGCGTGGCCATCTGTGATCCATTCGCGAAGGGAAACACATTCCAGCGCAGGCGGCTCGCACTCGAGATACCCCCTCCTCTTGAACGATGCGTCGAAGCGCGTAGCGACGTCGCACTCGAAGCCCTGCTCCGTCTCGCACTCGACGCCGCGGCCCCTGCGCGCGGCGTCCAGATTTACGAGCATGATATGCTTCAAGCCGCCGTTCGGGCCCGTGTGCATCTTGACAGTGCGCACAGCCTCGCCCAAGCCAAACCACATCCTGTTCAGGGCCGTGCAGTCTCCGGGCTCTTCGAGCTCCCAGGGATCCTCGTCCGCGTAGTGAGTACAGGGTGGCAGCCAGACCATATCCGGCGCGCCCGTCCAGAAGACAATCGTGAGGAGTTCGCAACGCCACGGTGGCCCGGGCTGGACGCCCCAGCGCACCTTCCCGTCGGAACAGAACCCCGCCAGGGGCTCCTCCCAGGGATGCTTGGCGCGGATGTACTCTGTGTCCAGGGGTGCCGAGTTGACGACGAGGACGCACTCGTCCGTCACGATGTCGTTGGGAAAGAGGAGAGGCGCGTCCGGCCCATCGAACCACATCACCGGCGCATCGCGGAATACGAGCTTGCTCGGCCGCGCGCACCAGAGCGACGAGAAGTCGATGTAGAAGCACCGGTGCCGGCAGGTCGCGAACTCATCGGCTCCGTCCTCGTCGTAGTCGGGGGTGGGGTTGTGGTGCCCCTCCTCGCCGTCGTGGACGAAGGTCGAGAACATCTCACCCGAAGACCTGGCGTGCGTTGGGCAGCTGAACAGCTCTATCCAGAGTACGTCAAGCGCCGTCACCTCGCCTGGGTTGAATGCCCGGTGACCCTGAAGGAAGCGGAAGGTCGTGCAGTCGCGCACGGCGTGCTTCCGGAGCTTCAGCACCCTGATGTCACGGAAGATTGAGGCCCGCTGATCGGCGGTGAGGGACGCGACTCCGAGCTCCGGCAGGTCGAGGAATGGGTAGGGACTTGCGGCTCCAGGGAAATGGTAACCGAGCCTCGAGAAGTTGCAGTAGCGGTACAGGAGAGGGCGGATGATTGAAGCGAAAAGCTGGTTCACCAGGCGCAGGCTGCGGAGATCGTGCTCGCCGAGATATGGGAGGACCATCTGCCACAGCTCGACGGGCAGGTGGGGTAAGGTGTCGCTGTCCATGATGAGAGGGTCGTTCGCTGAGCGGGTGAGAGGGAGGTGTTGTCAAAGTGCAAACGTTGCACTTCTGCTCAACTCTTAAAGCGCAAGGCGTGTAGATCTCGTTGCCAGATGGCGTACCGAAAGGGTCAAAGCGTGGTAGGGATGACCCTTCACTATCAGCTGCGGAATCACCCCGGAGCACCACCGGCCCTTGTAACAATACTGCATGCATGTTGCTTTGGACAGTGCCCGCTTGGGGCTCACGTTCACCGCCGCCATCCCTTGCTTCGGCATCCTCCCGGGGCGGGACCTTCGACGTATTCTCCTCGTCGCCGTCGTCCAACGTCTGCGAAACGGCCGGTGTCCTCAGCGGAGAGGTCTCGCTGTCTCAGTCGGCAGCTGCCCTCATGGGCTACACGGATTCTGAGATCGGTTCCTCCGTCCGTTCGTCTGGGGCGAACAGCAGCAAGTCGTCTATGTCGTCACCGTTCAGATGTCGAACACGCAGCCAGCCGGGAGTCGTTCATTTGTTTAATTCCGATTCGAAGGCGAACCAAGCGCCAGATGGACCCTGAGCGACTTAACAGGCCAGGGCGTTTCTATGCACCAAACATACTTCCTCACCCGGAGGTCGTGGGCTTGAGAAGGGCCGCATCTCTCTCGAAATGAGGACGTCCTCCCACCGCTCTCGCTCTACCCACTGGTCCATGGATAATGGACAGGGCTTCAAGTTGTAACTCGCCTTTGAAACGCGCGTATCTGATGAGTACCTCATCGATCCGACAACAACCCCTGTCGATGCCTCTTCGTCGGAAGCGCCGCGATGTTCGTCGGCGTATAATTTGCTTTCGCGGTATTCACTGTGCACGAAACATCCCGCAAAGGGCGGAAGCTCTTCCTCAAGGAAGCTAAACTCGGGGATACGTTCAACTTCGAGCCACAGAACATCGCAGGTCAGTTTGCAAGTCTCCGGCCACGACTGCTTGAACGTCGCGATGCAATCTTTGTTTCTGTGGGGGGCGATTTCGAGGCGTCAGAAGTTGGTGGAGGTGTGGTCCAACGTTGACGGCTCAAAGAGGTGCATGACCGAGGGCGGGCAGGTCGGTAAAAGGGTAGGGGTTCGCCGACCCACGACAGAAGAGCCCAAGCTCAGTGAACTCTCCATTGCAGTAGTGCGAAGAGAAGGGGACAAGGGAGGGCCCCGAGAGCGGAATTGACGCTGCGGATGGTCAGAAGGTCGAGCTGATCGAGATGATCGAAGACGATGTGCCAGATTTCAACAGGAAGTCCGCAGAGGAGGCTGACACTGCTCATCTCCGTTGGCTACTCCAATGACACAGCCGACAGTCGGTCCCACACGATCACGTTAGCGAATCAATGTAGCGCGATGTTTATAGGAGTCTGCGTTGTTGAGGAAGATGTAACGGTTGAGGAATCGGCGCTGATGCACTCGTCAGAAAAATCAGCCGATGAGAATGGTGATTGCGATGAGTTGCGATGGATCCGGATGTGATTGTATAGCGACATTGTGCAGAAGCAAGAGTATGGTTGATGTTGAGGTCACCGAAGTGTGTCACGCAAGTGTTGCGCGCTGTGGTGCGGGTTCCCGAGTTTGGTTCCGCGGTGGCGGCGCGACTGATTTCCGACTGCTCAGATTTCGGTTTCCGCGCATGTGCCATGGACGTCCTCTAACTCAGTCCCTATGCCTTATTGCTGCACAGGCGTTAACGGCGCGAGGCAAGAGTCAGTGACATCGACCAGATCAGAGTGTCAAGCTCACTTGCAGGCTCCGCGGTCTCCAAATTGGCTTCCCCGCCCTGAAATCAGGCAGCATTTTCGATCTTTTCGGCAGCCACACCATACGACATCTGATTCAAATCGTTGCGGTTTCTCTACTTCAAGCCTGGATCCCATGACGCCGCCCATGACGTAGTCAGGCCAGGCCAGCACAGGTAGCGCCACATTGCAGAATGCGGCATGTGGCCAAGCCCGCTCCGTGCGCGTGAGGGGCCCGTTCAGCATGTGCCACCGTACGACTCGACGTCCAGGGAGCCGGGTATTGATGCCCGTGTCTGCCATTGTCCGGGTCTGTATATGAGTCAGACTCGTCCTCTGACAGTCCATACCACCTCTGCTCTTCCCAACGCTCCTGTCTTCTGCTCTACCCAGCAACACCTACTCCCTCGCCTCAGCAATAGCCACCCTAGCAATGATGACCTACGACGAGACCCTCATCTGCCCCTGCTGCGGCGGCGAGACGAACATGGTCAACACAGCCGGCGAGGGCCAGAACTGCCGTGACTGTGAGTTCTTACTGTGCCTCCTCTGCCTCCTCTCTCATCTTCCCCGCTAATCCCCAGGCTGGCTCAAGACGCTCTACGAGCCGTTCAAGTTCCCCCCCTGCGACGTCTGCGGCAAGGGAGACGAGACGCGTACCGGCGACATCCACGGCGAGCACCTGTGTGACGACTGTGAGCCCTACCTTTCCTCCGTGAAAGCTGACAGCAGGCGCCGAGCGCAAGTACAAGCAGCTCCCGTACGACTTCGGCAAGGGCGGGCAGAGCGTTGCGGCGGCCTAGTTGCAGAGCAGCGAAGCTGCGCAACCTCCTTGTTGCGTAGCCCTGTCTGTTTCCGCCGTCGCCGTCGCCGTTGCCGAATCGCCCAATAATCACGAACCCGTTGTAGCTGTATGTATCTTTCGTCCGTCATCCACTCCTCGTCGGCGCGTCAGCATCGAACGAGCCAAAGGAGCAGTGGGTTCCGCAAGCCGGCGGAGGAGGACAGCGCGTAGCGGCGACCTCGTTGCGGGAGTGGGTCAGAGTGCGGGCCCCCTCAGCGAGAGTAGGGACAGAGACGCCATCGGCCCGTGCGCGCAGGGTTATGGTCGCCGCACAAATATCGAAGAGGCACGCGCCATTGCCTGTTCACCCTCTGTGTGATAAAGTCGGCTGCGTCGACATCGGCTGGGGACTGGCCGGGAACGTCGCGCGCGTTGAGCTCGACGAGGGCATTGTGGAAAGAGAAGAAACACGCGCAACCTCCACCTGAACGTTTTGTTTGGTTCCAAACTGAAATTTAGATCCCGCTAACCCTAACGCACGTGAACTTCATCCCGACCAACCAACCTCTACCCTCCTAACCCTGTCTTCCTTCCAACAAAACCACGCCTCCAGCATGCATGAACGCATGCCGAGGGACGAAAAAGAGAGTACATCCAGGGGGAATCGAACCCCCACCGCATCGAATCGCACGTGGCAACGATGCATGATACCATTTCACCATAGATGTGAGGACGCTCTCGTCTCTGGAAGGAAGCGGGCGGGGTTTTGGACTCTGGACTCGCGCGTTTCAACTTTGCGCTGGAGATTCTGGCGTGTACAGCGACGCTGTCGTTAGAAAAACTGCTCCTGTTGGTCTGCCTGGTTATTAGAAGTGAGGTGAAGTGAGGTGAGATGAGGTGAGGGAAGGAGAAGAAGCGCCCCCACGGCCACTCCGACAGTCCGTCGGCGCCTCGCGTTCTCACTCCGCCACAACTTCGAGCGCCTTCGCACTCCGGACCATGCCCCCCCCCCCCCCCCTGTTGCTCGCTAGGAGCGTAGCGAGTGTGAGGGTCGTGTGGCATGTGGCGATAAGGCCACCCACTTGTATTATCGTGTCCAAGCCACGGAACTCGCCGCAACACATCTGTAATCAAGCGCAACAAAGTTTCTCCGCTCGTCCTCGCACCCTCGCGTTTCTCCGAGACCTGCAACGCTTCCAGTTGTGCGTTAGTTCGCGCAGGCACAGCTTCATCGCACGCGCGCTCCCCATCCCCACGGCGTGCGCAGACGGGGCAGAGGGGGAGCAGAGGGCACGCGAGGGGCTCACTGGAAGAATTGGCCGCAAGCTATTCTTAGCAGCAAGAGTTGCCCGCTGACAATCCAAGCCGGGGGCTTCCGGTACGCGGCCCGTGCGCGCGTGTCTGGAACGCGTCCCGACAGTCCGCAGGGTGGTGCCGAAGCATATGCGGCCCCACCGGGTTCCACATCTTTGGGCAGAGCGTAGTTTGTATTTCGGCCAACGTCGAGGGGGATCTGTGCAGCGGTTGGAAAACTGGAAGGGCGAGCGGGGCACATTACAAAACGTTGCAAGGCGGTACGCGCACGATTGGGGCGAGCGGGGTGCGCTCGGAGCACGAGAGTAGGGCCGACGAACCTCGGAACGACTTTGCTTCGGGGCCCGGAGGTGAGCCATGTTCGCTGTGATCTTTGCGGTCACTTTGGAAGAAGCCTGGGCCATGGCCAAACTTGAATGGCGCCAGAACACATTCGTCAGTCAAGGAGGGGAGGAAGCGTTGGAACGGCGGTGGTGTACCTGAATGAGCAGCTACCTGTGGAGCAGATCCAGCGATCTTGATCGTTTCCAGACCTGCTCCTCCTCTTGCTGACGAGGAAGCATGACGTGTGACGTGTTGAAGTTGGCTATGAGTCCCAGAGTTCGTTCAGAGTGGGTCGCCATTGCCCGCAACCTGATACGTGCGGAGCGTTGTTGACCAGGGTGGGGCCGAAGCTTGCTGGCAGTGGGTTGGCGCGCAGGGTCGAAAGTTCAAGACTGACGTTTCCGAGGGCGAGCCCGTGCTTCGGGTTTGGACTGGAACGAGCTAGTGGAGCGGGACGCGGAGCAACGATGGGCAACTTGAGGAAGCAGAGATGAAGCAGAAGTGCAGAGGCACGGACGCTCGGACCGGGGTCCGGTGCTGGTTGGTGCGTGACTGCGGAGTCGTGATCTCGTGAATCTGGGTGACCTCATCGCTGGAACGGCTGATGATTGTCTAGCTGTCGCCGTGCGCGCTCTGCTGAGTGTGGGAAGTTTCGGGCTCGTCGGACCTAGTGCAAGCAAGAGAGCCCCAGATCCCGGGGCACCGCACCCTTCGAACCAGTCAGGTCGTGCAACACCTATTGGATCTGGGTGGGCTCGCAACTGTCGCGGAATGCCAAGACGGTGCGTCAGAAATAGCCGCATAACGAGCACGCAACCCCCAGACCTGCAGGGCGCGCGTTATCTACGCCTGTAGCGCTTAGATGCGACTGCGGCTCGGCTGATTGGTGTGCCGCACGTTTGGCGTTTAACATTATTCGAAATGGAGGACGTTTGTTCACAAGTCAGTGCAGATGCAGCCCGGGGAGCCTCCAGGTGCCCGAGGAACGCTGAGGAACGGCGAGGGGGTGGCTGGGGACCGTATGGGATCACCTGGGGCCCGAAAAACGCAGGGAGAGTGGGAATCGGTCTCACCCGTATTCCACTGTGCTCACGGCCGGCGCGGCCGTTGACGCTGCTGCCCCGTTCATTCTCGCCCGAGCTGTTTGTGTTTACAGAATGATCGTCAAGGGCCCCGTTCGCCGGCGACTTTTTCAATATCTCACACCACCGCCACCGCGGCTGCCGTGTCCGTGTTCGTATTCGTGCCACCGTTCTGCCTATGTCGTATGTACCGGATCTGGGCCGGTACCGACGGCGCCGCGGCAAGCACCGACACTGGCGAGGCTGCCGACGGCGAACGAGATATCGCGACGGCGAGGACGAATGATATCGAGCAGAGTGAAAGAAGCAGGGCTTGGCTGGCAGAGGCGTGGGCCCTCGTGCCCCGCCGCCATTGTTTCCAGTGGTCGGACTGGGCGCCCCGACGTACCTCCGCAGCCCCCGTGCACAGTGTGGGCGTCAGGAAAGCACCGGCCACGCCAGGGTGGGGCCGGCATCGACGGCAAGGGCCGCCATCTCACGGCTGAACTCAGGGTATGACGGTATGACATCCCAGCAACTCAGACCGCCTGCCGATAACGGTGTCCTCTGAAAACCCCAGGCTCCAATCAAAGCGCCCAGCATTCAAAGCGACTCAACTGGAAACGCTCGAGGTCACCTGCGAGAACAATCCGAGTCGGCGTGTCGGCAACTTATCGCCATGCTGGGAGAGCCTCAGATGGCAGCTCGTTCCCTGCCCCACTTCCCCGGATGAGCCTATGTTGTCCTCGTGATTGGTGATGTGCAAGGAGGCGCCAGGAACAGCCCTCCGTATCAGCCTCCTGCGCACGAGACTCGGCCGTCCCCTGGAGGGGATTGGGTCAAGCGCGACACCCACGCTATTTTGGGATGGCCTGCTTTGCGTTGGAGCTAACGTCCGAGCTAACATGCGATGGTACTGGACCCCAAGTCCTCAACCCCCCCAACGGGCCCACCGCGCGCAGCTCAACTGCCCCGCTGCCCCGCGAGTCCCCGCTGGTCGTCTTTGCCAACATCCCTCCCCCAAGGGACCCCAGGCGCTCAGGCCCGTCGCGGCGGGCAGCTCTCGCGAGGCAGTCGCTCTTTTCGAATCAAGGATAGCCCTGATCCTCTTCCAGCTGCGGATGTTACCTCTACCGAGTCGGGAGGCCAAGGGCGAGACCCGAAAGGCGAGCCTAGCGACCTGGCCAGTGACCTGTGGCAACGGCGCTAGCGCTGAATCCCAAGATCTTTTTCTGCTCTCACGCGAAGACCCACCCGCTCGAGGCCGAGAAGCCGGGTGTTGGCTGATGACTCATAAAAGGTCGATAGGGGAGCGTGACCTGTTCTCTCTTCCCCAGCAGACTCACGCCCACCATCATGGTCTCACCACCGCAGTCCATCAAGGACACCCCCCGCCACTACGAGGAGTCGGAAGACGGCCTCGCGCACACCTCTATCAAGTCGCAGCTGAGCCACTGGCACGCGATCAAGGGCCGCGAGCACCGTTCGTTTGTGCGCAACATCATCCCGTCGTTCCAGTGGAAGACGCAGAAGAACTCGCCGAACGAGATCGTCATTCACAACCCTATCAAGCTCTTGCGCTCCGTACCCGCCAAGGGATGGCTCTACTTCCTCGTCGGTTGGTTCGCCTGGACTGTGAGTGACCTCGCGCAGCATCTGCCGCAGCATCAGTGGACATCAGTGGAGCCCTCTGCTAACCACGACAGTGTGATGGTTTCGACTACTTCGCCGTCTCGGTCACGATGACGGACCTCGCCAATTACTTCGACAAGAGCAACCACGACATCTCGACTGCCATCACCCTCACGCTCCTTTTCCGCTCCCTCGGAGCCTTCCTGTTCGGTATCGCCGCCGACCGTTTCGGCCGCAAGTGGACCCTCTTTGTGAACCTGCTCATGATTGCCGCCCTCGAGCTGGGCTCCGGTTTCGTCCAGACTTACAGTGCTTTCCTCGGTGTCCGCTCCATCTTCGGTATCGTCATGGGCGGTATCTGGGGTACGTCGGCTGCGATCGCGCTCGAGAACGTGCCTCCACACGCGCGTGGTCTCATGTCTGGCATGATGCAGCAAGGTTACGCCGTCGGCTACCTCCTCGCCGCGTCTGTCAACTTCATCACCCCGCACAGCAAGTACGGCTGGCGCTGCGTCTACTTCTTCGGTGCCGGTTTCTCTCTTCTCGCTGCTATTCTCCGTCTTGTCGTCCCCGAGTCCCAGCAGTACATCGAGGCGCGCGAGCGCGCCAAGGCCGAGGCCCTCCCCGCCAGGGAGGCGACGCGCCGCTTCGGCCGCGCGATCTGGGACATGCTCAGGACGAACTGGATCCGCGTCATCTGGGCCATCTGCTGCATGACCGGCTTCAACTTCCTCTCCCACGGCTCCCAGGATCTCTACCCGACCTACCTGAAGGAGACCAAACTTCTCAGCCCCGCCGTCACAAACCGCGCCGTCATCATCTCCAACGTCGGCGCCGTGTGCGGAGGCACGATCGCGGGTTATCTGTCTCAGTACTCGGGACGTCGGCTTACTGGGCTGCTCTTCCTGTGCATTACTGCCGCGTTCATTCCTCTCTGGATTCTCCCCGGCAACTTCGCGGGTCTCGCCGCCGGTGGCTTCTGGATGCAGTTCGGCGTCCAGGGTGCCTGGGGTATTGTGCCCATCTACCTGTCCGAGATCTCGCCTCCCGCCTTCCGTGCCCTCTTCGGTGGTCTCTCGTACCAACTCGGTAACATGGCCTCGTCTGGTGCGGCGCAGATCGAGACGGACGCGGGCGCGAGCATCCAGATCCCCGACCCCAATCAGCCCGGCAAGATGATGCCCGACTACGCGACGGTGCAGGGTATCCTGATCGGCGCCGTCATTGCGTGGCTCATGATCTTCCTCTTCCTTGGCCCCGAGGCTGACGGATCCCACTTCGAGCACGCTAAGGCGGCCTACGAGGAGGGCGCCGGTATGGAGACCGGCACCCGCCTCGTGCACGAGGACGAGTACATCCGCCGCGAGAGCCAAGGCCAACGCGAGGAGCGCGAGGGCGAGAAGGCGGCGTAAGCAGAGGGGCTTGGGATCTTTTCGATTTCTTGAAGACAACTAGTGATCAGTCTCTTAATAATATGGCTGCGGTTAGCACGCCACTTGTACATCACCGAATGCAACGATAAGGCTAAACATTAGCTGAGATGCTCCGCATGTGTCCTCTCTTCAGCATGGAACTGTATGCGTCGATGAACATCGACATCTCGTGAGGGTTTACTCCAGTGGAGGTGGGGATGCGGCATCTTGGGTGGAGGAACACCGCCCACACCCTGGCAAACTCATTTCGGTCGGTGACTCACTCTCCTCACATCGAGTACCCCCGTCATCAAGTATCACTCACCAGTTCTAGAAGCCAAAACGGTCCCACACAGGGTACGCGCCGAAGATTACCTTCGCCCGTGCCACCGTACTGTGCCAGAGTGGCAGTAGAGTAAGGCGGGTTTGACATCGCCTGCGTGTCAGTTGTGAAGTACAGGGGGGTAACTTGCCACCACGAAGATGAGCGAGTGACAGGTCCAGAGGCTGGCAGAGTTCTTTCTTGACCCTCCGACATAGTGAGTGTGGGTTGAGTGGCCCATGTGTTGGAGAGGAGATCGTGCCGTATCATGCAAGTGACCTCAAGAGCAACGCCAGGGCATCCCGAGATGTCAGCTACAGTAGACAGAACCTTGAACAGCTCACGCTCTGGGTGTCAGTTCGAGTACTGGCGTGGAAACGCACGACTGAGCAGATTGCACCAGATTACACTATCGCGTCGATCACCAGCGCCTCGGTGAAGCCAGCCGGAGATAGTTTCCTGGCCATGAGCTCCCAATATCATGTGCCCAGCTCACCGGATCCCATTGAGCTGATACCTGTCAGCTCGCAAGCATCCAACCGAAGCTCACCACCCCATCCCAGCTTACTAGGGGCCCTAAAGGTTGGGGGGTGCCGAACGGTCAGCTTGGCCGGAATCGCCACAGGTCACGACTGCGTCCTGCGAGTCAGCTTCTGCCGCACACTACAACTGACCTCGTCTGGAATCTCGCTGTCATCTCTGAGAGTCAGTTGGACGCGAGGGTCGTGGCAGCTGACAGTTCTACTTGCCAGTTGGTTCAAGGCAGCAGGAGAACTCACAAGCGAGACATGGAGTCGCCTGCGCAGCAACAGCAGGGCGCCTTCGCCTCCTGTGGATCAGCTGCAGACCACAGGTGGATAACTTGCTGTGAAGGGTGGCGAGGAAGTAAGGATGTGAGAACGATGGCACCGCTGAGCTGCTACGACGTGGAAGTGGGCCATGTGAGTTGGGGCGCAAGGACGTGTGCGAAGACGATCTTGTATCGTCTCGCAGATCCAATGGTCACTGATGCCCTCTGCTGTGGTGTTGTGAATGACGAATCTGCATGCATATGATAGTAACTTCTCTCGCACCTCTCTTTACGCTTTTACAACTTGGCGGTCTGCTGCGCCTCCCCATCGAACGCAATCCTGTGGTCCCACTTGGACACATCCTTCCAATCTCCCCTGGCGCGCTTCTCGCCCTTGAGTGTGCCCGCGACGAATCTCCGCGCACACTCGGCCGCCACAGCGTCTCCATCCCTCTGCGTGTCGGCGAGCAGCAGCACCGCGCAAACAATGTCCCCGAGGGAGTGATACACCAGTCTGCTCAAGCTAAGCAGCTCCTCCTTCTCCGTCGGCAGGTTCTTGAACTGCTCCCACTGTGCGCGGATTTCTTTCTTCTCGTCCTCAAATCCCTTGACTCCTCCGAGCGTGGACGAGATCCATCGGTCCAGCGCCGCCGTCACGTCCGCGCCCTGTCGGCCAGTGAGGCACTTGACCGTGTCAGTCGCGAGCACGTCGGTCGTGCCCTCCCAAATGGAGAAGACGTTGGCATCACGGAAGATACGCGCAACGTTGATTTCGGGCGTCTCAAAGTTCTCGAGGTACCCCACCCCGCCGAGCGCCTCCATGCACTCCTGCAGGCCGTGGATGCCGTGTTTCGTCGCGTAGGCCTTTGCGACGCTGGTCAGAATGCGAAGGAGGAGTTCCGCGTCCTGTCCTTCGGGAACAAGGGGGTTCGAGGCGTTGGCCTGCACACTGCCAAGGAGGGCAGCAAGGAAGAAGGTGAGCAGCGTGTCGGCCCTATAACGCAGGGTGGTCGTGGCCAGCGTCTTGTTGAACAAGGGGAGAGTCTTCAGCGCCGCACCGGTCTTCGGGAAGGTGCGTACGCGCGAAAAGGCGCGCGCAATGCCCAGCCCGCGGCCGAGGAATCCGACCCCGCGGGCCGCGTTGTGGAACCGCGTCACATTCAGCACGGTGGCAATGACGGACACGCCGCGGCCCTCCTCGCCCACGAGCCAGGCGCGCATGCCCTTGATCTCGAGCTCGGCCGTCGGCAGAGCCTTCGTACCGAGCTTATTCTTGAGACGCTGGATCTTGATCCCGTTCATGTGTCCGCCCTTGACGCGGGTTGGGGCGAAGAAACAGCTCAACCCCTTGGACGTCCAAGCGAGAACGAGGGCACACCCGCAGTCGGTCGCACTGGAGAACCACTTGAATCCCGAGATCGAGTAGGGGCCCAGGGGCATGCCGTCGGCGTCCACCCTGTCGTCGAGACCGACCCACGTAGCGAAGGTCTCGGTCCCACTGACGTCGGAACCGCCACGACGTTCCGTCATCCACTGGCCCGACGTCCATGCGTTCTTGGGGTTTGTGTCGAGGAGATGGCTGAGGGCCGTCTTGAACACTCTCGTGCGGGTGTCGATCATCTCCTTGGGGAGCGAGCTCGGAGGGGGGCGGGACAGTTCCGCAATGAGGACACTCGTCGCGCCGTCCTGCATGCCACTGGGACAGACGACCATGGCACTGCTAGCACCCCAGAGATGGATCTTGATAACCTGGACGACGCGCGCGCTTCCGGCCAGCTGCTTGTCGTATCCAGTGGCCACGACGCCGTTCTCAAGGCCGAAATCTTGCAGCGCCTTCCAACCCGGAGACGTGACGAGCGCCGCAGAGTCCTTGGGCACGCCGAACGAGTTGAACCCGTCTCCGTCGATGTAGGGCGGGTTCTTCTCTGCGTTTGTTACGTGGGCTAGGATCTCGGGCGTCAGGACCTCGGCGCCGAGGGTTTGGAGTTCCGGGGAGACTTTGGAGAGGACGGAGGAGGGGATGAACAGCGAAGCGGCGCGACGGAGGGCGGCGTCTTCCTCCCACTGGTTGACCACGACGGGAGTGGGCTGGAAGAAGCCCGTCGTGCTCGTTGCCGGCTGGTGAGTCTGGGGCTTCGACATGGTGAGTTGGTTGGGAGGAGGAGCTGGAGCAGTGGAGTTCTTATCAAGTTATGAGGAACCGGCGACCATCGGACAAGCGAGCCTTGGGAGCTGACATCCGACATGTTAGCAAGGTGGAGATGGCCGCGGCTGATGCTGATTTATGACAACAGACGGCACGCAAAGACCGATTACCGAGCGCCGTGTGGAGAAGCAGGTGGGCGATGGTGGGCCGGCCGAGAGCCAGGCACCCGCATCCACCGCGCTCGACTTCGTCCGTAGAATGAACACTCGACGGATTTAGACGTCGTCGAAACGAATGCGGAGCATGCACGCGTGCATGGAGCTGATATCGAGTTTGCGGCCCCGTCGCTGCATCCCCCGCTCGTCTCCGAGATGACGCACTCCCGCCGACAGCCGAGGTTCGTCAAGGGTTCGTCGAGGTTTGCGCTGTCCGATTTTCGGCTCTGAGAATCAGAACATCGGAAGTCCAGAACCCAGCCCCGATCGACATCCGATCTACGAGCAACTTTGGAATGGCTGTTTGTTTGTACACGCTGTTGCTCCCACTGCCCAACACCAACAGCACTAGGATCAATGCAAGCAGCCCCCCCCCCCCCCCGCCCTCGCCATTTCGTTGAATGCAACAACAGCCTTGGCGTCAAGACTCGACTGCGCCAGCGACGTATCCTGACGCACGCGGCCAATCGTCGTTGTGATCGAATCGGTCCCGTGCCGAGTCCCTGTCACGAACTTTTCTTTGTGCGTTTGAGCGTCGAGTCCCGGTCTGCAGGCGCTGCAGAGTGAGGGAGCGTAGCGAGGGAGGACCGCGAGCACGAGCAGCACATGCACAGCGCACGGCGTAGAGTTTCGAGACGAACCAAACATTGCTCCATCTGCACACCTTCCACCATGCTCGCCGCTACCCTCTTCAGTGTCCTGTCGGCTGGTGAGTGACCTTGCTGCTGTCGCTACGCGGCGTCCGCTCCGTCGCTAACCCCAGTCGCCGCCGCGACCCCCACGCTCCTTACCCGTGCGCCGTTCCCTGTCGATGCAATCCCCGACGTGTGCTCGACCCCTTGCGAGACATACAAGAGCGTGTTCAGCCCCGACGCGTCGGCGGACGCGCGCTCGACCGCGTGCCAGGGCGCCGTGTTCGAACAGTTCAACATCTGCATGAACTGCACCTCGATCGAGGGCGTGCCGAACGGCATGACCTCGGAGCAGGTGCAACTCCTCTCGCTGGCTGTTCAGCAGATGGGCCAGGAGTGCATCGAGTCCCACTACACGTCGCAGTACGCCGGCGAGATCCCCGCCCCGACCTCGCTGCCCATGTCTGTGAGCTTGATCTTCAGGCAACGCTGACACCAGTCTTCCACCTCGCTCGCCCCCACCGCAAACAGCACCAAGCCCGCTGTCACCTCGACCTCCGCCAACCCCTTCGCCTCCTCCTCCGGCGCTTCTGCTTCCGCCTCCTCCGGCGCCGCCGCCGCTGAGGGCAAGTCCGGCGCTACCGCTGCTGGCGCGTCGCTCCCGGCTGCTCTCGTTGCCGTCGGCGCGCTCGCGCTTCTGGTCTAAACGCCCTCACAATCTCACGATCTCGCTGTCTCCTTGCTTCCCGCCCTAGCTCGTTCCTCTTTTTCTTGTCCCACGCCATATGTAAGGATTATGACTTTTCAGACCGCGACCCCGTGCCAGAACGAACAGGTCCAGCGTGGACGCGGGACGCGGCGTAAAATCCCCGCCAACACTAACCTACTGACCGCCGGTCTAACCTTGTTAGCGCGTCTTCCGGTTCGACATCCTACCCGGCACCTTGCATCCATCTGCATACATATACCCCGATATCGCTGCATCGACCCGTCTCATCCTCTTCCTCCCTCCCCGAAAGCATCCCAGCATGTCCGCCGACCTCGACTGGCCCAAACTCCGGCGCTCGCTCCCCGACCCGACCGCGCCACGCACGCCCCCCGCCCCCCTTCTGGCGCTGTACAAGCTGCTCGCGACTTTGGGTGTGCTGGGTTCTCTCCCCTTCGTGGTCCCGTACACGATCCTGACGCACTTCCTGCGCGGCCCCCGTCTGCGGTGGCAGACGCTGCGCGACCACCTGATCTCGAACGTTGTGCGCGTCGCGCTGATCCAGCACACGCTCTTCCTCCCCGGCGTGGACTGGTTTGAGTGGCGCGCCGTGCGCTCCAAGTCCAGCGATGCCCCCGGCGCCACGGTCACGAAGGTCACGCTGCCCCCGGCCAAGCTGCCGCGCACGGGCTTCGCGGTATGTCCTGCTGTGCCCGCCGTGTCCCGCCCCGGCTTCATCGTCACCCCGAAGACGAGGCAGGCGCTCGCCAAGGCTGCCCCCGGTGAGAAGGCCATGCTCTACTTCGTCGGAGGCGGGTACGCGTTCGGCCACCCGCTCGAGAGGACTTATGTCTTCAAAGTCGCGCACGATATCGGCATCCGCGTCCTGGCCGTCAACTACCGCAAGACCCTCACGCCCGAGACGGCCTTCCCTGCGCCGCTCCTCGACGCCGTCGCTGGCTGGGAGTACCTGACCAACGAGCTCGGATTTGAGCCCCAGAACATCACCGTCATGGGCGAGTCGGCGGGCGCCAACTTGTCGCTTCTCCTCCAGCGATACCTGTACGACTCTGGCGTTGCCGGCCCGGGCCAGCTTGCCCTCTCCGGCCCCTGGGTCGACATGTCGCCCGCGAACACTACCCGCGCGTCAATGGTGAACAACTGGGGCGTGGACTACATCACGTGGCTTGCCAGGCTGTCGGCTCACGCCGCGCGCCAGCACTACACGGACGAGGCGGCTACGACGCCGTACTTTGCGCCGGCGACTGCGACGGGCGGCCAGTGGGCGTGCCTGACCAAGCCCGGAGTCAAGGTCTACGTCCACGGCGGCGAGAAGGAGATTCTCATCGACGAGATTCGCCTCCTGTACAAGAACATGAGCGAGGCGGGTGTCGACGTCGTGTACGTCGAGAAGCCGCACGGGTTCCACATCACCCCCACTATGAGCGATATCTTCCAGGGATCGAGCGGGTATAAGGTCTTCTCGAAGGACATTTACCCCCTCATCCACCGCGAGGTCGACCCGACCAACTGGCCGCCGTCGCAGAGCGACAAGAAGAACATCTAGGAGACGTCTACGTCAAAACCTCAAAGTCTGGGCGCAAGCGCGGCGAGCGTGACACGAGCCCCGTGTGAGCGTGCCGAAGCCAATGCCCCCAATCTCTTGCGCAACGCGTAAGCGGGAAGTGGAGCATCACCGGATACCATCTCATACCCAAATCTTGTAGTGGATGCATATCTTGTCGTTATCGTGCTTCTGAACTCCTCCTGCCAAACCAACTCAACCTGATCTATACATGCCTTTCGAGGAACCGCAACGCGGGAACCACGCTCACATCCCACCCCGCGTCGCCCGCCTTCTCGAATCCGAAATCATACACATGTCCCGCGCCCTCGACGTACACTTCTTCCGTGGGCACACCTTTCTCCCTCAACGTTCTAGCAAACTTTTCGCTGTGCGAGGCAGGGACTATGTCGTCCGCTGTTCCGTGCATTAGGAACGTGGGCACGAACCCACCTCCAGCCTCGAGAATATGCTGCGGCGAGTCTTGCTTCACCCTCTCTCTGAATTCGCTGTCGGAAGGATACTGGGTCATGCGGCATACAGACTCGATGAGATTGCCATGTGCGGCCGCGTACGAGTACAGGTCCACACGCTTCAGTTCGGTGTCCGTGGGCTCGTACCCGGGCCAGCCGAGATGGTCCCGGATCTCCTGCAGAGGTACATGAGGAGGGAGTTCGGTGTCCCAGGGATTCTGCACCGATGCCTGCGTGGGGTCGGGGCTGGCGTATATCTTGGCGAGCTCTTGATCGGTTGAGACGAGGTAGGACGGCTGTGGCTGAGGACCTTGGTTTCGTTCTTGCTCGAGGTACGCCAGTGAGTCCAGGAGGCCGTAGACACTCAAGAAAGCCTTCGGAGCCCCGACATCCGCCCCATCCGCCCCATCCTCCCGATCTCCTCCCTCCAGTTCCATCCTCTTTGCCTTGTTATCCCGCCTGATCAACTCCAGCGCAGCCAGCGCGGCCACTGTGGTCCCAGCCGAGGCTCCCCCAATCACGCATCTCTCGCCGAGTTTCATGTGAGTCCGGGCGTAGACATACGCGTCGACGACATCTTCGGCCATCTCTGCCAACGAAGCCTCGGGCTGTAACCTGTATCCGACAGAGACGAGACCGTAGGCTCTCTCGGCTCTGAACGCGGGCAGGAGCCAGGGCGTCGGGTGCGCCCATTTGCCGCAGGTGTAGCCCCCGCCGTGGACCCATAATAACCACGGCTCGCGAGCGGAGCGAGTCGAGTCGGTAGGCTGCGCGCCGCCGTTGGGTTGAGCGGTGCCGTTGGCCGGTTGCGAGGAAGTAGAGGGAGAGGTGGAGGAGGCGGAGGCGGAGGGGGGTGAGGAGGGAGAGCGAGAGGGCCAGTAGCGCAACGGCAGGGAGAGGCCGTGGACACGCTTGAAGATGTGGTCCGTGAAGCCTGGTGGACACTTGGGTAGCGGCATGTTGATTCCAGCTGGCGCGCGAAGTCGGCCAGCGATATTCACCTCAGCCGAGCGATCCTCCGGATCAGTAGCGGGTTATTGACGAGAGAGAGCGGGGTAGGTAGTGAGCAATGGCAAGGTCTGTGCGAAGGCAAAGTCAGTGATTGAAAGATAGCAAGTAGTCGAGAGCCGGCCAAGACCACAGGACTGCTCGCTCGGTCTTTCGGTTACTTTCTGACTTGAGCCGAGATCAAGCCGCAAGTGGACACCGGACCCGGAGATGGAGGGAGCATTCCGAATCCAGACCCGGGACTTGCCCACTCAGACTTTGTGCGCGGACACATCAACGCCTCCAGTTCGACGTTTCTCTTCATCGACCATATCGCTCTCACCACTCGACGCCTCAACTCGTCTCTCACTCGACCGACTCTCGCTTCTTACCAGCGAGATCAATCACCACCCCGTTAAACCACACCTTCGGCCTTCTCCGACACCACCACCATGGCCAGCGACGACGTTTGGGACGGCGCCGTATACCTGAACAAGCCGGGTGTGAAAGAGGCCGCTGAGATCAACGGGCGCACGATCAAGCGCGCGCTCGTGGCCGCCGGCATCCCCGAATCCAGGTTCCCCATCTTGGACGTGCTCGAAGTCGGCGCCGGCGTCGGCACCGTCACGCGTCACCTGACGGGCTTCCATTCTGTGCACTCAATCGAACCGTCCCGGTCCATGATCTCCGTGCTCTCTAAGCAGGTGGAAGGACTCGACAATGTGACCTGGGCGATGCACGAGTTTGGCCCCACCTCTGCGGCCCAGTTCGACAGGGGCGAGGAAATGCCCTCGCCCATCGAGAGCGAGCCGGAGAGGAAACTCGCCCCGCCGCACAAGAGATTCGATGTCGCCGTTGCTACACTCGTCGCCCACCATGTTGGAACCTTGGGACCGTTCTTCGAGGGCGTCCTCAGCGTGCTCAAGCCTGGTGGTCTCTTTATCCTCATCGAGTTCAGGCACGGTGACGATGGAGAGGACATCAGCGCCGTGTTCCACGTCAAGGAGGAGCCGAAGAATGAGCCCGTCGAGGACTGGGACCAGGCTGTGAGTATTACTGTGGGATTGAGAGATGTTGGATGTTGGACGCGCAAGAGGGAGAGGGAGAGGTGGTGGAGTGGAACTACATCTGCTCGCTTCGCTCGCAGCCGCTAACGCTCCCAGGTGATCACCGGCAACCAGTTCCGGACCACGCCCACCAAGGCGCAGCTCGGCGGCCTGCTCACAAAGTACGGCTTCACGGGTGTCGAAGACATGGACGGGGAGGGTGTGCCTGCCTTCCGGCTCGAGAGGGGGCCGGTGCCCACGCTCGTTGTCTGGGGTAGGCGACCAGAGTAAGCTTCAGTCGCCGGGGGTTCTTCCCGAGCCGCCAAGCAGTTTACGACGAGATCAGAATGAGGCGGAGAAGTATGAAGAGACGGGACGCCAAGACGAAGAACAACACCGTAGACGAGGCATGAAGAGGGATACACAAAGGCTCACGGGACCCACGCTGGATAACAACGCCGCAGGGGGTTCACGATCGTGGGGCCTAAGGCTGAAAGGCGTGATACTTGACGAGATCTCTGCCAAAATGGGCCGAACTGACAGCAGCAAACAACAACCAGCACGAGCAGGCGCTGTTGCCGGTGGGCAGACTGTGGCTCGCCGGTGCTCGCCGGCCAACCAACACACAGACACTCGACCTCGTTGTCGCCCGTCGTTGGAACACCGTTCCTGCCTTCGCCAAACAATAGGATTGGGACCGATGAAACCGGCCCCGGTGCGTTTGAGGATCGCTACGTCGTGTTCCCGGTGAGACAAACATGGCCCGAGCGTGCCCACGACTGGCCATTGTTCTGACTTTCGACCCCGACGATCAACATAGAGGACCTCATTCCAATCAAATGTGCAGAGGTCGTTTCTGGGCCATGCTCGAGCGCAGACGTCGCACTTCTGGGTCGTTTAATAAGATGAGAGAACGTTCCGAAGCTGATAAGATAACGCTGGCGATCTCCCGAAAGATTGGCGAAAGGCTGACGTTTCTGTGACGAGAAATGGGAGTTTTGCAGCAAAGCAAGCTGCCCAGCAGCGCCCATCAACCGAGGCGCAAACGACCCTCTGCTCTCCCGCCGGGTGGACAACTGACCCCAGGCTGACCCAGGAGCCGCAACATGCATGCGACTATTGTCCAGTGTCGTCTAGCGACAGCCTGGGCCCACCTGCCTGCCCACGCCGGACCGCTCACCGGCACCACGCCCCCCATCAACTCCCTCACAACGTAAACAACACCTCCGCGAAAGAGATATAAAGCAGCCCCCACAGCATAGCTGATCCCCATCCTCCGAAGTCTCGAGACAGCTTACAATGCTCTCCCTCTTCGGCCTTCTCCCCCTCCTCGCGGTCAGCGCGGTCGCCGCGCCCGCGCCGCTCACTGAGCGTGTCGCCTGCACCATGACCTGGAAGGGCCAGACGCTCACTGGTGCGGCTGACGGCAACGCCTGTCGCTACACGGTCAAGTACGGTTCTGCTTCCCGCTGGGCGCACTCCTCCACTGCTCGCTCGACGTAAGTCCTTCTTCCTCGAGTGCTGAGCTGACGGGCCTAGGCCCTCCAACGCCTCGGCCTGGGCCCCCCGCTGCCCGCAGGCGCACGCGTACCCCGCCGCAACGGACGCGCAGTCGGAGGACTGCCTGTACCTCACAATCTGGGCCCCCTCGTCGGCAAGCCAGAACTCCAACCTGCCCGTGTACGTCTATGCCCCCGGCGGGTCGAACATCGACGGAAGCGCGGCCGACGACGGCATCGACGGCGCTGCCATGGCGTCCCAGGGCCTTGTCGTCGTCCACGCGCAGCACCGTATCGGTGTGCTCGGTTTCCTTCCTCCGTCGTGGATGCGTGTCTCGGACCCCAACTTTGCCCTGCGTGACATGCTCCTCGCCCTCCGCTCTGTCAAGGACAACATCGTCGGTGCTGGCGGCAACCCCTCGGCCGTCACTCTGGGCGGACAGTCCAGTGGTGCTCTCGTTGTGCAGGCCATGCTCGGCGTGCCCGAGGCGGTTGGGCTCTTCCAGCGCATCATCCTCCAGTCCGGTCCCCTGAATGTCGGTACGCAGAGCGCGGCGCAGACGACCGCTCTCCAGAAACTGTTCTACCAGGACATTCTCAAGTGTCGTGACGCGCGCTGCGCGCAGAACAAGTCCACCGCCCAGCTCATGCCGGCCACTGCCAACGACCTCGTGAGCTCCGCCACGAGCCTCGAGGGCGTGCCTTTTGCCTCGCTTGTGCGCCCCGTCTTTGGCACCAGGACGCTGCCCAAGGACCCCTCGAACGTACTCATGAACAACCCCCAGCAGCTCGCCGTCAAGCCCCAGCAGGTCCTCGTTACAACCGTCCTGAACGAAGGAGGCACCGGCGCCTCGCTCATGACGCCCCAGCCTGGTGGCGGACCGTGGCTTGGCCGCCGCGACGAGAGCAACAACCTGCCGCGCGACATCTCCCCTGCCGACGCGTACTTGGACGTTCTTCGGGCTCAGGTCGGCTCGCGCGCCGACGCCGTTGCGGCTCAGTATCCTCTTCCTGCGGGCGTCCAGCTCGGTTCGGGAATGACGGCCACGATCGAGCGTGCGTTCACGGACGGTGGGTTCCGCTGCCCGTCTCGCGCTCTCGCGGGCAAATTCGCGACCTTTGCTTCAACCTACGTCGGCGAGTTCACGCAGGGCGGCAACCACGCCAACAACCTGGGTTTCGCCTACTGCAACGACCATGTCTGCCACATGGACGACGTCTATGCGTGGTGGGGCACGGGGCCCACTGGCTCCGACGCCTTCAGCCAGGACGTCCAAGGCCGCGTCGCGAGTTTCGTCAAGAACGGTAATCCCGGCTCTGGGTGGAGCGCGCACAACGGCAACGACGTGTTCGCCATTGGTGGTGGGCAGACGGAGTCTTGCCCCGCAGACTTCTGGGGTAGCCAGGTCAAGTTCGACTTCCAGCTTTACAGCCAGTAGGGTTGGCAGGGTGGTGGCCCTGTGTCGGCCAACGGCTCGAAGGGCGGCCACAAGGACGACGACCATGGCGCCATCCACGGCCACCACGGCGGCAACGGCAAGGGGAAGGGGAAGGAGCACGATGACGACAAGAAGAAGGAAAATGGCCATGGGAAGAGGAAGTGTGACGAATAGCTGTTGCCGCCCTTATATCTAGTATGCAAAAGGGGATGAGAATCTATAATCGCATGCATGTGTGCGTACTGTGCTATCTTCTTACGGTTTCTATACTGGCTAGAGCTTGGCGCGGTTCAGCTTTGCGAACTCGGCCGCGACAATCTCCTTGATATCTTTCTTGAGCACCTTACCCGACGCAGCGCGCGGGAAGTCTTCCTCGAAGACCATGACGAAGACTGGCCTCGCGGCGTGCCGGAGGCGCGGGAAGGCAGTTTCGATGATGCTCTCTGGCGTCGCGCTGGCTCCAGGTGCAAGGGTGACGGCGACGGCGACGAGCTCACCGAGTGTCTTGTCCGGCACAGGGACCGCGGCGGCGTGCTCGATGCGGCTGTCGGCCGTGATGGCGTTCTCTACCTCTCCGCTGGCAATGTTCTCGCCGCCGCGGATGATGATGTCCTTTGCGCGATCGCTGATGGTCACGAATCCTTCGGAATCGACATACCCCACGTCGCCGGTGTTGAACCATCCATCGGGTGAGACGGCGGCGCGCGTAGCCTCCTCGTTTCGGAGGTATCCCTCCATCAGCATTGAGCCGCGGGCCATGAGCACGCCGGGGGTTCCTGTCGGCAGATTCCTCGACGTGTTCTCGGGGTCGACGATGCGGATCTCGCAAATGGGCACGGGCGGCCCACAAGAAGTGTTGTCGCGGACGTAGTCCGCGCCCACCAAGGATGTGATAATGCCATTCGTCTCCGTCATGCCGTACCCATTAGCGATCTTGGCGTTCGGCCAGCGTCTGACGATCTCCTCGGGCAACCCGGCAGGCGGGGGCGCGCCTCCGTATCCGACAGACTTGAACTGCCAGTTGGCCGGCAGGAGGCCGGACTGGATGATACTCGTCGCGATGGCGGGCACGCCGCCGATGACGTCGACGCGCTCGTCGACAATCAGCTTCACGGCGTCCGGCACGCTCCAGCGGCGCGTGAACACGACCTTGTGTCCGTACGTCATCGCCTTCAGGAGCCAGGAGAGGCAGCCTGTAACGTGGAAGAGCGGGACGGGGACGAGCATGACGCTCGGCTCCTTTGGCGGGTCGTGGGCTGCGAGAGCGTCTTCGAGAGAGCCGCCAGCACGGAGGATGGCCCGCGCGACGGGGAACGCGGCAGTCGGGACATGGCTGAGGGCAGAGCGCTGGGTGACGAGAACGGCCTTGGGGTGATTCGTCGTGCCGGAGGTGAACATGATCATCCCGTCCGACTCGGGGTGCAGGCTGCGCGTGGCGCTGCCAGAGTCGAGCGCGCGGACGGCCTCTGAGCTCGCCGTCGGTTCCAGGCGGCGCAAGCCGCACTCCATCCCGTGATCCCAGCAGAAGGGGTCGATTCCCTTTGCCCTCAACTCTGGAATAATAGGTTGGATGAGGGCGGCAAGTTTACCGTCCACGAGCGTGATCTTGGGCTCAGTCAGGAGGAGGCAGTGCAGCTGCAGCGGGGCTGGCAGCGTCGAGTTCAGGAGCACGGGAACGGCGCCAGCAATGTGCACGGCACAGAAGGCGACGACCCACGCCGCGCTGTTGAGTCCGCCGAGAGCCACGCGGGTTCCGACTCGCACTCCCTGGTCCCACAGCCAGCCGGCGAGAATCTGGCTACGCAGCCGGACTTCGCGGTACGAGAGCTGTTCCCTGGATTCGCCGTCGAACGTCGGGGAAGACAGGAGCGGACGGTCGCCGAACATTTTGAGACGCTGCAGGATGAAGCTTCGGAAGTCGCGCGGTTGCTGTAGCGTCAGCATTGGTCTTCTAGAAGCAGAAACAGAGGGCGCTGGGGCAGGGATGACTAACGTTCTTCCACACGAGCTGCTTGCGCCCCTGGATCATCTCGTAGTCGAGCTCGAAGTGCGTCCCCGGCCCGGCCTCGACGAGCATGCGGTCGACCTCCGCCATGGACATCTGCGGCTCGGCTTGTGTCGTGGGCGCCATTGTTTCTCTTCGATGTGTGTGTCGTGCAAACGTCGAAAGGAGGAACACGTTACGCCGACGGCGCGTATATATTGGGCACTCGGGCTCCCCTCGCTGCTATCTCTCCGCCCACATCGTCGACTTCGACTTCTCCACTCTCTCCAACTCCAGGAACGTAGGTCCCGGAATCACGGTGTTCGGTAAAACCACGCGTACTGGTCAAGGTGGAGATTACAACGCGGACATCTCCGCCAGGTCTCGTGCCTGACTCGCTAACGTCAGACATGCTCCGTGTAGTCCGTCTCTTACGGACGTGGTAACGTTAACGCCGTCGTGTCCGAGAGCGTTCGGACCCGTGCTGAGGGCCTGACATTCCATAGTATCGCTTAGTGAAGCATCATGTCATGTCATGTCATTGGTGTGTGGTGTGCATGTGGTCATTACGTGGTTCAAAATATAGACAACTAAGGTACAACCCCCACCGCCCTTCGCGGCAGGTGGGCAATGCAAGAGCGATTCTACTAGCCTAAGTTACAAACGATTCAGGAACTGGAGACGGTCTGGCAGTTCTCCGGGACGGCCGCCCTCGCCAGAGTCGCGTCTGTTACGGCCGTCACCCTGTTCGGGTCGGTTGTGGATGTGTTTCAGGAAACGGGCTCCCGCTGCCTGTTCCCGGCGGTCGTCGGAACTGGGCCCGGCGTCGCTTGTGTCCTGTTCTGTGACGGACGTCCGGCAGCAGCGGGGATGGGCGTCGCACGGGCGGCATCGGGCACAGCTGTGGACATACGCGCGCTGAGGGGTGGAATGGGCGTAGAGGGCTCACACTTGTGTCTGCCGCTCTTGGTCCAGACCTGGTCACCACAAGCCTTGCGGCCGGACAATCAAAGTCGTCGTCTGTGACGCTGATGCTGGCGTGACGGCGCCTGAAATGCCCATAGAGATCCTTCAGGTTCCTATTGCACAGGTTACAGTGTCCCACCTTGCTCACAGCGACCTTCTTCTCCTTTGGCGACGGCATGCCGAGCGCGATCTTGCGCTCGAGAGGAAGAACACAGAACTTGAGGTGGTTCTTCAAGTATGTTGAGCGGATCGCGCGTCGTCCACATTCACACAGCCTAATCTATCTTGTCGCACTTGAAATTGTGCGGCGAAACAGCGCGTCGTAACGATGATCGAGGGAGAGATGGTTGTACATGTTCGAGATGAGAGGTTGATCGAGACATGGGAGACACTGGCCGGCGCAGATCGCCTCCGAGATGAGCTTGGCGCGCTTCGCCGCCTTCTTTATACGCTTGCGCCCTGCCTTTGTCTTAGGTTGGAGCGCGTCAACGTCGATCGGCTCTAATTCATCGATGTCCTCGTCTTCCGAGTCGTCGTCCTCCGAGTCGCTGACGTCCATATGGGGGTTCTGCCGCCGCGGGTCTATGGACGGCTTAACGCCCTCGTCGCCGTCGGAGTCCAGCTCGTCCTCCTTGTCCTTGAAGAGCGGTTCGGGGTCGTCCCTCGACTCAGAGCCCCAGAGCTCGTCCTGTGTCCGCACGTTCGGGAGGAACTCAAGTCCTCGTCCTCGAGCTTGACAAAGGGCGCTTCGAAGAACAGCGGTTCTTGAGCGGGTGCAGAGGCCGCGGGTTCGCTGGCAGCGTCGCCAGGAACAGCAGGTTCGGCGGTTCCGGCAGGCGCAGCATCGGTACGCGCCCGATGACGGAGGCTCGGCTGCGTCACCTGGAGCATTCGGTTCATGCGGAGGCGGGGCGGCGCGGGAGGGTAACGGCTTGAGCAGCGGCGGTGGGGTGCAAACGCCGGAGACGGGGCGAGGCGTACTGCCTCCAGCGCAGTTGCGCGCTGGCCGAGAGGCGGTGGGGAGCAGTCCTCGCGCGCCCTCTGGACCGCCGGTGAGTGGCCGCCCTTCTGGAAGGGGGACTGTCTACCGCGTTGCTGCTGGTACGGAGACTGTGCACCTCGGTGTTGCTGATACAGCGACTGGTTACCGCGCTGGTACGGCGACTGAGCACCCTGCCAGTACGGCGAGCGCTGGCCATGCTGCTGAGGAGATGCGTAACCGTACTGCTGTTGCTGCTGGGGCTGAGCGAAGCGTACTGCTGCCGCGTGTACGGTTGATATCCATACTGCTGCTGCTGTTGGTGCTGCTGGAACGTCTGCCAGCCAGGCATCTGTTGTTGCGGCGGGGACTAGAAACCGTACTGCCGTTGCGGAGTCTGCCAGGACTGGCTGGGCGACGTGTTGCCCTTCAGACTCTTGGCCCTAGCAAGAGCGTCGTGGTAGAACGGCATGCGGCTCGCTGGTGTCGCATTCGCGCCCGTCGCGTTGGCGCCGGTCGCCTTCGGATTCTTGTGCCATTGGTTCTGGCGCTCGGTCTGGGAACCGGCCGTGGGCGTCGGGGGCGTCGAGAAAGTACGGCGTGCTGGAAGTGTTGCTCGTTGAAGTTGAGTTCGAAGGTGGGAGCTCGAGAGGCGGAAAAGGTCGTAGAGGTCGTAGGGTCGTCGAGAGGGATGGTGGAGGCTTGGGCCCCGCAGGCAGGTCACGTGGCATGGCCTTGACAGCCGCCATAGGGCCCGCGGAACGCCATGATTAAGCGAGTTCCCGGCCAAGTGTCTAGTGCACGTTCTCTGTTCACCAACCCATTCACATCCATCCTTCACTCCTCCGTCTTTCACCTCATCTCTCACACCCTCCTTGCCCGGCCCTCGACACGCGTCCTTGTCGACCCCGCTGCTGCCCATCTGCGAGTCCCGACGCCCCCGCCCTGAGCCTCACCATCCACAGCATACATTACAACACCTGACATATCTTAATCTCGGACACTCGCCGGAGCAAGGCCGATATCCACCATGTGAGTCTGGACGACCCCGCGTCGCGCAAGCGGCATCTGCTCAGACGAGATGTTTGGGCTGTTAATTGCGCCCCACTGGCGTAGCTTCAGGTGTTGAGAAAGGATACGCACACTTCGATATGCAGCCAGCGCAGCGCATCCGCATAGTGCGCCGCATTCCATGGTCGCTCCCTCATGACTTTCGGCCCAGGTCTCACGCCTGACTTGTGTGCTTGGCATTGCAGAGCTGCGTATAGCTGGAGCTGTAGCTGACATTGCAGGAACTATGTCCAGCTCGAGAAGCTCGGAGAAGGAACGTACGCGACGGTGTACAAGGGACGATCGCGAACGACGTCAGAGATCGTTGCGCTGAAGGAGATCCATCTTGACGCCGAAGAGGGAACGCCCAGCACAGCCATCCGAGAGATCAGCTTGATGAAGGGTGAGTGCGGCTTGTTGTGGGAACAGGTCTCCCGGCACTAGCAGCTAGTGCGGTCTCGATCTAGATCATGAGGGACAGAGATCGGCGTACTGGCTTAGCAGATCAAGCAGGAAGCTGACGAGCAGAGCTCAAGCATGTCAACATTGTCCGCCTCCACGACGTTATCCACACCGAGTCCAAGCTTGTCCTCATCTTCGAGTACTGCGAGCAGGACCTGAAGCGCTACATGGACACGCACGGAGATCGCGGTGCCCTTCCCCTCAACACTGTCAAGCACTTCACCTACCAGCTGCTGAACGTGAGAGCTTCGATGTCATGATTGAGCTGACTCCAGGGTATTGCCTTCTGTCACGCGAACCGGGTACTCCACCGTGATCTGAAGCCGCAGAACCTGCTGATCAACCGCCGCGGAGAGCTCAAGATCGGTGACTTCGGTCTCGCCCGTGCCTTCGGTGTTCCCGTGAACACTTTCAGCAACGAGGTGAGTTAGGTGACCTGTTCCGCGCTAACTGTCAGGTTGTCACTCTGTGGTACCGCGCTCCGGACGTACTTCTCGGATCACGAACGTACAGCACGTCGATCGACATCTGGAGTGTGGGATGCATCTTTGCGGAGATGATCACGGGATACCCGCTTTTCCGTGGGCGCGACAACAACGACCAGCTGGTCCAGATCATGAAGATTGTCGGCACGCCGAGCGACGCGACGCTGCAGCAGATCAAGATGAACAGCCCGGAGATCCAGATTAAGCAGCCGCTTAGCAAGCACCCGAAGCAACCTCTGCACGCAATCGTTCCCAAGGCGCCGCGTGACGCGATCAATCTCCTTGAGCACCTGCTCCAGTTTGAGCCTAACAGGCGGTACGACGCGAATGAGGCTCTCGCCCACCCGTACTTCACCGCTGGCCCGATCTCCCCCTCTGTTCCCCCTGGTGTCGCCTCAGGCGCTGCCTCACTCGCGCTCCCACCGCGTGTCGCTGCGCGCGCGTCCCAGGCTTCCGCTGCCGTTCAGGCGCAGCAGGCCCAAGCTGCTCTGCAGGCGCAGCAGGCCGCTGCCAACCAGGCCGCCCAGGCCCAGGCCGCCGCCGCCCAGGCTGCAGCCCAGCAGGCGCACGCCCAGGCCCAGATGGCTCAGCAGACGTACAACATGATGGTCCAGCAGCACCAGTCCGGCCAGGGTCAGCCGGCTGGTCCGTACTACAGTGAGTAGCTTTGGCTCTGCCCGTCCTTAGCTGACAGACAGACCCGATGCAGGTGCAGGCGCAAGCCCACGCCGCTGTGCAGGCCCAGCAGGCGCACGCGGCTGCACTGCAGCAGCACGCACAGTACGCCCAGCAGCAGGTCCACCAGGCCCAGCAGCAGGGACACTACATGAGCCCCGATGGACGGTACTAGGGCTACTACTCTGAGGCTCCCGCGCCGCCCCTGGTCGCCGCACAAAGCTGCGGGGAAAGTGGGTGCGGCGCATGCCGGGGGTGCCACTGGGCGCAATGGAGCGGCCAGCCGGGCAAGCCAAGCCAAGGATGCCAGCAGAGCTTCTTTGCGTAGCCCCTTGGTGTTGGCTACTAAACTAGTACCGTGTTACCATTGAGGCAGAAGAGAAGGAAGCGGCCGGGAGGGGAAGTGAGATGGACAGAAAGAAGCCAGAAACCCCTCAGACAGAGTCACTTGTTAATTACGGATAGATAGATTATCGTGTCACATAGGTATCGGACTTAGTGTATGAATCCACGTATGTCATACAGTGAGTGCAGTTAAGCGTCACGTGCAGTGAAGCGACGGATTCTATTGATCGGTCGTCCGCAGGGTGTTATCGGCCGAAGCCGACGTCATGGTCCAAGCCCAAGCTGCAGGTGATGCGGAGACGCGATCGCGTCGACCATCTCGCCTGACAAGAACAACAATACCACTCCCAAACAGCAGGCGATAACTTGACGACAACGGAACGGATGGAATCGAGCGCCCCACGGAGCGGCGCAGCGACGGCGGATACGACGGGATGGACGCCCCGCGGCCGCCTCCCTCTTGAACTGGTGCAGTTCGTCGTTGACGAGCTGCATCAGCAGCAAGCGCGGGGAACGCTCGCGTCACTGGCAGCGACAAGTGCGCCGATGCATGCGGTAGTCCTGCCTGTGCTGTATCGCCGCATAGTGCTTACGCGCGTGAACGCCGAGCGCGTCTTGGGTCTGAAGCGTGTCCCATCATCACTTCCTGCCAACGGCGGGCCGACGACGAACGGACCGACGGCGAACGGATCGACTGGAGACGGAGGAGACGCAGGAGAAAAGTATGAGGAGGAAGAATACGATCCTCGCTGTCCGCGGTGGCACGACCCCCTCGCGTCCAACGTCGGCGCGCACCTCGCCCGTCTCGAGGCTGACGAGGTGTACTCACAACGCTTCGCTTTGCCTGTCGACCTGGCGCCGACGGGGGCCGAAACAGATGACGAGAGCTATCGCCCCTGTTCGCCCCGGACGCGTCCGAACCCGGGGCTGGCATACACGACCCACCTCGTGCTCGCTCAATGGCCGCAGCCTCATCTCGTGCGCTCAGTTTGCGCCCACCCCGGCACGCTGTTCCCCAACAGCACCCATTTCAGCATCAGCGCCCGCGCGGTCGCCCGTTGTCCGAAACTCCACGAAGCCTCTGGACCCGACGACGTCTCGGCATTCTTGACGAAGCTGGCGCGCGCGGAGAGTGTCTGTGTCGCGATGCCCGGGAGCGAGGCGGCGAGCACGACTGGCCGCACCGAGTGGGTCTTGGGCTGTCTTATGCGCGAGGACTATGCACCCGAAAGCGTCACGGTGCACCTTGCCCGGCACAATCCGCCTGGCGAAGTTAGTGGAGGATACGTCGCGCCCGAGCCTGAGGTTGGGGGCGTGTTCCGGCTCGCGGGGGCGTTTGGATGGTTCCCGCGGGCACCGGGCAGGACGAGCGCAGCGAGTCCCGCGAGTCCTGCGAATCCCGCGAGTCGCGCGAGCTCGTCATCAACAACAGCGGAGACAGTCGGGGCAGTGGCCGAGATCACGCTGCTCTACCCCCCCTCGACGCCGTACGCGCGGGACGACCTCCTCTCGTGGGTGTACTCGACTCTCCCGTCTCCGGGGCGTACTGTCAAACTCAGCCTACGCACGGCCTCGGAGGATGCGGCCGAGCAGCAATTCCTCGAGGAGGGTGGGGCAGCGTCCTCCGCCTGGTCCTCCGCCTGGTCCGCCGATGTGGGCGACTGGGCCTTCCTCCCCTGCGACTCGGACCCGGACCTCCTCGCAACTCTGGAGAGGGCGCAGGCGTACGCCCGTGCGCTGACTCGGCGCGCGGTTCGGTTGAGCAAGTCGCTCGACGAGGAACTGGACGCGGCGAGTGTGGATGAGGCGGAGAAGGCGCTGAGTGCGGCGCGTCTAGCGCTGAAAGCTGCGACAGCAGCACTGGACGCCGCAGACGCCAAGACGCCTGGGCCTGAGCTCAGCCGGCTGCGAGAGGAAAGGCACGCGGCCGCCGTCGGAGTGGGCATGGCGTCGAAGGCGCTGAAAGCGGCCCACGCAGAGGGGGAAAGGAAACGGTCGATTCGACAACATGATGCAGGGCTCAGGTACGTCCAGACTGAACTGCATGCGGCCGAGGATGCGGCGGAGAGGGCACGGGACGCGTATGAGATGGATCGGAGGGAGAGGCGGAAAGCGAGACTGGAGAGCGTGCAGGTGCCGCGAGGCAGAATCAGCTTCAGAACCAAGGGGTGCGGGGTCTGTGGAAGGGAGACTGCCGGACGGAGGACGTTGAGACAGATCGTGGATGAGGCGTGGCTTGGCCCAGAGATAGATGAGTAGAGTGTACACAACTGTCAGTAGTTTGGGAAACCGGTGCATTTGATACGCATGCATCTTTTCTTCTTTCTATCTAGCCGCGTGAAACGCGGTCACAGCTCACAGCTCGGCTTCGCTTGATGTCCGCTCGTCGATCAGAGCTCATCCTTGAGCACGACCTGCTCGTCGACGTCGATGACGCCTCCGTCCTCGTCGGCCGTGATCTCGTCAACCTTCTTGGCGGCAAAGGCGTTGAGAATGTTGATCTTGACCTTGAGCTCGTCGAGCTTCCTGCCGGCCATGCTCTGGGAGCTCAGGAGGCCAGTGAGGCGGTTCTTCTCCTTCTCGAGCCACGCGTCGCCCTTGGCCTTGATCCGCTCCATCGCGCGGACGTAGTACTCGGCCGCGACGCGGGCCTTCTTGCTCGCCTCGTCGGAGACGGCGCCGGCCTGCTCGGCGGCCGAGCCCGCGGCGTCACTAGCGGCAGAAGTCAGGTTGGAAACGTACGCCTTGGCCTTCTCGTAGACTTCCTCACGGCTAGGGATAGACGCGATGTAAGCGGCGGCGAGGGCGTTGAGCTCGCCGACGGTGCCGGCGACGTCGTTCAGGAGACCAGTGGCGGAACGCTGCGTGCCGCAGTGCTCGTTCAGGAAGGAGGCGAACTGCTCAGCAGAGCGGCCGCCGGAGTACGCCATGGGGAAAGTCCAGTCCTTGGGGAAGAACTTGATGGTGGGGAAACTCTTGACCTCGAAGCGCTGGGCGATGGGGCGGTTCGACTCGTCGTCGGCGTTCATGAGCGCGACGACGACGTCGTCCTCCTCCTTGAAAGCGCGCGCGACGGCCTCGTACGCGGGCTTCATGTTCTTGCAGTGTCCGCACCACGGCGCCGTGAACGCGACGAGCACGTTGCGCGCGCCGTTGACGACGTCGTCAAAGTTCTCCGCCGTCAGCTCGACCGCCGCGCCGGGCGGGGGAGGCTTGATCGTCGACTTGACGCCAGACTTCTGCGTAACAAACTTGGCGAGTGTGTCCAGGTCTCGACCGCCGGAATAATCCTCGGCCTCGAGCGAGCCGGGAGGGAACCACTTGAGCGTAGGGTAGCCGCGCACACCGAAGCGGTTGCCGAGGTCCTTGCCCGGCCCGTCCGCGTCAGTCTTCGCGATGATCACCTTGGAGGTCGGGAACGCATCGGCGAGCTGCTCGTACACGGGAGCAAGGTTCTTGCAGTGTCCGCACCAGGGGGCGTAGAACTCGACGAGAGCGCCTTTGTCCTGACCAATGATCTGGAAGTTAGCACGGAACAGCCAGCGGTTGTGAGCGGCACAGAGGGTAGCTAGTGAGGCGAGCGACTGAGAGCAGAACGCCGAGCGCAAGGAGAACGGTGAACAGCAAGCCGATGCAGGACACATGCTAGCCACCGCGGCCCAAGCACCCGTTCTCGCGGTGACAACCGCCGTTGTCAGAAGTCACGGCCGATCTTAGTCATGTCCAAGCCCAAGTGGAGGCCGCCGCCGAGGTTGCAACTCACCGAGTCAAAGTTCTTGCTGTCGAGCTCGACGACGTTGCTAGCGCGCACCGCGCCAATGAGCGCGAGCACAGCTCCCGAGATGAATGAGAGCCTCATGGTGGTCTGGGTGGTTGCTGACTCGGTGTCCCGCCGACTTGAACTTGTTGCGGCGGGACGCAATGAGCTGGCGATCTCCGTCTGTGACGTGGAAATCCGACGTGGCTATTGCCCATTAGCAAGCAAATCATTAGGATCAGACGTACAGAGGGTTACAAAGTGTCCTAATAAGGCGAGGGGGTATGACGTATGTCAGCCGCAGGGGAGTCACGTGCTTCTCAGTGGCAGCCTGCGTTTTGCGCAACATCGGTGAAGTATCTGCTCGAGGACAGAGCAAAGTAAGCAGCGAGTGCAGCTAGGAACGCCGTACTGTACACAGATGCATGATGAGATAGTCCTTTAATTTCTAATTAGCCCGTTTCCGTGCTCAAGTCACAGTCCAAGTGCACGTTATCCTATGACATGGGAAATGGTGTCCGAGTCGAGAGAGTTCAGTTGCAAGTCGAGACGATGTCGTGGAAGGAGTGGAGGGAGAGTGGAGGGAGGGGAGAGCAGAGCCTACTGGCCCTGTTGGTTCAGCAGCGATTCAGATTCGTGCGGCGTCGCCGGCGTGCTGGTGTCGCTGGTGAAGTATCCAGCAGGCGGGCCCGCACTCGTCGGACGAGCGTTGGGCGCGCCAGGCGATGTCGGAATGCCCATCGTTGCGAACGGCTTCGGGATCGCAATGTCCGGCGGACTCGGGCGGCGCATGGGTCGGCCCGCCGAGGTGCGCATACCTCGAGTCATCGAGCTCATGGAGCTCGACGTGGGCAGCCCGGTGACAGGCGCGCCTGGAGAAGTAGCAAGACCCATGCTCGGGAGACCCGCCACGGGCGCGCCGCCGTCCGTGGGCGGGCCGGCAGATGTGCGCATGCCCATTGACGGGCGCTGCGTCATCTGCTGCTCCGGCTCATCGACAGAGTTGCGGAGTCCAAGCGCCGCGGCACCAGCTGCGAGGGCACCGGCACCAGCGGCGCCGGCGGCAAGGGGAAGAGAAGATGAAGGAGTGTCAGTGATGGAAGGGACGCGGCCCATCGCGGCCAGATGAGGCGGCATGGCGGGCACAGCGGGGATCCCGTTGTCTCCCTCGGGGACCGGGAGCATGGAGGTGCGGCGGCCCGGGCTTGTGCGCTGGCTGTACAAGCTGTCGGTCGAGAAGGCGCTGATGGGCCTGCCATCGAACAACGTAGCCGTCGCCGTCTCAGGAGCAAGACCGACGGGCGTCATGCCCGGCACGCTGGGGCCGTCACGCGTCGCGGACGGCGTCATGGCCCTAGGCGTCAGGCCGGGGGTTGGACCAGTGGGGGTCGTCTGGTCCGAGCCGAGGATCGAAGGCTGGCTCGCGGGGGAAGCGCCAGCAGACTCTCCGGAAGGAACGGGGAGGGAAGTCGGCACGCTCGGGGTCGGGATCGACGTCGGCGACGTCGCGCTGGGGTGGGGCATCTCCGGAGAGTCGAGGCCGCGCTGGACCGGCGCGCCCGTCCCCAGGTTGATCGGGGCCGGCACGGCGCGCTCGTCCTGGGCAGGGGCGCCGCCCCGGAGGTGGGCAGGGAGCTGCTGCATGTTCAAAACCACGCCCTGAACCTGCGGGTTCTGGGCGAACTCCTGCGGCGCGGCCCGAGCGCGCTCGCGCGCGTTGTTGACCATGCCCATCACGCCAGCGGCTCCAGCACCAAGACCAGCGCCAGCGACGCCAGCGATGGCCGCGTTCTGCACACCGCTCATGTCATGGGGGATGCCCTGGGGAATACGGGCCTGCTGGTTCTGGGGAACGACAGACTGGACGTTCTGGGGAACGCCCTGCAGGTTCTGAGGCAAGTTCTGAGGAACAGCAGCCTGCACGTCCTGCGCCATGTCGCGAGGAATGCCCTGGAAGCTCTGCAGCGTCTGGGGCACGTTCTGGAGGTTCTGCGCGAGGTTGCCAGACATGCCCTGCATGCCCTGGGTGACGTTATGTCCCGTGGCCTGCGCCATCTGCGGCACCCCGGTGAGACCAGCCACGCCCTGCGCGTTTTCGATGTGGAGCTGGTTGGGCATGGCGGGGGCCTGCTCGCCCTCGGGACTGTGGTTCAGATCGATGCTCTGAACAGCAGGGAGCTGGGGCGGGGGCGAGAAGACGGGGCTTCCGACGGGCGAGGAACTCATGCGCGCGCCGGCTGCGAGGGCGGCGGCAGCGGCCGTGCCGCCAAGCACACCGCCCGCGACACCAGGGGCGAGGCCGGAGAACTTGGCGGACGTGGGCGAGGGAGCCTGCACGCCGCTGGCGGCGGGCGTCGGGGCTTGAATCGAAGTCTGGCCAACGACCTCGGGATGGCCGGTGAAGCTGTTCTGGTTCGGCTGGATGAAGCCGCCGGCACCGAACTGCTGCGCCTCGGCCTCGCGTGTCCCCTGGGCCGAAACGGCGGCCGCAGGCGCGGCAGGCATGCCCGGAACAGCGGGATAGGCCTGCTGCAGCATCTGCGCCTGAGCCATGGTCTCGGGAGACGAGTTGAAGTAGTCGCCAGTGACGTTGTTCGCGGTGATGCCGGCCGTAGATGGGAGGGGCGCGTAGCTGGCAGCAGCCGCACCGGTAGCACCAGCGGCAGCGCGGAATCCGGGAACACCGGCGGCAGCAGCAGGATCCTCGCTCTGACGGGGCGTGTAGTCGTTACCGCTGGTCGGGACGTAGCCGGCGATAGGCGGGTGGTCGTTGTTGTCAGGGATCGTGGGCATGTTCGGGTACGAAGAAGAAAGCGGGATCTGGCTGCTACCCGGTGAGGAGAGGTACGGGTTGCTGACGTTGTACTGGCCGAGGAGGTGGGAGGTGCTGCCGATCTCGGAGTTGACGGCCGTCAGGGCGTCACCGTCAGAGGTCGTGTCGCCGCTAGCGCCAGACTTGTGCTTGTAAGCGGCAGCCGCGCTCGCACCGGTAGCCAGACCAGCGGCGGCGCCGATACCAGCAGCAGCGGCGTTGCCCTTGAAGGGATTGTACTGCGAGGCGAAGGAGGAGAGACGAGACATGGGAGGAGTCGCGAGGTTGAAGCCAGAGCCAGAGGTGCCGTTCGGAGGCTGCAGGCCTCCCATATTGTTCGCCATGCCCTGCAGGTCGACGCCGGAGGCACGGGAAGCCAGACCAGAGAGCGAGAGACCAGAGCCACCGCCAGAGGCAGCCTTGCCGGCCATACCGGCGAGGTTCAGGCCGGAACCGCTGCCACCAGCACCGCCGAGGGACGAGAGGTTGATGTCGGATCCACCGCCGCCAGCCTTGCCAGACATGCTGGAGAGGTCGACGCCGGAAGCACGCGAGATGAGGCCGCCGGCGAGACTGCCAGCCATCGAAAGCATGGAACCGCCGCCGCCGGCCTTGCCAGCCATGGAAGACAGGTCGAATCCGGAGTTGCTGCGGGCGCCAGCGCCAAAGCCGCCAGCTCCGAATCCGCCACCACCGCCCCCGCTCTTGCCCGTGAGCTGGGACAGGTTGCCGAAACTGTTGTGCTTGCCTCCAGCACCGAACCCGAGCGTGTCGGCCGCGCTGTTCGAGCGCATCGGATGGCTGCCGTCGGGACCACGCGGCTCGTTCGGGTTACCGTCCTTGTCCGTCAGAGCTTGCGCTTCCTCGCCTTCATGCAAAATGTCTATCGGTGCAGGTGCACCGATGAGCGCCGGTCCACCGCCGACCGTGCGGCCGGTGATCTTGTGGAAGAGGAAGGCGAGGGCTGTGAACACGACACCGAACAAAGCAAACATCAAACCGAGCACGGATACGACAAAGTCGGCCGGCTTCTTCATGCGCATCACCATGCAGAGGTAGCTGGTGCGAACGCGTGCGACCCCGACGGGGGCGAACTCGGGCGTCGCAAGGAAGGCGCGCGCACCACTGAGCGCGTTCATGGGGTAGTTGGCATCCGTGACGTTGACGAGCCGGGGCGAGTCCTGGGTCTGGATGATCTGGCCCTTTACAGTGTTGTTGGAAAAGAGATTGTTGGTCATGTTAGCACCGAAATCGTATCTCGCTGCCGCGATCACGGCCTGGACGAGGTTGTTGGTCGTCACGTTCCAGACGACGGGCTCGTAGTTGGTCTCGAGGATCGTCAGGTTCGGATACATGTAGAAGCCGTCCGTGTCGTTGCTCCACTGGAGGGGTTTCTCGAAGCACGCCTTCTTGTCCTTGGTCTCGAACGCGCAGTTGTTGCCGTTGCGCACCCGGAAGCCGCGCACGAGTGGGTAGTCGTTGCCCGTCGTGTTCAGGTACATGGCGCGCTGGCGGTTCCACATGTCGTTCGCGAGGTCCTGGATCGGCGTCACGATGTCGTTCGACTCCTTGGTTTCGGGCTGAATCACGTCGCCGTACCAGAGCGAGTTGTCGATGCCGGTGGCCGAGTTGACCGAGAACTTGACGTCGGAGCGCAGCAGCGCCGGCCACGTCGGGTCGATGCACGTCGCGTAGATCTGCACCGCGACCTCGGCGCCGCGGAGGTCCATGTCGATCTGCACTGCGGCGCGTCAGTAACCAGGCTGCAGTAACGGGTGACTCACGTCCCGAGACGTCGCAGTGCGACAGGGTGTAGTCCGAGTACTCCTGCAGCGTCGAGTTGAAGTTGACAGTGGTGTCGTTATTACCAAACGCCTTCTCGGCGGACACGTTGAAGCCCTTGCCCATCTGCCAGAGGAAAATGCCGTTGGTCGTGTAGAACTCGGAGCCCGTGTTGATGAACGCGGGCTGGCACAGGGGCGGCGGGCGCGGCGGGGTGAACTTTGCGAACCAGTGGTCGTTGTCCGTCATGTTCCAGTCGGGCGACATCTTGGACGCCGTCTCGTAACCTGCTGTCGCGGCGGCCCACAAACCGATGAGAGCGAGCACGACAAGCGAGAACAGCAGTGACATCAGCATCTCGCCCCACTTGCGCCCTCGGAGGTGGTGGGACACGGGGTGGTCGCCGAGCTTGTCGGCGATCTTGTCCGTGAACTTGGGCATGGCGGTGGAGCCTGGGTCAGGCAAAGGGGGATCTGAGGAAGAAAGAAGTAGTCGAAATAGGTCAAAGAAGGCGGTAAAGGAGGGCGTCGGCGAAGAAGAAAGTCGAGGTGTCGGAATCGCGTGTCGGGCCACCGAGGGGGGGGGGGGGGCGTTGAAGAGGTCAAAGGGGACGAAGGGGACGAAGAAGGTGAAGGGGTCGGGGGTTGGTAGTGTTACAGAAGCGGCCAAGGTGACTGTCCGCGGCGGCCAAGCCAGCGATGGATGATGAAAAAGAATGGTTGGAGTTGGAGTTGGAGGTCACCCGACAAGGCGACGGCTGCTGGACAAGCTGGACCAAGTTGCGGTGGTCACTGGGCCCCTCGGTGGTTGCTCAGTTGAAGCGCTGTCCCTGAACAGTGGAACAAGTGATGCACGAGGCCAATTGTCTGCGTCTTTGCTGCTCCGCTGGTCCAGCCGAGCGCACACTGGATCCTGTACATCCATCCTGTCCTGTCCTGGCGCAGATGTTCAGCCAGGAGGTAGCCCTTGGTAGACCTTGGTAGACCTTGGCAGACCTTGGCAGTCCTTGGTAACCCTTGATGCGCTCGTCGTGGAGTCGGAGTGGAGGGGGAGGGACGATCAACTTTTGCAACTGCACGCAGTGATGCGCCAGGGCCCCAGGCACACCAAGGAACATTCAAACCCTGAGTCCAGGGCCTCTCGTAAGCCATTGCTCCTCATGCTGCTTCTCGCTGCCCACTGGAACCAACCCACTTGACACTTGACGCTGCTTTTTCCACACGAAAGTTTTCTTCCAATGCTTCGCGACCCCACTGCATCATGGAGTTGGGCTCCCGGGACAGCCGAGCTGCAAGTGCACCAGGTATAGTACGCATAGGCGGCCTACACAGCCGTAGCTAGCTATAAAGAGATCCGCTCCACCAAGCGCACACAAGCAATGGGCGAACGCTGTCAGCCGCGTGCACCTCTGCGACGCCGGAAGACAAGGAAGGGGGCCCAGAGGCTCGGCTCGGCCTAGCCCCAGACGACTGGCTGGCTTCGGGGCGGTGTGGCCATTAAGCGGGAGCTCCAACGGCTCCAACGAGATGCACACTCCCTTAGGCTCCTGAAACCGCATTCAGCCAGTGGACGACCTGGGATGCACTGGAAGAGAACAAGACTACGCGCGCCCGCCACAGGGCTCACTTGGAGCTTGGAGAGCAAACTTCACGGCATGCATGACCTGCTTTGGTCGCTTTGGGCGTTTTGGGCGCTTGCGTCTGGCGTGTCTCGAAACGTCGGATACGTCGGGTACGTCGGGTTGCTTATGAGCCGACAACTGAATGTCCGTCGGCCCGACGCCAACAAGCCCAGTATGTATGCGAACGGAGCGCCAGAGTACGCCTCTATTCGAGCCTGCACTGCAGCAGCAGCAGCAGCAGCAGCAGCAGCAGCAGCAGCAGCAGCAGCAGCAGCCGCTGACGCGCAAGTGCTGCCAAGCACACGCTGCGCCCGTTGAGGCGTAGGAGGCTGCTCCCAACTGGCCGCGGAACGTATAGCTGGTACCGGCGGCGGAGGCGGAGGCGCGAATGCGGCCCCTGGCTGAGTGCACCTAAAGAGATGCAGGGAACGACCGCCGAGTCGGACCAAAGCTGGGCTCGATCGTGCACTGGAGCCCTACACCCTGTGAGATGCCCTTGCGGCCGCGTGGCCGTCCCTCCTCCCTCCTCTGCTCTACGCTGCCAGCTCGTCATGGTTCACGAGAGGATCGGCGGGGAACAATTCTGCCCGAAAATGAAAAGCTGCAAGCAGCATCTGCCCCGAACCCGCTCTCCCTGCGCCGACGGAGAGCGTAGTTCCGGAGCAGCGGTACGCCGCCCGTCTGCATTGTCAGGCAGAGCTCAACCACATGTCCAAACCTCGGAAGAAGCGGCCGCGTCGCAGGGTCCTCACGTCATGCATATCGCATTCCTCTCGGCCCCGTCTTGCAATTTGAAGTACGCCGCTTGAATCATCGCCAGCGTAACTCCAGAATCATGCGCAGTGGGCTGCCGAACCCCACCACTCGGCATGAGTGGGTTGTGTGGGGGCTGAACAAGCTCACGGCCGGCGCCAGCCGTCGCGCCAGTCTCGGCGAGTGGGCTCGACAAAGTCATGCGAAGCAATGGAAGGATCCAGAGCCCTTTCAGCGTCCTTTCAGTGCTCGTGGCGGGTACCGGTACGCCCGGAGTAAATTCGGGCCAGCCTCCGGGCTGTGAATTGAGCCACAATGTGTCGCCGAGCTGGAGCTGGAACCTCGGCGTTGCCATTGGCCATTGGCGGATGCACGGGCTGTGAGAGCGGATATGCGCGCTGCCTTGCTCGGCTCGGTCGCCGCGACGTTCCAGTCGTTCCAGTCAGAGAACATGACGGTAATGGCTGGGGCACCAAGAGGCATAGCATACTGCAGGCTCAGGTAGATTTGCCAGTAATTGACCTTCAATACGCACGCTCCAGCAGAATGGCATGCATGCATAAACGCAATGGGTTGGCCAGTTTAAACAGGACAGCAGGAATGAACAAACCTTGGGCTGGACAAGCTGCAATCAGCAAGAACCAAACGTGCCCGAAGCGTGATCACACCGAACATGCGCATGCCGCGGGTCACACTCGGGTCACATTCGAGACACATAGACACGTACATACCCGGGCGATCAGAGTGCATGGCGCAGATCAGGTTCGCCGGTTCGGACACAAAGGGAGGGGACGAGGAGGGCCCGGGATGTTCCTGATGCCGCCCGGCATGTTGGTCGAAGGCACACGGCATGAAGGCACACGGATGCTGTCGGATGCAACATCTGACGTCCTGCTCTGCTCTGAGCTTGGCGGAACAACTGGCAAGCATGGGAAGCATGGGAAGCATGGGAAGAAGGGGTTGCCGCCCAGAGTAATGCGCGTGTTGCAAGCTGGCTTCCGAGTCATCTCCCCGTCCTTTCAGGAACTACGAAATAGAGCGAGACTAACCTGGAACAGAGGTCATGGCTGCACATGGTGTAGAACGGCGTGCTCATCACTCCATGTCCTGGTTCCCACACTCTCCTGTCCATCGGTACCGACGACATGCTTCGGGCGCGCTCTTGCGTCGAGTCATGACGTTGAGACCCGACACACAAAGCTGCATTGATGTGGCTAGAGTTAGGGCGCAGAGCTACTGTCAGCCTACGTGCAAGCGTTAGATGCGGGCTGCAGATTGCCGGACGTCCGAATCTAATGTGGCTCATTGAAAGAATACAGTAGGGCGCTCACGCTGGCGCCGGCGTGTGGTGATTTGGTGGCAGGCATTGAGCAGGTCGTGATAAAGACGCGAGCCAGCCGGCGGATGACGCTCGGATTGGGGGATCAGTATGTGCTCAACCGTTTGCATGTACTTGTGCATCGGGAGTAAGGCTGCGTTTGAAGAACCGCACTCGACTCCGAAAGGCGGACAGGTGAGAAACACTGCGCAGAGTGGCAGAGTATGGATGCCGACGTGAGCTCGGACCACCTCGAGGCTGGATGTCCCAACGAACATCAGCGACGTTGAGACATGCCCTCTGGGAGTGTAGGGGCAGCTTACCACGAGACACTCGCCTGAGCGCGCTGCACACTTGCACGGGGCATCAGCACCACCAGACGACCAAGCGTGTCTGGTGCCGTCCTCTGGGCATCAAGCCAAACCATCCCCGTCATGCATGATGAGACGATGTAACGTGGCTAGGGCTAGGTCGTCTATACCCGACAGCCACTGCAACCTACGAGGGCCTCGAGACACCGAGCAGCTGTTATTGTTTGGAAACCAGCTGGAGCACAGCAGATGAGTCTGTGTCGTGAAACCACTTCACGGACATCGGTCGGCTCTCCGCCAATGTGGCGTTCCACTAGCGGAACCACCTCCCGAAGGCTCGACTCTATTCTACGCTGAGGCGGAACATGTATATAAAGGTCAGAACCTCCATATCCGTAGCCTCATCGTATGAATCGTCTCACATCTCTTATCCTCGGTCAACCCAGCTCTCGCCGATCCCGGTCTCACGCAGGCTTGCATCCCGAGGATACGACAGTCTGCTGTCTCGCTTCAAGTAATGATCATCGGAAAACTACCACCACTCGCTGCTCTGGCCACATCTGTTCTCATCTGCATTCAGTCTGACGTACACTATCCCCCATTGACCACACGCTGCAACATCATCTGGCGTCCCCCAGGTTTGTTGAGCTGGCGGTTACAGTGCCGTGCTCCACCGAAGCAGCCGCCGCTTGCCCATGTTACCAAAGGAGGTCCATGCGCCCCGGCAATGTAACGCCGCCAGGGAGCTACCGCCGTAGACCAAGCTTGCGTGCACAGTCCGATTCTGTTTCCAAGCTGCGGTTACGTGCACTGATGTTGCCAGGAAGCCACTCCGCGTACGAGTTGCAGCCGCAGTTGGTATCACTGTTACGTCCCTTTTCTGTTCATCTGACTCGTACGCGTCAGCTCTTTTCTACCCTGGAGTATGGCAATTCTCCGCAGAGACTCTGATAGAGGTGAAAAGCGGCCTGGCCCCTGTTCGACATCTCCGTGCGCCGGAATGATCGGATGCCAACTGTGAGCGAGTGTGCAGTATTCATCCATCGAGTATCTGCCATTCGCGGGTTGCAGTGCCTTGCAGTGCCCTGCAGTGCCCTTCATCGAGTACGGCGGCCATGAGACATGTGGTTTTAACCATAGTCATAAGAGAATCGACGGAGGCGGTCTTTTGCCATCTGGACCAATGCCACCCACACAGATCAGCGCGGGGTGTCTCTGACTACGGCCGAAAGAGCGATATCACGCGATAACAAAAGCACTGTCAAACGTCCGGTGTCAAGTTTCCTGGCTTCCTCAGCATAGCATCACCAGCGTGGTTGCACAGAGGGGCAACAGTAGCGCCTTTCAGATGCCTAGGACACCTGCAGTAGTCACCCAACAGACGAGCGCGCTCGAAACAGATACAAACGCATTGGTCACCAACCGCCACAGAAGGCGGATACAGCTTACGTAACACTCCAAGATCATCCTCTTGCTTCATCCGACGTTTTCTGCCACTTGGCTGCGCCCCATCGCGCCGAAAGCGAGTCTTTCGTCATGCATACCGGATGAGAGTTGAATTTACGCCTACCCATAGCCAGCTCCTGTCACCGAGTTTGACTCCGAGGCTCGTCCTGCGGAGCGCGCTGTCTCCGCTGCGTAGCAAGGTCTGCGAAGATGAGGGTAGCTCGCGTGCACAGGAATTGTCACATGGGCGACCTCACTGCGAACGCTGCGACGCGCTGCGGAAGAGATCGAGAGTACGCAGTCGCGATGTCCGCTGAGATACGTTCTCGCGTTCATCTTTCTTAATCGCAGACCTCTTGCATCCGAGGGATAGTCAGAACGTCAAAACGAGATGCAGTAAAGATATCAAGCTGATGGCTGAAGATTGTCGCCGCCCAACTCGCTCTCACGTCTGGTTGAAGCCGCTTGGGTAGGAGATGGGCCATTATGATCAGGGGCGTCGGGCGCTGGCCGGGAAACATCTTCCAACTCGACGAGGACGTCGGTATAGCCGAGTGCCGCTGACGGCTTGAACACGCCCATGTATTGTCGCGTGTCAAAGTCGGCGTTCGCTATGTTCGGGTCTCTGGAAGGCGGCCCGCCGCCTGCAGCATGTAATGTGTTGGCCGCAAGGACATAGACGTAGGCAATAATCACTTCTACTCGCTCGCGCCATTCACTCCGCGTGTCGTAGCCGCCGGGATAGCAGCGTGTGGGCCACTCAGACTTGTTTCTGTCATGCGTCAGCCAGGCTACCAGCAAAACCGGCGGTGAGCGTCAATCTCGCAGCTATCGCAACGCTCGCAGCGCTCCCAAGTCCTTGTCCAAGCAAGCTAGCCGGAACATGACCGGGTCAATCTTCTCTGGCTCGTGGTCGTCGAGCAACCTTGACCATTCCCGACTGGCGTTGCATGCGGCCCATAGCGCTCGAGACTTGAGCGAGCTGGTGCTGTCACTGTTCGGACCTGGCGAAAGATTTTCATGCCCTCGTACTCTCGCAATGGGTTGGAGTACGCAGAGAGGCGCACGTTCTCCAGTTTGTTTGTTTTTGTTTGTTTACGAGCGACGCCGTGTGAATGCCATTGACACGAGTGAATAGACGTGCAGTATTCAGTCGAGTATCGCGACGTCTTCTTATTCAGCGCGGCGTTATCGCCCGCGGAGCATCGGAATCGGCAAACAAACCCACCCATCTCCAATCAGACCAGTCAGACCAGTCAGAGAACTCTCTTCTGCCCGCCAGCATTCCCCATCGGAACCAGGTCCATCATCCACCAGTCGACGGTGTCGAAAACCATCGGAATTTCGCCATACGAAACTCCACCTTCTTGCGATGAATTCATGATGTGAGGACTGTACCTGCATACAGGCTGCGCAGCGATATCATTTGCATAGCATGGCCGAGGCGACTCACCATAATTCAGCGGGAGCGGGAGGTCCAAGAGCAGACAAAATAACCCTAGCGATATCATTTACGCCTGGGCTAGTGGGTCCGGGGTCGTGACTCTGGGCCGTCCCTTCGTTCATAGCCGCAGTACAGCAGCGGCCAGTGTAGGTACAGCAGCGGGCGGTGAGCTTGTACACTCCACGGCCACGCCCGTAGCCTGACCACGCGCGCATGGCCAGGCCATGCAGAAATGGGACGAATATAGAAGTTTACGCGAAACTGTAATTTGGGGTGCTCAAAGTGTATCGTTCCTGAGTGCCTTCAGTGGTGAGGTGGGATACAGTTTTTTCATGCATGGAAGAGTCCAGGTCGATTGCGTCTAGGGCCGCAAGGTTTGCGGAAGGTCTGGTCCCTGTCCTTTAGCCCACCACTGCACTGGCACAGCAACGCACACTCGGACAGCGTGTTTCTGACCGTGCCGCCGCGTGTCGTTGCCTGCCTGCATGGGCGAGAGCAGTATCCATGGGCCCAGAAATAGAGGACTGAGAACCCTACATTCCGGGAAAAAAAAAGACGTTGATCCTTTGGGCGTTCATGGCGTCTGTGGGCGTTCCGGGTGTATTTGGCGGAAAATGGCCCAGAGCGCGAGAGAAACACGGGACGCGCAGATGACGTTAGGCAGACCTGTTGTTGCTTTTCTGGCCTGCCTGGCGGCGGCCAGAAAAGCCAGTGCGTCTCTGCGCAGTGTCTGGCCCACCTTTCCCCGGTGCCAGGTTTGGGAACCCGGTCTGGGGCCGCGTGAGCCGTGTGCGCGTGTTCCGGATGCATCATTGTAAATGATGGATGGTCATGGGTGGATTTCTTGTTCCTTTCCTCCCCATTCATCTCTCATCTCTATTCATCCTTCTTTACCAAACAACACGTCCAAACGCTCTGGTAGCGACCTGCGCTGTGCGCCTTTTTACCACGACCAGCCTCCGACCGACCGACCGACCGACCGACTCACCGTCGCAAAACACTAGCCCAGCTCGAAGCTCGGCGTCCCAACTATACACACCCGTTACACCAACTGAACCACTCGCCCCAGCCATGGGCTTCCTCTCCTTCACGCGCAAGCGCAAGACGAGCGAGCATCCTGCCGGTTCGCCGCCGAAGCGGAGCTTCAGCTCGTTCTCGCTGCGCCCCCGCTCCTTCTTCGACAGCAACGAGCCTCCCACCAAGCTTGAACCTAGGGCGAGGGACACGCGCGAGCGTGCAGCCCTGCTGCACGACCTCAACGCGAACTACTTCTCCCAGTCACTTCCCAACAATCGTGGCGCAACGTTCCATCCCGGCCAGTCGGGTGGGGGCGTCGACTGGCGTCTCGGCGCTACGGCCGATGAGGCTCACGAGGCTCGCTTCAATGCGAACCGGGACGACTTTGCAGCCTTCATGGCGCGCAACGGTCTGGACTCGGACGAAGACTCGGAGGAGGAGCTGCTTCCCCCTCGTCGCCAGCCGCGCGCCGACGGCAGTCCCATCGGTCTCGGCGAGTTTGGCAGACACTCGATGTTTGACGCGCCCTGCGCCCCCGTCGAACCGCTGTCCAAGGTGCCCACCAACGCGAGCCTGGAACTGCCGCCTGGCGCCATGCATCCGACCCCGCCCCGGATTGATTTCGCCGCCGAGGTGTTCCGCCCCATCGACTGGGAGTTCAAGAAGAGGAATGCTATGGTGAGTTGACTTGTTTGACGTCTGTTCTGGTCTTTTCCTCTCTACGTATGTCTGGTGTGGTTTCTGCCTCTGTCCCTCTGACTCTCTGTCCCTCTGTTTGGACATCGGCCGTGCATGGCACATGGCAGCGTTACAGCGTTGTGATCGCCGCTAGCTCAGCCACACTCATCGTTGACAGCGTAAGCGTATGGTTTGAGTGATCGGCGGTGCTGAATGTGACGGCGGGTGACGAGTGTAAGAGCATGTCAGACGTGACTGCAGTGTGCATGTGGGATGCGCATGTCTGGTTCTGCTTTTGCTTTGCGCAGTGAGGAACGAGTGGGTGCGTTCGCAGCCGGTCGGTTGGATGCGGTCATGCTGTACAATAGCTTGCAAGGCTTGTTAAGCTGCCCCGGCAAGCGCCTCTGGGCGAGTTTACCCTGGCAGCGGTGAATTAGGGGCGTCGCTGGCGCCCCAAAGCGCCCTAAAGACTCAATTAGCCCTGCGCGAAAACGATGGGCTAATCGCCCGTAATCACCGAGGAGCCCAGTGTAGCCCCGCGGGTTTAGCCGCCACCCTTTGACCCCATTGACGACCCCATTGCTACGCTACAGTGTGTACGGCATCAGTCAGTCTACTATGGTCGCTGCGACGTAGTTCTTGGCAGCTTTCACCTGCTACGCCGAGACATCTCCAAGCCTCAGCCTGCTACGCTGGGCGGCTGGCAAGCAACCACTGCAGCACCGCGTTCCCATCCTTCCTCCTCCTCATCCACGTCCTCTTCACTGCCCTCTCTCTCGTCCTTGTCCTTGTCATTCATCACACACACTTGAAAAGAATACTCCACCGCTCCACCGCCAACTTAATCATCTCAAAAGACCCTGGCTGGCACTCGGCATACTCTCCCTCCACCACACCACACACCTACGCATACACCAGCATAGAGAGAGAGAGAGAGATCTGTCACGCACCATTCCTTGTCCCTCCTCACCAGACCAGACGTCACTCCCTCTCTTTAAAGAGACTCTCTTCATCTTGCCACTTTCTCCTTACTTACACCCCCCGCCAGTCCTCCACCGACAACCTCGCCGGTATGATCAGGCAAAACGTGCCCCCGCCCATCGTGCCCCCGCGCTCTCACCTGCGCGCAATGAGCGCAAACCCCATGTCCCCCTCGAGCTCGGCCAGCTCTTCCTCGGCCCACTCGCACTCGAACGGCGCCGGCACCGGAGCCTACCAACAGCAGCGCCAGTACGTGCTCGAGGTCGCGCCGCCCATGCCGCAGCGCCCTTCCGCGACCGACGGAGAGATTGAAGTTATCAGCTTCGGATCGGCCGCGCCCAAGCGCAAGACGGAGCGTGCCGGCTCCTTCCCCTCCCAGAGCCGCGACCCGTTCAAGGTCCGCGACGGACTGCAGCCTCGAAAGGCGAGCAGCGGCGTGTACACGCCCAACACGTTCCCTGGCGCTCGCTCTGAGACGAGCAGCCTGACGCGCACGCCATCCAACGTCTCAACGGCTAGCAGCCAGCTCTCCCCTCCGCCCATGTGCAACAGCAACCGCACGTCCCGCCTATCTGGCCTGAAGCGCATCAGCGTCGGCGTCGGCGTCGGCCAGCACGGCCAGCAGCGCAACAGCGTCATCAGCTCGCCGACCGTTGTCTCTGTTCCCCCGTCGTTCGGTGACCGCGCCCTCAACCCCGCCGCGCGTCAGGCCTCGTCCTCGTCTGGCCAAACGGACCGTACCTCGCTCACGGCTTCTTCGGCCACGGGCCTCTCTGGGCGCCGCTATGGGCACTCGCCCACGAGCAGCACGCACTCTGCGTCCTCGATCAGTCCCCCCGCGACGCCCACGACGCCGACCGAGTCCAAGGCGGGCATTGTCGACCCCAACAACTCGTCCCCCGACCTCGATAAGGCGAGCAGCTCCTCGTCGCCGACCGGGCCGAAGCGTACCCGCCGCAAGCCCGTGCCGCAGATGGATGTTGACCTCATCACGCGCCTTGAGCGGCTCGAGGTAGAGTCCAAGTGATTGTGTCTGTCTGCCTGGCGCAGAAGTTGTAGCGTGTCCTTACGAGTTGACGTTGTCCCCATCATCTGTTGTACATGTCCTTTACCCCCCTACCCTCCCTCCCTCTATAGTACGCAGATGTATCCTCTCTCTGCCTGTAGATTCAACGACGCTGCGACAAGTTGGAGCTGATGAGAAGATCGAGGGGCGCATGGCGCACGATACACGAGATGCGAGCGAGCACGCGTGGGTCCAGTGGGTGACCTGCAGAATCTGGGCCGGCTTGGCCCTATGACGTTAAGGTACGCCGTGCTTTTTGGACGAGATGCCCAAGACGGGTCTTTGAGGTCTTGGATCGTGGGAGAAGGAGGTGGAGGACCCGCTCGCAGCGTACGCAGCAGCAGGAAGGCACGGGTGCGAAAAGTCATTACCACGGTTTCCTAATGGCAAACTGGTAGCCATTCCTAATCGACCATCCTAATGACGTCTTACACATCACGTGACAGCTTGCGCGTCGGCAGGGCGAGTGTCAATGAACGCATCGTCAACTGGCCTTGCTCACCGTTAATCAGCACATCAGCACACCATGACGACGGAGAAGAAGGACCCCAAGCTCGACCCGAAGGACAAGGACGCCGAGAAGCCTGCCGACGAGGACAAGAAGGAGGACGAGGTTGTTGAGAAGCCCGAGCCGCTCAGTGTTGAGGATGGTGAGCTCACACAACCTTCCACACCCGATCACACAGCAACTCACGCTCGCAGAGATCCTCAACAACCTCCAGCTCATCGGACGAGCCGTGTCGACGATTGAGCCGCGGTTCACGACCCGTGTCCTGCGCACGCTGACGACGCTGCGCAAGCGACTCACGAAGCGCCAGCTCGCCGACGCCATCACCCGCGCCTTCCCCAAAGGCTCAAAGGTGGGACAGCAGCTCATGGCCTCGGACCTGTTCCAGGGCTTGCCTGACACGGCTCCGGCTGTGGAGGGCGAGTCGATGGAGGTCGATGAGGCGCCGAAGGACAAGGACGGCAAGGACGGTAAGGAGTCGAAGGACGGCAAGAAGGACGCCATTGCGAAGAAGTACCAGCCGCCCGTGGACCAGAACGGCGAGCTCATCCCCGAGGGCGTCATGTACCTGCGCCTGCTGATTATTCTGGCGGGCATCGACGCGGGCCTGATTGAGAACGCGGGCGCTTTCGCGCTCGAGACGACGGAGCAGATCCAGGCCGCGAACCGCAGGACAATGGACCAGATCGCAGCCAAGGTCTATTTCTACCTTGCGCGGTGTTACGAGCTCGAGGGCCGGCTGGCGGAGCTGCGGCCCACTTTGCTCGCTGTCAGGCAGACGGCCAAGCTGCGCAAGGACGAGAACCTCGAGATCACGGTCATCAACCTGCTTCTCCGCTCTTACCTCGCGTCAAACCTGTACGACCAGGCGGACAAGTTGCTGTCCAAGATCGAGATGCCGACGAGCAGCAACACGGCGCAAACAGCCCGCTGGCTCTTCTACACTGCGCGCCTGCGTGCCGTCCAGCTCAACTACGCCGGTGCCGCCGACCTGCTGCTGACCGCCATCCGCCGGGCGCCCAAGGACGAGGTCGCGCCGGGCTTTGTGCAGATCCTGCACAAGTTCTACATCGTGACCGAGATGCTGACGGGCCGCATCCCCGATCGGGCCATGTTCCGCCGCCCCGTGCTGCAGGCTGCGCTCGCGCCGTACTTCCAGATCGTGCAGGCCGTGCGTGTCGGCGACGTCGCCGCGTTCCAGCGCGCCTTCACAACGCACGAGCAAGCCTTCCTCGCCGACAGCACACACTTCCTGATCCTCCGTCTTAGGCACTTTGTCATCCGCACCGCTCTCCGCACTATCACTCTCGCCTACTCGCGCATCTCGCTGCGCGACGTGTGCCTCAAGCTTGGCCTGGACTCGGAAGAAGATACCGAGTACATCGTGGCCAAGGCGATCAAGGACCGCGTCATCGACGCGACGATCGACCACAGGGGAGGATACATGCAGAGCAAGAGCAAGAAGAACATCTACGAGACGTCTGAGCCGCAGGAGGAGATCAAGCAGCGCGTCAAGTACGTCCTCGACATGCACCGCGAGGCGCTCCAGGGCATGCGCTTCAGCGGTAACGTGCACAGGAAGGAACTCGAGACGGCTGCCGACGCGCGCGAGCGCGATCGCGAAATTGCCCAGTTGATCCAGGAGACCGAGGATGACCTCGATGACATGTGAGCGAGCGGAGCGAGCGGGTAGGCGAAGAGTAGCGAGGAGTGCGTAGAAGCGGCGTGTAGATAACTAGTAGACGTAGAATGCAGTCTGTCAAGTAGCTCCTCAACCTCACTCGTGCATGGCCCTTGTCGCCCTTGTCGTTCTTGCACCATCGCTCCCACCTTTCTGCCACGGACGGCTGGCGAGGCGGTAGTAATGTGATGTAGGCAGGAGCCAGGCGAGCCAACAGCCACGCAGGGTGGACCTGCCGGGACCAATCGGCTGTCGGCGAAAACACTTCTGGCGGTAGGCAGTTGCGTCATGACCCGCGGTCCGGCGATCAAATGTTGGTTGCATCTTTTCCCTTACCTTACCATCATCTCTTAGCAAACACGGCCGGCAGAAATGAAGCTCGTCGGGAAACAGATCGAGAAGGATGGGTCGGTACGTATCCCATCTCTCATTCACAGACTCCGGATGCACCGCGCCTCGTGCCCCAGATACCAGTCGGCCCCAGATACCAGTCGGTCGGACCCACCACACCATGACCGTTTGCTGGCTCGCCGCGCTCGCTCATGCTGACTCCAGGGCTGGGTCGACCTCATCCCCGAAGACGAGGAGGACATGTGGCACGTGTACAACCTAGTCAGCGCGGGGGACACGGTGCGCGCCAAGACGGACCGAAAAGTCCACACGCAATCGTCGACGGGCACGACGTCGTCTTTCCGCGTGACGATGAGCCTCGCGATCGTGGTGAAGAAGACCATGTTCTCGGCGGCGGCGTCGAGTGAGACGACGGGCGATAAGAGCGAGGCGCGCGCCGTCATGAGCATCACGGGACAGGTGACCGAGGCGAACGACTGGGTGCGCGTTGGCGCGTATCACACGCTCGAGCTCGAGCGCGGGCGCAAGTTCAGGCTGAGCAAGGGAACGGGGTGGGACAGTGTGGCGCTGGAGCGGATCGAGGATGCGACGAAAGCCGGCCGCGGCGCAGAGATCGGAGCAGTAGTCTGCGGAGAGGGGACGGCTGCCATCTGTCTTTTGTCTGAACACATGACGGTCGTCCGACAGCGGATCGACGTGCCCATCCCGCGGAAGCGGTCCGGAACAAGCGCCCACGATAAGGCCATGGCCAACTTCCTGTCTACAGTCTACACCGCCATCCTGCGCCTCATTGCCTTTGACAGCTTGAAGGCTGTCGTCATTGCGAGTCCCGGGTTCACGAAGGAGACGCTTTACGACTATATCTTCCAGCAGGCTACGGAGACGGGGAACAAGGCGTTGCTGAACTCGCGGCCGAAGTGGATCAAGGTCCACAGCAACACGCCACACGTGCACAGTCTCGTCGAGGCGCTGCGGGACCCGGGGGTGGCCAAGATGCTCCAAGGGGCCAAGTTTGCGCGCGAGGGTGTGGCGCTGGACAAGTGAGTAGTACCTCGAGCAGCGAAGGGAGTGTCCGTTCGCCGTGACCCGGGCTCTCTGACCCAGAGGTCGCGGTCGCGGTCGCCTAGCCTCGCCTGGCTTCGCTTTGCTGCGCTCAGCGAACGTGCTGACACCAGGTTCCACAAAATGCTTGCGACCGACGAGCTCCGCGCCTGGTACGGTCCGCAACACGTCGCGTTGGCCGTCAACCGCGGCGCGGTCGGCACACTGCTCATTTCCGACGAGCTTTTCCGCAGCAGCGACCCCGAGACGAGGAACAAGTACGTCGACATGGTCGAAGCTGTCCGGGCACGCGGCGGCGAGAGCGTCATCTTCTCTTCAATGCACGAGAGCGGAAACCAGCTCAACCAGCTGTCCGGTATCGCCGCCGTACTCACGTACCCGCTCGATATTGAGATTGTCGAGATGGAGGAGAAGGAGGAGGCCGAGCGGCTCGCGAACGAGGCCGAGGAGAGCGGCACCAGCACTCCCAGGACACAGTAGCGCAGTAGCTCTCCCACCATCGAGTACTATCTTTGACTGGGGGCGGCCGAGCGCACGAGATGCTCGGCGCCAGCACGCGCTCTCCCCGCTGTGTTGCCAGCAGCTTGACGCCCGACTCCAGATCGCCGCCACCAGCATCCGCCAGTACGCTCCGTCGTGCGCCCCATCTCACATCGTAGAGTCTATATCGTGATGCATGAAACACATAATGCTCATCTACTTCTCCCCTCGTCGCACTCCGCCACCGCAGGCGCGGCGCGGCGCGGCGCTCGCAGCGCACGCAGCCATCATCTACGCTCAGTCCCAGCTAAACTCGTCGCTGTCTCTTGACTTTGCCGGCTGACCACCTGCGGCGCTCCCGTTACCCGCCGGCGTCATGCGCTGAGAGCCGACGGCCTCCTCGGAGGCGCGCGCGCCGCGCTCGATGCGCTCGACGTCCGCCAGAGCGCGCTCCATCTCGATCTCTTCGTCCAGCGCTGTTGCGGCGAGGGAAGCGCGCCGAGCCTCGATCTGCGTGACTTGGTTCGCGTGCGTCGTCAAGGGCAGCTGGTGGTAGGTTCCGCTACGGAGGTGCGCCGCGTAGCTGTACATCAGGAAGATGAAGTAGACCTGGGGTTAGCTGTGGCCGTACACACACAGAGAGAGAGAGAGCCTGGGAGCTCGGTCTCCTCTCGCTCCGAGCCAGACACTCCAGTTTCGAACATCGTGTGCTGTCTTAGCTCCGGAACATGGGAGGACCGGGAAGGTCACCTCCCTCTGCAATGGACCCACCTTTAGCAGGAATCCCACAGCAATGACGCCGAGGGCATATCCCTTCTCCTTGTTCCAGATATCGTGCGCGAGCTGGGCCTGCTTGTCCCTTCCGGCGTCGAGGGGTTCCGTCTCTCCTCGGCTGAGGGCGAGCTCGAAGATATCCTTCTGAGCCTGCGAGTTGAGGGCGCGCGTCCCGTCGTGCTTCAGCGTGTACCAGTACGCGTAGTAGAAGATGTAGTGGAAGACCCAGGCGATGGCGTGGTCAATGACGTAGAGGTGCGCGACGAAGAGCGACTTCTTGGCGACCTCGAGCTTGATGACGCTCAGCGCCCAGAGGAACGCCCACAGCGTCGCGAAACTGTACGCGTAGTACAGGAACTGCCAGAACGTGCCGCCGACAATCACCGTGATCAGGCCGTACACGCCGGCGACCTTGTTAATAAGCTGTAGCGTCAGTCTTCGCTCATCCTTGCTGCCTTACGCCGAAGAGGAGCACGATCTCGCATCCTGATGTCAGCTCGACCCATGAGGCTCAGCTTACCCAGCTTCAGATCGAGAATGCCGAGGAACGAGTTGAACACTGCGCCCGGCGTCATGCGGCGCATGTTGACCCTCATGGCGGCGTGCAGATTCTGGTGTCGGTGTGTTGTGGAGAAGTCGGCGACGAAGAGGTCGACGCGCCATCGACAACGCACCTGAACGCTACGGCCCCGCCTGGACTGGAGCCGCGTGCGCGCAGCGTAGCTGTTGGCTGGGCTGCGATAGCGGTGCGGCGGTGGCACGTGGTCTTGTTCCTGTGCTGACGTGGGAAGGAGGTCCAACTGATAAGCCCCACCTTCACCTTGATCACGTGCAGGGTTACCCAAAATGCCACAATCCGTTGTCTCTTCGGCGATACATGGGTGCGAGGCAAAACTGACACGGGAGCAAACGCACGCGACGACCGCAAAATTCGTTGCACCCAGCGAGCCTCCCAGCCAGCGACGCCGGCAGCCAGCTAAAGCTTTATTCACGACTGTTGCATTCTCCAACCGTCAACCTCACTTGCATCGATCAAAATGGCCCCCAAGAAGTCCAAGTCCGCCAAGTCCTCGGAGAACATCAACTCCCGTCTCCAGCTCGTCGTCAAGTCGGGCAAGTACACCCTCGGCTACAAGCAGGCCCTCAAGCAGCTCCGCAACGGCAAGTGTGAGTAGTCGACACTTCTACTCTCGACCAAGCGAACGACGGAAACCAGCAAGAACTCAGCAGCAACCGACACTTTTGCTTTGCACTTACCCTTTGATTCGTGCGGGATTCGGTCTGGTCCGCGGCGTCCGAAATGCTGGAGCGACGGCTGGAAACTTTTTGCCGGTAGGGTCGTAGACTGGAACTGGCGAAGGCTGGATCACCTCTACGCCCCTACTTTCTCGCTGAGAATGCAAGTCGGCGCCGCGTCGCAGTCGCCCGCATGGGGACCGGAGTCAAGCTGAGATGGAATCCCCGGAGCTTGGCCGAGATGGCACCCTGTAGCCTTTACTAACCCCTCGCAGCGAAGCTCATCCTCATCTCCAAGAACTGCCCTCCCCTTCGCAAGTCGGAGCTTGAGTACTACGCCATGCTGTGAGTTTAGCTTTCTTTCGTGGGTGGACTCTAGCTAATTAAATCCAGCTCGAAGACCTCTGTCCACCACTACGAGGGCTCCAACGTCGACCTCGGCACCGCTGCCGGTCGTCTCTTCCGCGTCGGTGTCATGTCCATCCAGGACGCCGGCGACTCGGACCTCCTCCAGGTCGAGACCGCCTAAACGCTCCAAAACCTTGGGACTTAGGTCGATCTGATGCATGTATAACAGGCATTAATCCTGGACGCACGTTGCATTTGGGAATTGAACTGACGATGACTGACTCTGGGCTCGTGTGACAGGGAAGTCGAGGAAGGGAGCTGTGATGTGAAGGTGACATGAAGACGTGGTCTATAGGATACATGCTAGCTACGAGTGATACGAACAACCTCGACGCGTGCTCCAAGGTCCAGCGCCGTGTCCCAGAACGTCGGATTCTCCCTGCTCATAGGTTCAAGGGGAAGAAGCTCCGTCTTGAGCCCAACCTCGCCTGCGTTGTCAGCTACCGCGCGTCTCCCAAGCTAGACCCACCACATCGCTGCAGGAACAGCTTGAACGTGTCCTCGTTCCGCACCGTCGCGGCGAGGATTGCCTGTCGGCCATCCTCGAGCAGCGCCGATAGCGCATCCACGAGCAGAGGGACAATGTCCGGATCATAAATCTGGCGTCAGCTTTAGATCTGAATGATCACTACAGCTAGGCGGACAGACTCACGACATCAGCAGCGACAATGTCTCGTCCCTTTGCCTCCTCCCACACCGGCGAGCGGGACTCGGCCCTCGCATCAGCCCAGTCGAGGGCCTGCGCCTTGCTTTCCGGAATTCCGTCTGCATGTCAGCTTTGGGCGAACTCCCGACAAGCTCCGGGACCTACTGATCTCAAAGTTCCGGCGCAGACGGGCGAGAGGCGTCTGCCGCGCCCCCGGCTCGTCGCAGGGACATTCGGCGCCGTCGCAGTCGCCCAAATCCGTTGCGAGAACGTCGTGTCCCAGCTGTGTGAGTAGTGTGCCTAGAAACCCGGTGCCGGCGCCGAGCTCGATCACGCGCGGCGACAGACGCACGGCGCCGCGTAGCAGGTGATGGCCGAGGTGCAGAGAGGCTGTCCATGTCCGCAGACCTGTGCTGCCGGAAGAAACAGCGACCTGCTCTTCGAGAAGAGTTATGCGGCCCTCATGCGACATTCTGGCGTCAGCTTGAACTTTCTAGGAGGAACTGAAGCTATGTGGCGCGGACATACTTCCTACCTAGATTTCGCTCCGAACTGAGGTCAGCTTCCATCCAGTGGCCCTCCAGCTGTACATACACCCTTCTGACTGTCAGCTATCTGTCGATCTGAGAGCTTCAAAACTCACGAGTCGTCCGGTGCCGAGCTAGAAGTCAGCTCTAGGCACTACGCCGCGAAGCTGCAACTCACCCGGTCCTGCTCGTCAGTTCACAACCGCGGCGTGCTAACTCACGCTCCATCCTGTTCAAGACTGGAAGTAAGCTGGTGCGAGACTAAGTGTGCTGTACGCACATGTGTCTGTCGGTCAGCTGAAGGTAGCCCGTGTAACTGGTACGCACCCTCTGTTCGTCAGCTACAGCGAAGCCCTTGAAGCTGATACTCACGTTTCATCCCGTCCAGGACTGTCCGTTAGCTTACCAACCAAGGTCTAGCTGGAACCCACATTCTGCTCGTCAGCTTCGCCACACATATGAGGCTTACTTCCTTCTCTCCCCCAAGCTAATCGTCAGCTTGTAAAGGAGCACGCACAGCTCAACCTACCCATCCCTGATTGTCAGCTTCCCGCGAGTACCGACAGCTGTTCAGAGGACTCACGTTGTCGTCGGTGCGCTGATCTCGTCAGCTCTCTGCCAGGCAGCGTCAGCTCACTCATAAAGGAACGTCTTGAAGCTCTGTTTCGGCCTGGCCGTTAGGTACAGCATGAAAAGGAAGCTCACGCTCCGGCGTCACCGGCTCCGACTGCTAGCGAGGCAACAGTTTCGTAGATTCGCTCGTCGACCTGATGTCAGCTATCTCATTGTGGTACCTCAGCAAGTTAGACCAGCCTCCCCCAGGTGACCGTTTCGTCGAAGTTGGCGAGAGAGAAGGGGCGGAGATCAAGCAGTTGTTGAAAGGGGCAAGGAAGGGAAGGTGGAAAGGGAGAGGGAAGGCAAGACAGCGGGGAAGACAGCACTCACCTCCTCTACACCTTCACCGAGCATGACGCCCTTCTCCAGCACAGGCAGTACGCGTCGCCAGAACTGCCTCGCATACTCGCGTTCCGGAGCTGGCGGGTCTTCCTCGAGCAAGCTGAGCAGCGTGTCGTGACCTTCCTCGCTCGCCAGCGTCGAAGGTGTCGGGACAGAGAGCAAGTAAGCGGGGCAGAGGGCGTAGTACTGCCTCCGGAGCAACGTTAAACCGTCCATATTGCCGTTCCCTTTGTCCGATGTCGGCAGCACTGGGAAGGGGGATAAGGCGAGTGATAGAGAGGGGTTAGTGGACTCAGAATGTCGGTGAGGTCATGAATCTTGAACTTGCGGACATGACCGCAACATTTCTGTCCCTGACCGTATCGGCGCGCAATCGCGCCTTGTGCGCCTAACCTCCCGTGGGTGGCCCCGACATGGCCCCCCGCTGACCCGCCCCGCCTCCCCCGCTTCGTCCGCGCGTCCGCGCTTCTCGTATTCGGGCGCTCCGGGCGTCCTCGGTGAACGTCCTTCCTTCTGTGCACCGGGGATTCCTTTGGCATGCCCACACGCCCACCAAGCTTCCATGCTACATGCAACCGTCCCCAGCGCCCAGCGTGTCCGAATAGATCGCATAAATCGTGAGATGAAGGTGGTGAAAACTAGTTTTAATCGCTGCAGACGGCGGGATACCTGGCCACGCCCGCCTTGCGCCTGCCGCGTTCACTATGTCGACTGTGCTGGCTATGATTGTTACGTGCGCTGGACTGGCAGCGTTCGCTACGCTCACACTGCGCGCGCTTAGGCGCTCTTGGCGCGGACGCCGGCGGCCTGCTTGGCCCACACCTTCTGGAGGGCCATGTACGAGGTGATGGTACCGCAGAGGCCGACGAAGCCCTCAGACATGTGCGTGTAGCCGAGGTTGTTGGCGGGGATGAAGATGTCAAGCGAGTCGCCGATGAGCTGGCTCATGATCTGCTGGCGCTGCGCGAGGAGCGCACGCCCCTGCTTACGGCGCTCGGCCTCGTCGGCCGCCGCGTCCTCGGGCGCCTTCTCCGACGATGCCGCGCGGCCAGCGTCCGCACGGACGGCGAACCGCCTAGCCTGCGCGCGCAGGTTGGCAAGCGACGCGAGCGACGAGATGATCGAGAGCGTGAGACCGCTGATCCACGCCTTGTTCGAGATACGAGACACCTTGGCAGCCTTCCTGTGACGAGTTAGCAAAGCCCGGAAGAGCGGCAACTCACTCCTTGTCGAACTGCAGGAACTTGATGCTCTGGAGCCATACGAGCGTGTCGGTCGACAGGAACACGGCGTAACAGAGCTGACGCGCGAACTGCGTCGTCTGCGCAATCCTCTGAGTGCGGGGGATGCCGGCGCTGTCCGTTAGCTGAAAGTAGGGCGTAGTTAGCTTACAGAGGCTGCTCGCTGATGTTGAGGGCGGAGCGGAGGTTCTCAAGGGGCTTGAAGATACGCATCACTGTCGCGGGTGTCAGTACGAGTATTGCCGGATTCCAGGAATTTTGCCACGCTCGAGCACTCACTCTTACGGCCCATGCCGAGGCCAGCCTTGAGGGCATTGAAGCGGGCGGCAGCCTCAACGAGGCCGCGGCGACCGTACGACCAAGCGAGGATACGCGAAATGTACTGGATAAGACGGTAGGTCTGGAAACGTCAGCATACGAATCGCGGGTAAGAGACGAACCTTATCGCGGCCAATGGTGGTCGCGAGGACGGCGAGGAGGGTGGAGATCTGGGGGGAGTAGAGGACCTTCTGAGCGATGGTCATGGTGGCTGAAGTGTGTCGGGGGGAAAGGGTGCGGAGGGTAGAGAAGAGTGAAAAGAGCGTGGAAGAGGTGGGATGTGGTTGACAAAAGGTGTGGATAGGTGGTGGGAGGGTGGGTGGATGTCGAGGCGAAGCAGCGACGAAGCAGCGTGCAAAGGACGAACTGGGTCGGCTTGGGAGCCTCCTATTACCCGGTCGGTTGCTCGGATGGCGGAGTTCACGGCGGCGCACGTGGGATTCTCGTGGGCACGGGCATGTCGTAAAAGGGGTACGCAGATAAAGAGGTGACGCGATTGACTTCTCTTCCGTCCGGCGCCCTCCCCTCACTGGCCTGTCTGGCCTGACTGGCCGCACCCTGGGCGGCTGATGCCCTGGGAGTACGTGCCTGTCTGAGAGCCGTTTCCTTTCAGGTGACATGACGATGGCAGGAACACAACAACAACATTCGACCGCTCACCCGTACACAACCACCAACCACACTCAGTCACAACACACAACATACATAACCTTACTTCTCTCACAGCACTCATTCCTCACCACCACCGCACATCTCTCCCTTCCTCCTTACCACTTCTTCCGCACATCTTATCCCGCCGACGCCATCACACCGCATCGTTCTCCTCTCCGTGAGGCGAATGCTTGCGACGACATCGGCGCTTCCCCTGCGCCCCTAGGCCATCCGACACCTCACACATAGACACCCACGGCCCCTCGCAAACTCCCTCAACTCAACTCCTCTCCATCACCCGTCTCTCAACAACAGCATAACACACAATGGCATATCTCGCTGACGAGAATGCCATGCGCATTTGCGGTACGTCCACAGTGCCACTTGGCTTTCCGATAATGGAAGGAGCTGATGTCCTTAGTCCGACCACGGCCCTGGCACCCAGAGAAAGAAGCCCCGTTTCTTGCGCAGCATGTCGACGCACCCTTCTTCCTTGGCGAAGGCAACTTTGCGCAACCCAAGAAGCCCCCCACGAACGGCTCGCTGCGCGAGATCGTAGGTGAGTGCTGCTGTTTTGGTGGCTGGTCTGTGCTGGGATCCGTGCTAATGCAAACATTCAGAGGTCATCGACAACCGCCAACTGGACTTTGACAAACCGCCGCCGGGCGGTGTGTCCAAGAGGGGAGAGGTCGGCGCTAAACGCTACAAGAATCGGAGGTGGGTGCTAATTCGTGGTTGAGTTAACCCGTCAGATATGTCTTCGACCATGTGTTCAAAATGGCCGCCTCCCAGGAGGAGGTGTACGAGAACACGGCGAAGCCACTCCTTGAAGGTGTCCTGAAGGGCTTCAACGCGACTGTGTTTGCCTATGGAGTGAGCTACTCCTCCCCTTACGCCAGCTAACCCCAGGCGACCGGGTGTGGTAAAACGCACACAATCTCTGGCAACGAGAACGACCCAGGAATCATCGTTCGAACAATGCGTGATCTGTTCATGATGATTGAGGAGACTAAGGACCGGTTTGACACGCGTGTCGAGCTGTCCATGGTCGAGATCTACAACGAAACGATTCGCGACCTCCTTAGTGACGGTTTTCCGGCTATGCCAGTCCACGGTCTGAAACTCATGGAGAACGAGAAGGAGCGGGTCACGATCGCCAACGTCACGATCAAGGCGCCGACCACAGCAGACGAGGTCATGGACCTCGTCATGTTAGGCAACGAGCGACGAAGCACCTCGTTCACCGCTGCCAATAGCCAGTCTTCGCGATCCCACGCCGTCCTCCAGATCAACGTTACGCGCAGTGCACGAAGAGCCGACGTCGACTTTGAACGAGAGGAGATCAGTTTGGACACCAATTCGGCTACGCTATCGATCGTCGATCTTGCCGGAAGTGAACGTGCGTCTGCGACGCACAACATGGGTGCACGCATGAAGGAGGGCGCGAAGATCAACCAATCCCTGCTCGCGCTCAGCAGCTGTATCGGTGCTCTCTGTCTCGCCCAGCGTCGAGGCTCGCGACCGCACGTGCCCTACCGCAACTCCAAGCTCACCCGACTTCTGAAGTTCTCGCTCGGAGGCAACTGCCGCACTGTCATGATTGTCTGTGTGTCGCCCAGCTCGCGCGACATCGAGGACACGAGCAACACGCTGACGTGGGCGAACAAGGCGAAGGACGTCAAGACGACAGTGTCGCGGAACGTCGGTGGCCATCAGGTGTCGGCACGCCAGTACCTCGAGAAGATCGCCGAGTACTCGGAGCGTATCAAGTTGCTCGAGGCTCAGCTGGAGAAGCGCGATGCCGAGTTAAATGGCGTGCGGAAGATCAAACAAGACGAGGCGCAGCAACGCATCCGCGACGCCATGCGCGTCATCACGGATCGCATCGAGATCGACATTGCCGCTATTAAGGACGGTGCCGAGCACCGTGCGCTCTGGGATATCGCCGACCTCGGACTCACCTACATGGGCAACCGCAAGGACGAAATCGATGTCGACGAGGCGTCGATGGATCCTGAGGCAGAGAAGGCGCAGTGCCAGAAGGTCATCAACCAGTACAAGAACGCTTACGTCGAGAACCGGTCTGTTCAGGCCAAGGTTCGCCGCGAGCACGAGCTGGCGACGGGCATCGAAGCTCAGATTCAGCAGACCGAGACGCGGACGTTCTCTGGCCTCGACGACGTCAACATCCGCAACCTGCATCTCGAGCTTGCTGCTCAGCGCCACCGCATTGCCGACGCCGTGTCGGACGCCCGCCAGCGCGGCTACCGCACGTCTGCCGCTCGCTTGCAGGACATTCTCGCGCGCTGCATCATCGCTCTCTCGCGCCAGGACACGATGATTCGCCGCAACAAGAATGACATCGGCGCTCTGCTGACCGCTACGGCGGCGCAGCAGCCCGACCTCCTCTCCCAGATTGCGCGCCGCATTACCGGCGCCGCCGACATCAGCAGCAATGAGCTGCGAGCCATTGTTGACTCGATCGGCATCATGGACAGCCTGCCCCCGCAGTCTCCCGTTAAGCCCGTCATCCCCCCCGCTCTCGCCGCGCTTCGCTCGCCGGACAGCTCTTTCAGCAGCCTGTCGCCTGGCTCGCCCCGTAAACGCTCGTCGAAGGGTCACGTAGCGGGCAAGCTGAACTCGCCCCGCAAGTCCGCGCCTCGCGCGCTGCGGCGGTCGTCGCTCGGCCCGACGACGAAGCCAGCGCGGACAGCACGCTTCGCGGACGAGATGGATCTCGAGACTGTGCACCACTTCACACAGCACGGAAACGACACCTCCAACAGTATGGAAGTGCTCGACGACTCGGAAGAATGGGAGGAGGTCGCAGAGACGGCGAAGCCGATCCCAGCAAGCAGGCTCCGTGTGTGCTCGACCCCGGCACCGTTTACCGTCACCGGGGAGGCGCCCGCCCCTGCACCTCCAGCACCTGCACCGGCCCTCGCGCCCATGCCCACGACGACAGCGAAGCCTTCTCCGTCGCGACCGCCGGCCGTTGCTTCTAACAACGAGCCGAAGGCCTCTCCGATGGCCGACTCAATCCCAGAATGGAAGAAGAACCGCATGCTCCTCGGCAAGTCGTCGATGAGCAACTTAAACGGCGGCGGGCCGCCATCCTCCCCTAACACATCTGTACAGGACGGCTCTCCGATGAACCGCTCCATGGCTGGTTTAGGCTTAGGCCGCCCCGTTCGGCGCCCCGGCGCGCCTCTCGGCGAGCTGAAGCAGTTACCCAGTTTACGAGCCTCGGTGGCGTCGCGGCTGATGGAGCCGACCGCGTCGTCAGCGGCCCGTAACAAGGGAGCTATAGACACGCCCTCGCCTGCCCCTGCGCCCGAGAGCCGGCGCATGAGCATGAGTGTGCGCAACGAGCGGAAGAAGCTGCACAAGGCGGCTCCATACGGGCGCAAGGTGAGCCTGATTCCCTCTCCCGTCAATTCGCCCGGCACATCGCCGCGCGGCTCGCTTACGGGCAATAACAAGAAGAGCCCGCCAAAGAGCAAGACGGCAATGACGCTCAGCCTCGGTCCCGGTGCCGCCACCGCAGGCCTGAGGAAGAGGCCGAGCATGGTCCTCGGCGCGAGCCAGGTCGGAAACACGTCCCTGCCGCCCTGGAAGTAGACTGTACTATAGTGTGACATGATAGATATGATATATACGCGAGCTGCGGGCGTAGCGAGCAGTGAGTAATGGATACTTTAAACATTACCAGCGACTCGGCCCGTATGATCAACGGTGGCGGCGTGAAGCACGCTGGTGAACGGGCTTGATCGGAATTTGCCACCCAACACCAGAAAGGGTTAGCAGTGTTTCGGCCAGGTCGGGCGGTTTGATTTGTTTACACGCGTTTCATCGCGACTTGCTTCCTTCCTGTCGCCCCCTTTGTCTTCCCACTCCTGCTCTATCACATTCACTACTTCCAACAAAACGACACAGCGCCCAACGCGATGAGCGCGATGAGCTTCGCCCCTCGCCGGCCATACATCCTCCTCGCCCCGGCGGCGCTGGACCTGCTGCTCCTGACCCAGCCCGGCCCCACGTATCTGCGGTTACTCTGCCTTGCGCGCGCCAGCGTGCTCATTGAGCTGACGTTTGCGGCCCGGTGGAGGAAACATACCCTTGCGCTCGTCGTGCCCCTCGCGAGCGTGCTAGCGTGCGTGTGGGAGAGCTGCAAGAGCACGCTGTACAAATACCCCAGCGCGCCGGGCAGTGGTGATGGAGAAGGAGACGGAGGAGGGAAGAGCGACTGGGACGAGTGGTACGGTCCCGAGGCGAGCGCAACTTACTTGGCTGAGGTAATCTGGGCGATTGGCACCGTTAGCTGACAAGACAGACTTGCGTTCTGGCTCTTGGGGAGATTGTGAGTATACCTCCCTTCCTGTCGCCCTCTCGATAACCGAGCTGGGCGTACGTTGAGAACAAGTTGACATCAGCTCCTTTACACGCTCCTTCTCCGCTTGACGCCCCGCTTCCCACCCCCGCGTCCGCCGCAGCACCGGCTCCCCCATAGTCCCCAGACGCCATCTCCTTTACCAGCCGACCGGGGCTTCCTCTTTGGCTCTCTGCGCTCGGCGGTGGCGTTGCGCAAGCCCTCGCCCCTCGGCCCCGGACGCTCTTGCTCCGTTCCCGCACCTCCTTCAGGTCTGCGCTCGTCGGCATCAGGCGCAACACTGGGCGAAGACCTGGCGACCAGCGTGTCGTCAGCATCTCTCTCTTCCGCCTCCGAAGCAGGCTCCTTAGGCACCTCCCCGTCGCCCGTGACAGGTCCCAGTCCAGAACGGTTATCACCCCACTCTCAGCGCGTCGTTAGTGACTCTTCATCCGGCTCTGCGGCAGGACGGGCAAAGGAGATTCGCGCCGACGAGAGCGAGAGTGCAGACCTGGTGGGTCCGCTGCGCTTATCCCCACGCACAGTTTATGCCGACCTGCCACCCCATACGACCGTCGATCTCGAGGCAGGAGATTACGATGACGGGTACGAGAGCTCCAACTCGGAGAGCAGCATCATCGATATGCCCCGCCGCCGCGTCGCGCCCCTCGACGCGGAGAGTATCGGCGAAGTCGCTGAGAACGCGAGTGCCAGCGTGATCAGCGTCGTGGCGGGGATCGGAGGCATCGTGAGGCGCAGCGCGAGTAGGGGTCTGTTAGGTACCAGTCCCGGATACGGCACTTTTGACCAGTCATGAGGGCTGGGTTACGACTGATGTGGCTATACGACTTTAGGATGACTTCTACCCTCTGCATTTAATGACTACATGCACCTTGGTTCCAATACGAAGAAAACTCTACAAGCTGCTCTACTCGCCGGGCCCGCTGCCGCTCGCTTACTCCTTGGGGATCGCACCGAGCTCGTACAGGTACGAGCCAAGAAGCTTGGTGCCGTTGATGTAGTTGCTCGTGTCGATCTTCTCGTTGGTCGAGTGGGCTCCGTCGTCGCCGCGTCCCACAGGCAGCAGCAGAATGTTGATACCGAGCTCGTTGGCAAAGTCGAGGGTGACGGGAATCGATCCTCCCTCGCGGGTGTAGTCGGGCTCCTGACCGTAGACCTCCTGGGTAGCCTTGTGGGCGGCGCGGTAGCTGTAGTGGTTGGGGTCAGCGATCCAGGGCTCGCCGCCGTGGTTGGACACGACCTTGAGGCGGTTCTTAGATCCGAGCTTCTTGAACTCGCTCTGGAGGTAGTCCTCGACGAGCTTGTTGGTCTCGGCAACGGTGAGGTTGGGCACGAGACGGATCGAGAACTTGCCCTTGACGGCGCAGGGGATGACGGTCTTGGAGCCGGGGGCGTAGAACGCGCCCTCGATGCCGTGCAGCGAGAGCGAGGGGTTGCGCATGCGTCCCATGAGCGTCTTGACGCGGTCGTCGGTCAGGGTCTGGTCGCCGCCGACGGCGCCCTGAATGTCGCTGATCGCAAAGTGGATCTTCTCAAACTTGTCCTGCTCGTCCGCGGTCACCGGGGCGATGAGCTCCTTGATGCCCGGGACGAGGATCTCGCCCTGCGGCGTGACGAGCTTGGACATGAGCGCGATCAGGTCCGTCATCGGCTCGTGGATCGTGCCGCCGAACACGCCAGAGTGGAGGTCGCGGTCCGGACCATCGATGCACACCTCGAAGTAGCAGATACCGCGCAGGCCATAGGTGAGACACGGCGTCTTGGTGTCGAGCCAGTAGTTGTCCGAGATGCACATGCAGTCCTGGTTCGCAAAGAAGCCGTCCTTCTCCTTGTGGATGAACTCGGCGAGACCCTCCGAACCGCTCTCCTCCATGCCCTCAAAGACCATCTTGAGGTTGACGGGGAGCTCGAGGCCGAGCTTCTTGTGCGCGTCCAGCACGTTCAGCCATGCCATGACGGGGCCCTTGTCGTCGGTCGCACCGCGGCCGTACAGGCGGCCAGATCCAGAGGGGTCAGGCGTAAGCGTGAACGGCTCGTAGTCCCATCCGTCCTCCTTCAGCGCGGGCTGAACGTCGTAGTGGCCGTAGATCAGGAGGTTCTTCTTCTTCGGGTCGTTGCCGATCTGGCCAATGACGACGGGCGGGAGCGCGACCTTCTCGCCGTCGATCTCGTGGTCGCCGATAGGGCACTTCTTGACCTCAACACCGAGGTCAGTCAGCTCCTTCACGAGGAAGTCGGCCATGGCCTCGACGTCCTTGACATACTGCAGGTTGCCGGAGACCCTGGGAATCAGCTCTAAGTTATCAGAAGGAGACAGCTAACTCACGAAGGGATCTCGACGGCAGACTTGAGACGCTGAATGAAGTCGGCCTGGTGTTCGTCGACGTACTTGAGGAAGTCGGGGTTGGCTGCCATCGTGCTGGTGGTTGAGTGGCGAGGGGTAAATGGATTAGAGAGCAAAAAGTGAGCGAAGGGAGAACGAGATGAGCACGGCGGTAACGGCCACGCAGTGACTGGCTGGTTACATCGTTACCGCATGGGCGAAAGGGTCGACACGTGACGTCGCACCGTCCTTTTGCGGGGTCTCCGCCGGCCTCATGCGACGTCGGCACGGAGCTTGCCAAGACCGGCCGCAGCAGCACAGGCAGGAATAGCACGCATGCAGACCTGCTGAGAAGCGTGCATGCATGCGTTGTTGAGGTGGTAGCGAGCAGTGTGCCGATCCGCAGACCAAGGCCGGTGTGTCTGGCCACGGTCCGCGTTGTCGTGAGGTGAACATCCCCTGACGCGCCATCGGTGGCTTGGGCCCGTCGGTGACCAGCGGCGACTGAGAGCGAGTGGCGCTGTGGCTCTCTTCGTCAACCTTGTCAAGCTGTACGGGTGCTGAGGGTGCTGACCTTCGGAGATCCCATAGCCTGCAGAGCTCAAGTCGCTCGTAACGTCTGCCGAGCATTTGCATCACCAAGGTGCACACAGCTTCAGTGGAAAATGACATCCCTCGTTCAAGGGGATGCAGCGTCCTCAGCTGCGGCACCTTCTGCCGCAGTGTCTTGACGAGTCGACGCAGAGTGGGTGACATGAGCAGCCAAAATGCACTAGACTCTCGGCGGCAAGCGGGGCCCTACGCTATGATGCGCCAGGTGCGAGGGCTACAGCTGTTATCTCACGCACGGCGCAGCTGAACGGCTCCGAGCCCAGATCCAGCTCACCTCACTGCCTTTCGGAGACGTGATAGCGCAGGGTCCTTCGATACTAGCGTCGAGCGAGGACTCTGCAGTCAGTGTGGGATGGACTGGGTCATGGAGCGTTAGAGGTGGGACCTGGTGCGGGGCCTGGAACGCGACTGGTTTTGTTCTGCGCGGGCACGAGAGCGTGAGGTTCGCTGAGTTTGTGACCTTCCTCGCCGCTCGAGCTGCTGCGTCTTCCCCTCAGCGTCCAGCACCACTGCGCTCTCCACATAAACAGAGCTTTTTGCCGCTGACCGTCTTTTATTTCTTCTTTCTTCTTCAAGACGGTTCCACCTAATCCATCCCCATCCACGAGACCGCTCCCCGTTCCGTCCGCTCCTAATATAGTGCTGCTTTCCCCCTCTCATTAATCCGCTCTCCCATTCTTGTCCCGTCTTTCTTGAGTCAAGCGCACAAACATGTACCCTCACCACGGTCGCCACGTCTCGTACCAGGGCCAGCCTTCCTTCACCCTCGGGAAGGCGCTCATGAGGACGCACTCCACCCCGCAGGCCCAGCTGCTGCAGATGCAGGCGGCACAGGCCATCAACGGCCTGTCGTCCACCAAGCACAGCCAGCACAGATCCACTCTTTCGCAGGGCGGCAAAGTCCTCAAGGCGAGTTTGTCCACTGGAACCCAGCTGACACCAGCCCCGCTCCCAGTTCGAGATCGTTGGCCCCTTCAAAACACAGGTTCACAACCTGTCCAGCAGCGACTACTCCGGCAGCACGAGAGCTCGCCCGAGCAGTATGTGTCGCCGTCGGCTTCCCTCCGCGCCACCCACCGCGTCGTCCAGATCAAGCCTCCCGGTCTTTCCCCCAAGACACCGACTCGCAAGGGCCCGGTCTCCACGGCCCACCTCCTCGAGTCGCCAGCCAATGACACCGACTGGGTCGCCTACTCTGCCCCTATCCCCGAGCTGGATGAGATTGACCTCGATATTGGTGATCACAGCTTTGAGAGCTTCGTGACCGAGTCGACTGCAAGCCGCTCTTCCACCCCCGACACCATGATCGAACGCACGCTGGATACCGAGACTGGGTCAGCTTCCTCGTCGACCGAGTGTGATGATGAGCAGGTGAGTAATTGACACCCATTCTTAGCTGACATCAGCCCCCCAAGCTGGTAGAGACGAAGCGTTTGCTCATGCAGAGCACCGTCGACACCCCGGAGCTCACCCCCGCCGCCTCGCCAGCGCCAACCCTGGTTCCCCTTCCGATCCCCTTTTCCCCCGAGAGCAAGAAGGTTGTCGAGATCACCCCCGAGCCGGCCAAGGCCCTCTCCCCCACGTTCACTTGCGATGCTTGCGGCAGTGAGCATGCTCGCATGATGCTGTTCCAGCCCTGCGGCGATCTCGCCTGCCCTTCGTGCTTCTCATCCAGCCTCGCTGCGGTTTCCGTCACGCAGTCGGCCGCCAAGTGCCCGTGCTGCCTGACCGAGGTGAGCTCCTTCGATGCGTACAACCCCAAGGACTACGTTCCTCTGCACCGCATCGCTCGCCCTTCGAAATTCCAGCAAGAGCTCGAGCCCGTGTACTGGTCCTTCGAGAACAGCAATAAGACTGTCGTCATGCGCATCGACAACGTCGCCTGGGATATTGAGCCCCACCTCGTCGAGAGCTGGCTTCCGAAGAACACGCTCCCCATCGGCCACCCCTGCCCGGTCCACATCTGCATCAACCGCAAGGATGGTCGCACCAAGGACTACCTCTACTTTGAGGCTGCGTCCCAGGATGCCGCTCGCCGCGTCCTGCAAAAGTGCCAGAATACCTTCATGCCTGGCGGTCGCGTCACGTCTGGCCGCAAGCGTCCCGTCACCGTGTCCCAGGTTTCCCACTCTGAGCTTCTGCGCGAAGTCTCTCCGACCACCAAGGCTGAGCTCACCTCACTTCTCGAGCTGTGCGAGGCTGCACTCTCGACCCCGCCCCCAAAGCTCCGTGTCGATTCGTCCGGTCGCGGTCGCCTGCACGCCTCGGTCGGCGCAAATGGCAAGATTCACTACCTCAAGTACCGCCACGCTCCGTTCCACTCTCTCATGTCCCTCATGTGCGAGCTCCGTGGTGACCCCGATTCGCCTGCGTACTGGGACCTGTTCCACATTGCGTCGGGTGCCATCGCAGCGCTCGCGGCGGCGATCCGCGTCCGCCTGCACCACCCCGAAGATCACACCCTCATGAAGCACTTCAAGACCTTGTTCCACGAATGCTTCGCCCTTGCGCAGCTGGACTCGAGCGCCACCCCTCCGACTCGTCCTCGCGGCCGCATGTCGCGTCGCGGGTCGCCCAGGAAGCAGTAGAGCGAAGATAGATTTAACTTACTCATAACCCGATACCCCTATACCCCTGAAATAGGCTGGCTGAAGTTGTCGCCGGTCGTGTGTATGACGCATACTCGTCTCGCTGTTGATTGTAATTGCCCGCCATTAGAATGTTGTACAAGTTCATGCAACCAGTGGTCTGTTGTGAAATCGAGCGGAACACCGGTAGTGAGTGTCGGTGGAGAGGAGGCTGGTGCCGGATAAGCGGAATAAAGGAGGGCGGTGATTGGCCGAGCTGATAACGTTAAGTCCGGTCCCGCCTGGCAGTTGACCGATATGAGCGCACATCGCGCACGTCCGGCTCCTTTCACATCCTCACACTCAACCAAAAGCACTCCAGAATAGTGAGCCAGTCGAGTTGTTACGAGCTAACCCCAGATGTCCGCTGTCACTTGCCACGGTACGCAGCTTTGCACACCTTGATACTGTAGCTAACGCCAGTCCTCGACACCACCCGCGGCTGCCCCGCGCAGGGCATGGACATTGCCCTCCTCAAGCTCGAGGGATCGGGCGTCAACGCCAAGACGACGCAGGTTGGCTCTGGGTGAGTATACTAGCTGCGTGACCTGCCTCTTCTGCCTTTCTTCCTGCCTATGGAGCCTCCGATCTCTCCACGGTCTCTCCACTTGATCGCCGTCCTTTCAGTCCGGAACCCTGGTCTAGAAGTCCGGTGCGGGAAAGAAGGAGGCGGGATGGATAACAGGCTTTGGGTGAAGCGGGAAGCAAGACGAGAGAGGAGCAGCTTTAAACAGAGCCTGAAGCTGACAGCCAGAACGACCGACGCCGCCGGCCGCTGCGACACGCTCACCAAGGGCCCGTCGCAAAAGGGCGTGTACAAGCTCGTCTTTGGCACCGGGGACTACTTCAAGGCGCTCAAGATGGAGACCTTCTTCCCGCTTGTTGAGGTGAGTACGATACGCGAGCTGCTTGTAACTGCACTCCAAATTCTGACCTGTCGCTCCCGCTCTTGCTGGGCTCGTAGCCCTTCGCACAACTGCAATGTTCCGGGGGTTTTACGCCTGGAATTTGCTGGTGTTGGGCGCCTAGAGCGTTCGGAGGTCGACAGGAAGAGACAGACAGGAATGATTTGCCGGGAAGGTAACTGGGTGCAGATCGGCCACGCCGATGGCGCACCGCACTCGCTCCGCTCTTGCTGACCTGCAGATCTCCTTCAACCTCGCCGACGAGGACGAGGCTTACCACATCCCGCTCCTCGTCTCGCCCTTCTCCTACACGTCGTACAAGGGCCAGCACGGCGGCGCCAAGAAGAAGTGAGTGAGTAGTTGCCCTTACGCTGCCGCCAGGCAGCGCCTGGTTTACCCACCGTACACCCCGCTGACAGTTACAGGACGGCCAAGCTCTAGAACAGCCGATGTGAGGAAGTCTTGTAGCCGTGCTGTCGTAGCCCATGTGAGGAAGATGGTGAACGTACCATAGAAGTTTACGTTGTACAAAAATGCATCGTGCTGAGTTCTGTCTGCTTCTACGCTCTGCTCCGTCTATGTCTGTCTCTACCTGCGAACTGGGTCTGGCTGCAGGTGCCGCCAGAGGGTCCAGTGTGGCCCACCTGATCACTCCGCTCGTCTGCTGCATTCGCTTCAACTAAGCTGTTGCGCGCACACGTAAGCGATACGCCGCCGCTTGAACGCCTGCTGGTTTCGCTCGCAGCCGGCTCAGAGCTCCGCAAGCACACCCATAGCGAGGCCCTGGGTGACCTGGTCTCCGAGGTTCTTTTCGACGGCCTCCTCGAGATGCCTCTTGGGGTCGAGCTTTCCGACGTGGCGGGTCTTGAGCTGCTCGGGGGTCATGGCGGCCTCCTCCTGGACGCTCTTGGTGTAAGCCTCGGCGAGCTTGAGCATCTGCTTGGCCGTGTCCTCGTTCTTCTCCTCGGTCTTCTCAAAGTCGTCGAGCTTGAGGCCCTCGGTCCATCCGCGCTTGTGCAGGTTCAGGAGCATGCCCTGCTCCGCCTCGCTCTTGCGGTACTCGATCGCGAGCGAGTAGTAGTGCCGGTTCAGGCCGTGGATCAGCGCCTGGATAGAGGGCTTGTTCAGGTGTCCAATGTTCGACGTCGTCTGTCGCGACTCCTGGCCCGTCATGAGCGACTGAGGGGAGATCGAGCGGAAGGCATCAATCACGACCTTGCCGCGCACGGACTGGATCGGGTCAATGACCACGGCGACGGCACGGGGGTGAAGCTGCTCGAACGACTGCTGCGTGTTCACGTCCACGGACGAGAGCCAGCATCCGAATCCGGGGTGAGAGTGGTACCATCCAACGACCATCTCCGGGCTACAATTGTTAGCTCTACGAGCTAGATCGGGGAGCTGCGGGACTCACCGTCCAGTCTGCTTCAGCATGTCAAGCATCTTGGTTTGGAAGACGTGGTCGACCGACTCGACCGTGACCGTCGTTCCCGACTGCGGCATCGCGAACACGTCGACGCAGCGGATCGTGTAGTCGTCGACAAACTCGCCGAGCATCAGGCCCATCACCTCCATGGGCACGCCGGCGCGGCCATGTTTGAGCATCTGTATCGTCAGCTCGAAGAAGAGTGCTGTATGCTACCTTGAGGAGAGCGAGAGCCGAGATCTGGACGGTCTCTCCGCTGATTGTCAGCTAGTCACATCAAGAAAGGTAGCTCACTTGTCGGGGAGGACGATCTCCTCGCCGCGGGCCTGGCTCATCTGGCCTCGCATAAGCGCCTCCATGGCCATGGCGCGCGAACTCATGTTCTGCATGTTCGAACGGGGGTAGGTTCTCGAATGGAAGGAATATGCGTGTGTCGGGTCGTTCGGAACGAGTTGTCACAGGAGTGGGGTCTGTCCGAAGTTGTTGTAAAACCTGAAAGCGATTGTACACGGTGATGAGTAAGAAGAGTGATGGCGAGGTCGAGTGAACATTCGATAGCTCTCCATGTTCCTCGCGCGTCGCCTCTCTCCGCTGCGCTGACGACACTCAGCGTTCAGTTACGACACGGAAGCGTAACTGGCGAAGCACCCGTGGGAATTTTGACGATCACGTGACGTGACGCAGATTGCCCGCCGCCCAGCCGCCAGGTTGCGTCGAGTTGGCCACTAGAGTGCCGTCTCCAACCTGTTTGAGTCCTGTCCATCCCCCGCCAGTAAGGCATACGCAACACCATGTCAGAGGTAAGCTCGACCGTCAGCAGACCTAGCTAACCCACAGTACCAGCGCCAGAAGGCGCGGGCGCTCGAGCTGCAGCGCAAGAAGGAGGAGCAGTTGAAGCGCGACCTTGCAGCCAAGGCGGAGCGAGAGAAGGCTGCCGCCAAGGCGGAGGAGGAGGTGAGCTGGAGGGCGCCCGCACCCCCCGTAGTAGCTGACGATCCAGCGCCGCAAGAGGATAGAGGAATCTGTGAAGCAGGCGCGCCGCATGGAGTTAATGAAGGCTAACAGCGCCTTAACCCAAGCGGGAAACAACTCGGCGAGTGCATTCGAGTACAACCCCTTTGCCGAGGACGCCGCCCCTCCACCACCTGTGAGTTTTGTCAACATCGGCAGATAATGTTGTCGACACCAACCAAGCTCTACAACTGTCAGGGGTGAGCTGACCACCAGCCTAAGCCCAGCAAGCCCATCCCCAAGCCGGCCGCACACCGTGCCGCGGCGGCGAACGCCTCTCGCGCATCTGGTTCTTCCTCGGGCCCCCGCTCAACCGGCGGCGGGAGCAGTTCCGGTTCTCGCGCCAGGAAGGCGTCGCCACCAGCGCTAGGGCGGAAGGAGAAGGCGGCACTCAAGCTGCAGCGTGCGAGCAAGGCGTCGAAGATGGAGGACACGCTGTTCAGCGTGCGCGCACTCGTGGACGGAGCAGAGGGGCGCAGCCACTCGTCCTCTCCTGTGCCGCGGCGTGCGCCGCCCGCTCCTCGCCGGGCATCTTCGGCCGGTTCAGGCTCTGGATTGGCGCGAAGCGTGTCCGGCGCAGGCTCATCGGGACCGAAGGGCATCGCGGCGATGAAGAAGAACGTCGACGTGTCTGGGCTGCGCAAGCTGTGTCCTGATCGCGCTACGCGGGATCGGCGCACGATCGACGAGATCCAGCGTGACATCCGCGCTCGCAAGGGCGCCCCCTCTTCCACCGCTTCGTCTTCTGCACGAGATCGAGACCGCTACGGTGACCGGGACCGAGATCGCAGCCGCGACCGGGATCGCGATCGGGATCGTGACCGCCTCCCGTCCAAACCATCGTCCAAGGCGCGCCGAAAGTCGTACTCGTCCGACTACGACAGCGAGGACAGCTACGACAGCCCGCCGCGAAAGAAGCGCCGCGACGTCGTCGAGGAGCCGTCGCGCAGCGCCGTGTCGGCCATGATCCAGAGCATGTTCTCGCGCGGCCGCGAGCCGAGGCAGGTGTACGACGACTATGACAGCGACGACATGGAGGCTGGCCTCGAGGACGTGGAGGCAGAGGAGCGGCGCGCGCTCAAGCTTGCCAAGCTCGAGGACCAGAAGGAGGAGGCGCTAGAGGCGCAGCGTAAGGCTGAGAAGGAGCGCAGGGCGAGAGAGCGCGAGAGGGAGAGGGAACGCATCATGCGGACGAGATGAGCAACGCGCGGAGCGAAGCGACGCGCAGGATTGTGTGTCGGGCAGCAGCCCAGAGGGGCGAGACGCATGTCCGAGTACAGAGAACCCGCAACCGACTGTTGTAACCATTATGCATTCATCACATATAACACTTCTACTAGTCGTCCTTGGGGTACACGAGCGTCTCGCCAATGTCAGCGATGACGAAGGAGTTCTTGTCCGGCCACCGTTTGCTGAGGCCTGCCTCCCTCCTCGCCCTTCCAAACAAAACCCTGCTCGCCCTCGTCTCGCTCACGTCCGAGAACGTGCCCCAGTGGATGCCGAAGGTCCTTTTGGCGGGAAGCAGCTTGTGGATCTCGACACTGTCCTCGGGGGAGCAGTGGATGGCGGACGTCATGGTGTACTGATCCACGGAGATGTTAAGCATCTTTCGGAGGAACGGCAAGGAGCCTCCCGTTGACAGGGGCAGGAACGCCAAATCAAACGGTCCATAAAGCTCAGCGATCTCACGGAAGGCGGGGCACACGGCTTCGGGGTCGTCTTCGGCCCCGGCGTAGCGGTATCCGGTGTCGCCGCCGAAGAAGGCCTTCCATCCCTTCCAGTTCAGCATTCCGGGCTCGAGGGCGTCGGGTGAGGTCTGCGACGGATCAATAACGCCAATGACCCACGAGCCCCACAGAGTCGTCATTTGGTCGAACAAACCGCGGCCACTCCGGTGCTGCGCTGGCGTCAGGACGATCTTCAGGTTCAGGCTCGCGGACTTGTCGACCTGGGCGTCGGCGTCGACTTCGGGGGCGCCGGTGGGTCCAGAGGCAGACTGGGACGGCGGGTGCTGCGTCGCCGGTTCTGCCTTGCTCGCATCGTCGCCTTCGGCGCCCTCACCCTCGGTAGCGGTTAGGTCCTCCTCCCCGTCCGGCGAGCCAGGTGTCGAGGAGAAGCTGACGAGCGTCTCATGCCACCAGTCGAGCTCCGTCACGCGATGAGCGGGCACGCCAGAGTAGTACTGGAACCACTTGCCGAGTCCGAGGGGGACAAAGAACTGCACCGTGCGGTGGTGGAAAGCCCACAGGTCCAGGATCGTGTTGTAGTCGAGGTGATCGTAGTGGTCATGACTGATCAATACCGCATGAATGGGCGGGAGCTGGTCGACGCCGCACGGCGGGTCGAGGTATCGCGCGGGGCCGAAGGACTGCACCGGCGAACAGCGCTGGGAGAAGATCGGATCGAACAGAATGGAGCACATGTCCGCGGGCGGTTGTGACGAGACAGAGTCCGCTGCAGGGGGGGTCTGCCATGGAATCCGGAGGAGGACACTGGCGTGCCCGAGCCATGTCACCGCCGGCGCGGCGCAGGGCGCCCATGCCGGACGCACGACGCGGAGAGGAGGCTCGCGCCAATCGTCCGCCTCGTCGTCGGCTGCCATGTCCTTCAAGTCGGGACGGATGTAGCACGTAATCTCCTCCTGGAGATGTTGGCTGTTCAGCGTCTCGCCGCACTCCTCGGAGTATGTCTTGCCTTCGTCTCCCTCGCCGTCTCCCTCGCCCCCTTCTCCCTCCTCTCCGCTCTTCTTCCCCTCTTCACCATCTTCCGCTGCGTCCTTGCCTCTGCCTGCTGAGGCTGTGTCCGTGTCAACGAGGGTAGCCTCCGACTTGCTAGCGTTCTTGTTCTGTCCCTCAGCGGAGGGGCCACTAGCAAGGCTGGGCGAGGTGCGCCCCGGGGTCTGCGCGGGGGAGCAGCACGACTGGGCTGGAGCCACAGCCGCGCCCCTCTGGTACGCTGTCCAGAGGTCTGTAGGCGTCGCCATGCGGAAGCTCTTCCATGGATTGTGGAACTGCGTCGGCGTGTCGAACAGCTTGATTCCCGATGCTTGCGCGGGGCCGTGGTGCGCGTTATCGAGCCCGGGGCGGGGCGGGAGGAGACTGACGCGGGGCGCGCTCATGGCGTCTACTTTGATTGTGGGGTACCGCGCGGATGAAAGTGTGACGAGAGTTTTGGTGAAGATGACAGATGTGTGCTTGTGATAATGAGTGTGTGGGGAGTGAAGAGAAGGACGAGTGGAGGTCGCTTGTTGGACGATTGAAACGCGTAACAACGGACACAACAGCCAGTTGTCACTGAAACCCACCCAAATAACGTCACTTCCGCTTCAGCGATCCAGAACCGTTTCAGGCACGGCCACACCAAGCCCGACACGCCCCAAGCCACTAAGTGACGACAGCTCCATTGATATAAAGGTTTGAGGTGACTACATGCATGGTGTACATGTGCGCGGCGCTGCTTGGCATGCATGCTGTTCAGTCCCGATGTGAGATCGAACAACCACCAGCAACTTCGCAACCTGTCGCTGCAACAGGCACAAGCTGCGCACGTGTCTTTGCTTCTGACGACGACGCAGCGAGGAAGCAGTCTGTGAGCTTCGATGTCTGACAAGTATACGCAGATACAACATGTCATCGCGTCGGTTCTCTATACAAAGCATGCTGGGTGAGATTATTTGCCGCCACAGTGGCCGAGTGTCAGCCCGCACCAGTTCGCGAACAGGAGGTACAGGATGAACTGGGGTCAGTCATGAGCAGCCTGTCGAAACTCACGACACACACGACGCCCGTAAGGACGGTGATCTTGGTGTTCTTCCACCACTGCTGGCGACGGACAGCGCGAGCGCCACGGCGGAAAGCGTACGCCTGGCCCGCGAGCGTGTCCGTCTTGTCGACGAGCAGATCGAGCCGCTCCCCGCGCTGCAGGATTGAGTCGATGTTCTGCACCATGATGTCCTTGCTGCGTGTGTCAGCTAAACACCGCCCTTCAGCTGTGCCAGAGTACGCACACATTGTCGAGGTCGCTGCGCGCCTGCTTCAGCGGGTCAGCCGGCGGCGCCTCGGTGTATTGCTGCATGAGCTGGGGTCAGCTTTACGTGCGGCAGGTAGGTCACCTTGGACAGCTCGCTCTCAAAATCGTCAAGTCCATGGTCCCCTGCGGCCTGCACTGTCTCGGGCGAGTACTGGTTCGTGAACTGTTGTCAGTTAAGCAAAATCCCACCTCAGCTCACGCGACGCTCGACCTCAGCGAGGAAGGCGAAGGGCATGCGGCGTCCGACGCTGTCGTCCGCCATGACGAGATACACGACGCCGTCCGAGGAGACATAGTGGATCAGGCGGTCCTGCCACACGTCTGGGGCGTTAGCTTGTCTTCTGACGTGGAGTGAGCTCACAGGTAAGCTTCGAGTTGTTCGGCGGGATCTTGGACAGGATCGTGATCTTGGCGGCTGATCGTTAGTACAAAACGTGGGCGAAGCAACGAACCAGGCTTCAGTAACGCGTCGCCGGAGGAATGCTCCGCGAGCACGGTCGTGCCGCGCGCAACGAGCGCTTGCAGGAGGGACATGGTGATGAGGTGTGCGGTGCTGAGTTAGCGGCGACGATCATCTGATCGACTTCATGACGATGGGTGGCGGGATGCATCCGTCCTTATGCGGCCCGCCACTAAGCACGAGGACGCGACTAACTTGTGCACCTGTTCGCACCTTCAAACATCCTCTCACTTCTTCCCTCTCTTCGTCGATACATACACTACTTCGGCAACGGCCATAGCATTGGCCAGATCGAGTGAGCCGCCCGCGGCTCGACGCTCGATCCGACCTGCCCCCGACATCACTTAATCCAACGCGCCGATACTAGCCTCGACCCTATTGTTATTCGCACCCGAATTCAAACATGGAGACGCCGAACACGCGCAGCAGCCGGCGGCGGAAACATACCAACGACACGCCCGGCAGCCAGTCCTCCCAGCCAAACTCCCAAGAGGGAAGTGGCATCACCTGGTCCCGCGACACGGAGCTGCTCGACACGGTGCTTGCGGGCCCGTCGCGACCCCTGCCTCTACCGTCACCGACACAACGCCCCCGCGCTTTCTCCTCGCGCTCTACCGGCGGGCCGCGCAAGAGGCCATGTCGAGTCCGCTCAGCTACGCCGTCACTCAGATCCGCCTCGCTCTCGACGTCCCTTTCGACCAGCTTGTCATCACGATCGACCGAGGGCAAGGCAGCCTACGACGGCAGGAGGTTAGACGAGCTCCTGGAACAGTTCGACTTGTTCCGCACGCCGTCGAGCTCTTCGGCGCGCAGCCAGAGGAAACCGCTCGGAGAACGCACGAACCGGATCCAGGTTGCGCAAAGTTTGCCGAACGTCAAGACACACGCTGTCAAGACCGAGCAGGGCGTGAAGCCCATCATCCCCCGCGAGCCTGTCCGGGGTACACCAGTAGGGAGCGCGCAGAGTCTCCCCGACGTGAAGCCTGACCGACGTGCCCTCGTGAACATCGCTCGCCCTCCGCCGTTACCCCGCATCCAGCCGAGGACACGGGCAAAGGTGAAGCAGGAGCCAGAGGAGGTCGATCCGCGCCGGCCCTTCCGCACGCCGTGGGCTAAGGCGCCGGGCGTCTCGCCGTCAACGAGTGCCGCGGTCAGCACGCCCGTCCGCTCGTCGCCCCGCCGCAAGCCGCCAGTCGACTACAGTCCCCGCTCGCTCCGTGCTCCTGCTGCGCGTGCTACGCCGAGCCGCCTGAGGCAAGCTCACCCGCCCCCACCTCCCCCGCCAGAGGAACAGATGCCCAGCTCTGAGGGCGACACGAGCGTTGACTCGTTCGATATGCTCCTGAACGAGGGCGGGGAGGACGTGCAGGATCTCTTCTCGATGATGGACGCGTACTCTTAAGTCTCGCAGTTCTGGATTGTTGTATCATATCTCTTCCATCAGTATTCATAGCGCACTTCATACTTGATTCGAATCTGTACATTTTGCATTCGCATGCATCTTTCGGCCACTTGGTATACTATCTATGGATCTACAAGGCGATCAGGTTACAGTGCGTTGTTCGGTGCCCTCGCCGTCGCTCGCGCTTACTGCTCCTTGTTCTCGTCCATCGGCTTGACGGGGGGCACGGCGCTGACGGCGGGCACGTGCTTGAGCATGCGACCCCAGGCGCGCTCGTACTGCACCGCGGGGACGGCGGCGACGCCAAGCTTGACCGCGGCGTCGAGGGGGAAGTCGATGCCGCGGAGCACCTCGCGGCCGAAGAGGACGACGTCTGCCTGGTCCGTCGCCAGAATCGTCTCAGCCTGTTCCGGGTCGGTGATGAGGCCGACGGCACCGATGAGGAGGTCGGGGACGTTCTTCTTCAGGTGTTCGGCGTAGGGCACCTGGTAGCCGGGACGCACGTCGATGCGGCCGCGGCCGTCGTTACCACCCGACGAGACGTCGAGGAGGTCGACGCCCGCGTCGCGCAGCTTGGCCGCGAAGAGCGTCGTCTGCTCAATGCCCCAGTACGCCCACTCTTCCTCGCCCTGGGGCTGCTCCAGCTTCTCAGGGCCGGTGTACTCGAGCCAGTCCGTGGCCGAGATACGGTACAGGAGCGGGCCGGACCAGCGCTTGCGCACTTCGGCGACGACCTCGAGCGACATGCGAGTGCGGTTCTCAAAGCTGCCCCCGTACTGATCGGTCCTGTGGTTCGAGAGCGGGTCGCAGAAGTTGTGGTTCCAGTATCCGTGCGCGCCGTGGATCTCGATGTAGTCGAAGCCGATCTTCTTGCAGCGCTCGGTCGCGGCGCCGAACGCCTCGACAATGCTCTGGATGTACTCGACCGTGGCCTCGCGGGGGTTGGGGTTCTGCGCATCGTACGGGATCGCACTGGGGCCAGTCACGGTCTCGGGCCATCCGCCGACGGAGTCGGGGGCGACCTCGCCGCCCTTCCAGCCGCGCTCGACGGCGAGGCGCTGGACCCAGGGGGCGTTCGTTGAGGCCTTGCGGCCGGCGTGCGCCAGCTGGATACCGATCTTGGCGCCCTGGGCGTGCACGAAGTCGACGACGCGTTTCAGAGGAGCAATGTGGTCGTCGGACCAGATACCCATGTCCTGGGGAGAGATGCGGCCCTCGGGAACGACTCCGGTCGCTTCGACCATCAGGTTGCCCCAGCCGCGGAGCGCCATGGCGCCGTGGTGCACGAGGTGGAAGTCAGTCGCCTTGCCGTCGTCAGAGGAGTCTAAAGGTTAGCCGGGCTCCATCTATTATATCAAGACCAGCCGGTCCGAGATAAGGTCATCGGAGATGCACAGGGCCAGCTGCGCCCCGCTCGCTTCGCCCGCGGTGGGGAGTACTCACACATGCACATGGGCGCGACCCACATGCGGTTCGGCCAGGTGACGCCACGGATAGTGATCGGCTTGAAGAGCTGGGCCTGGCGCTCGGAACCCTCCTGCTTGAGCTCGCTGCCGATGGTGACAGGCTGCAGGGGCATATAGGTCGGGTACTCGGCGGACTGGGCGGGGAAGGGCGACATCGGCAGCGGCGCCTCAGGCAGGGGCCCGGGGTGGTAGGCCGCGATGTTGTTGGGGAGCTGCTTGTACTCGCTCATTTGTATGTGCTGGTTTCTGTGTTGTTTCGGGGTGATGGGACAGCTGTGAAGGATGCCTGTGAGGATGCCTGTGCAGACTTTATAGTTGTGCAGGGGAGGACATGTTCTCGAAATGTCTCCTCATGTTGCCCCGTGGCTACCTCCACCTCGAGCCGGCGGCTTACAAACCAACCCCTACCCAGCGTGCCTGCGGTCACGTCATAGGCGGAGAATCCCGTCGAGCGTCTCTCACTCCTCCTCCTCCACCGTGCACCCAAACGTGTCAACAAGGACCTTGAAAAATTGCCGCTGTGTCTGGGAAACCCACCGATCTGACAAAGCAGGGATGCACATGGGCAGGCAATGCATGGGTACCTCTACCGCCGCGATCCACGGAGCAGTTTCGCGCCGTTGGGGCTCTACCGGTGACATGCTTTGCGAGCAGATAACCTCCGCCGATCGATCGAGGCGCTCAAGGTGGCTGACGTGAGGGCGAGGGCTAGAATGGAGAGATCTCCGGCCGGTACGGCCGGCGGCTGCGTCATCTTGGCATCAAAGATTTCGAGACAACGCATCTCGATGCCGATATACATAGACAGCAGATGCAAGAGCTCGAGCTGCTGTTCGCCCCCTCGTACTTACTCAGCTGTTAGCTTACTTCATGCTATTCTTCTACTGCCTCTCCCTCACACCTTCCATCATCAGCACACGGCTTCCTCGATAATGTAGTGTTCGACAACCCTCGACATAGCGCGATTCCGGTCCATGGCAGCTCGACCAGAACCAGCCAGAACGTCATCTTGTCCCTTCTACTAACTCATTCAACTGCTACCCCCGCCCTTCCGCCCTAGCCCCACTGCCCCGGTGCTTACTGAGCAGCCTGGGCAGAACGGAGAGTGTGCGGCTGAGTGGGGGAGGGAGTTTGTTTCTGCAGATCGGACCGACGCTAGAAGCGCTCAAGTGAATTATCGCCGGCCGACCGGCCGGCGCTCGATTGCTCGGTAACGTCACAGTCGAAATCGCGCTGTCCAGATGTGCGCGCTGCGCATGATGTTGCTCCTCGTGTGTCTCGGAACATTTTCTGTGCGTCCTGTGACTTTGCTCGGACGATTTACGTCCTCCTCGATGAATCAGCAAACCTCCGCGAACGATCAACTGGAGAGCTCGATCAGTACCAGTGACAGGTCCGATTCGGGGTGCTGCGATATGGTGGCATTCCGACCATGTCGCTCGGCGTTCATCAGGATGTCCGCTCGACATCCTCGACTGGCGGATGATGAGATGCTCGCATGAGATGCTCACAGTTGTTAACGGCTGTGAAACGCCCACGGACGATCTCATCCAACTAGCAACTCCGGGAGCACCGCCAAACGCGAATTAGCAAGCTGCTCTTAGGAACGACACTCTCCCGATATCTTCCCTCTCTCTCTCACCGCGCAACCGACATCGGCCCCTTGCAGACGCTCCCAGTCTGCGACCCAGACGCCCCAACCCAGCATCGCTCGCTGGCCAGGCACCTGGTGCTGGTCTTCCCATCAGCGGAAGTGTTCACGTGGACAATCGGTCCGGTCCTGGGTCGGTGAGTCTCTGAACGAGATCGTCCCGGACCAAGATCCACGGTCTGAAACGAGCTACATGATAGACTGCATGGAGCTGGAGGTCTGATTGTTATGCGCCATGCTCCCTACGCCCTCATGACAGTCAGGCGCTGACAGTGCTGCCACACTGTCGCAGATGCTGACACCTGGCGTCGGTGACGCCTATCCGCCTTGCACCCAGGAGAACAAACTCGCGTGATCCAAGAGTGGTACAAATCCAGACGGAGATCGTGTTGCCCGTCTGCCAGCAAGCATCAAGACCGCACTTCCAAGACTGGAGTACCTTCTGTGCGCGGACCTGGGTGTGGACCTCCACTTATCCTCAAATATCGGCGCAGCCCGAGATGAATGCGTCGTGCGAACCCGTGCCGTTTCCGGTGGTCTGGCGCATTCCTGGGCCCGAACACATGAGCACATGAGCACATGAGCAAATGAGCAAATGAGGCGGACAGGTACATGACTCATGAATCGTTTTTCGCTTCTGCCATCATTCTCATCGTTCCCAGGCGCTCCGTGGCTCCGTGGCTCGGTAGCTTCGCATTCGCATTCGCGTGCTTCTTATGTGGGATTATGGGATCTGGTGGTGGTGGATCTGCGGATCTGGGGCTATGGGTGGAGCAGACGCGTCCTAGAGCCCTAGCGTTCACACGACTGTGCACTAGTACTTTAGCACCTCTAGTCGAGGTCTATAACAACTCACGTCCAGCACGCCAGCACGATGCTCTTTCCGCATCCGTCATGGCTTACGCTGCGTCCTCTACCAGCAGCGACAGCGCTTCCAGCGCCGGCAGCGATAACGTGGCGTGGGCCGACCGCCCGCGCGCTGGTTCCTTCAGCAGCACCACCTCGACACCACCACAGTCACCAACGTATCCCGCCCCAGCGGCGCTCAGCGACGACGCGCCCCTCCGTCCTCTGCCTCCTTGGAGCTTCACCTTCCCCCGGCCCGCTGACGGCGGCCAGTTGCCTACATTGCCGATCGGCGCGAGCGGCATCGGCGCATTAGCCTGGGCTGCGAGGGTGGGGTCGGCTCGTTGGCGCCGGCGAAGAGGGGCTGTTTCGAAGGATGTGTTTACGTGGGCGGTTTTGGACTCGGTGCTGGACCGGTGGGTATCCCCTTGAGGTGTAGGCGCAGGCGGGAGGAGTGAGGGCGGCGGAGGAAGGTAATGGGAAGGGCGAAGAAGGGAAAGGAGGGGAGTGAGGGAACAGGGGGAACAGGGGGGAACAGGGGGGATGGGTCCCAGCTGACACCCAGGTTATCAAACTATCGCTCTCGTGTCGTGCAGGCCGAGAAGCAGCGCTCGGCCTCGGGGCGACGCACAGTGTTACCCAACTGGAACGAGTGGCTGTATCTGACGGACCAACTCGTGTTTGACGCCTGGGAGGCAGCGACGTCCTCCCTTCCCTCAACACCGCCCACAGACCTCCGGGCAGTGGGCAGACTCTGCCGCACCATCATGAGCTCGACCTGGAGCCCGTGGCATGATTCCACCCCGCCTCCGCCGGGTTACAACTTGCGCAAGAATGTGCCGCGTGAGCTCATGGGGGAGTGCGATCCCGGATTGGAGGGGAATCGGGGCATCGTGTGCGAACTGGTTGGAAGGGAGGCAGCGAGGAGCGTGGGCAGCGTGCAGTGGGAGGTTGCTGTTGGTACGAGTCTGCTCCTGAAAGTGCCCACGGCGCCGGCGCGCACGTATCCCCGCCTGGATCGGGCGAGGCTGCCGCCCAAACGGGCGCTGGAGTGGGAGACGTACCACGCCCCCCGACCTGATGGGTATCTGTAGTTGTATCTATGCCACATCATGGACACTTGCACGCACATCATGAGTCAGATTCGGTACGATGGCTGGAACGTCGGCCCATGCTGTAACAATACATCTCTGCGCGTCTAGCGCCTCACTGCAGTGGAGTCTACTCCGAGTCCCAATCGGCCGTGCTGCTCGTGGCGCTTGCGGCCGTCTGCGTCGCCGTCTCGCTCGTGGCTGTCGAGTCGAGACTGGTCATGCTGCCGAGCGCGCTCTCGCTGACCCCCGTCGTCGCCGTGCTGCTCGTCGGCGTGTCCACGGACGCGCGGGACGGGAGTTCGACCTGGTGTCAGCTATCGGACCTTGCCGACCAGCTCTCCCTTCGAAGAGTCTGCTGGATGTTACGCGCTCTAGCGCCGCTCGCCAACTCACTTCGACACTTCCACGGCTCGTCGTGCGATTCCTGAGATGGCTCGGGCGAGAAGTACCCGAAGTACTCGCAAACTTCTGCCACTGCGCTCCGCCGCGGAAGGGCTCGACGCAGTCGCCGGCCTCAAAGTCAAGCTTACCCTCGACCTCGCCGCGCATCTTCTTCTTGTCCTCGTCGCGCTTCTCCTTCTCTGCTATGGCACGCACACGTTGCTGGTACCCGCGCCGCGAGCAGCAGGAGATGACGAGGAAGCCGAGCAGCGCACTCGAGATCGTGAGCACGAACGACAGAGGCGGAAGGATGAGCAATGGCGGCAGAGGGTTCGAGGTCAGCAGCCATCGCACACCGGTCGGGTGTGGCACGAAGCGCACCACGACCCAGCCCGTCGTGCGCACCTCGCGGTGGTAACCTGCGTTGTCGTGCGCGTCCTCGCGGCCTGGGGTCAGCTTGACGTCCTATGGCGCAGGTAGCTGAGGAGGCGGAGATGTTCGGGACTCACCAATGCTGACGAACGCGGCGCCGACGCCGCCGTCACCGCGGCCAGGTCGCACGACGACGCCCTCGAGCAGCTCCTTCGTCATAAGGACGACCTCGTTTCCGCGCGCAGGCGGAATCAGCGACCCCTTGCGCCGGCGCTCCTTGATCTTAGCATTCGGGACGCTGACGTAGCCGAAGATGCGCGAGGGACAGAGGAAACGGAACGGCCACGGGATGATGCATGGCGGCAGCAGCGAGGCGGGATACGGGGGAAGGCTGACGAGACCGGCCGAGAGCGGGGGCGGGGGAAGGGACTGGTGTCAGTTCGGTGGCTGCGCACCGTAACTTACCGGCTGCGCGGCGGCGATGACGATGTGCTCCGGGTTACGCACCGAGCGAAGCTCAACCGAGACCATAAAGTTACCTGAATCGTCAGCAGCTGTTGTCAGCGGGACGCTTGGCGCTTGCGCGCGGCCACGCGGTGGCATACCGGTCTCGGGAGCGTCCGAGTGCGGGCGGACGAGCTCGAGCTCGACCTGCATGTCGTACGGCAGGTCCTCCTGGAAGCGGTCGAGATTGATGGGGAGCACGGCGTGGGGTGTGCGGTGCGTGCGCGAGCCGTACACGAGCCACCCTTCTGTCTCGACGCTGCCGCCGGTGCCCCAGCTCCACCAGAACGCGCCGACGGCGAGGAAGCTGAACGCCGCGCTCGCTAGCAATAGCAATGCCAGCAGCGTCGTCTTCACCACGACGCTGATCGTGAGCGGGGACGTGATCACGTCTCGGATCAGGCGCAGCGGGTAGGTTATTCTGCTGTCAGCTTCAGCAAAACATGCAAGCTGATCGAGGCCCTGCTTCCTGTTTCGACTTCGGGCCCTGGCTCGGTCCTCCCCGGCAATAGCCCAGCCGCACCTGCGCGATACAGAAGCCTTGCACGCCACCGCTTCAAGTGGATACACACGGTGTGAAGAGAATGTCAAGAAGACGATGCAGGAAGTCGACAAAGTCAGAGTTGGGCTGAGATTGCGTGCTGAGGGTGCGGCGCCGGGGCGTCGGCCGCCTCACGTCCCGGCGTTGGGAGGACGTGGACATGGCGGATGCTGCTCGTGGTGGATGATGTGAACGTGTGCGGTTGTGTTGTTTTGGAAAGTTTGTGTACGCGTAGTCGAAGTGATAGCAAGTCAATGTCAGTTGCGATGAATGAGTCGGTTGGATGGACGGTCGGATGGATGCTGGAGCGATTAGAAGTTGTCCTTTGGATCGGTTGAAACCTGGTGTCGTCACCGCACATGATACAGGGGGTGCGCAGGCTAGAATGGTAGCCGACCGGAAGAGGGAGCCCGGATCGATGTGCAGGCGTGCCGAATCAACGTGAGGGGAGAAGGCGCCTAATGTGCCCGTCCTTCGCCGGCCTATCTCTTATCTCGACCTCTCCCACCTTCGAGGAAGGGTGCGTCCACGATGCCATGAGCCCATTAGCATCAAGTCGCTCTGCAACCGAAGCCTGTGAACTTAGCTTACGTCTCCATTACGTGTCTGCGGTGCAATCATGCTCTAAGTGCTCCAAGGCAACCCCCGTGTTCCTGCTCGCGATCGCAGACGTTGAACAGTTGACGGAGTTGTGTTCTTATCAGCGCGTCTGGCAGTTCAGAGTTCCAGCGATACCGCGGGCAGCGATCCCCGGCCAGTCATGTACGACTCCCTTAATGCAGTCGTGGCCACACTGAGCTTGTACGAGGTTGACTCTGACCCGCCGTTCCTGCGTTCCTCACTAGTGGAGTGTCAGCCCGCCAAACCATCTCGCGAGCCTTCCTCACGAGGGGGCGAGGTGCGCAACTCGCTCGGCGTCCTGCTCCCCTTTGTCACGACTTGCTGCGCAGTGTACCTAGTCCCAGGCTCACTTGTGCCCAGCTGACAACACCGAGATCAAGCTCAGCTGGCCCCGTTCCTGTAACATCTGCGCCGGCGATTGCAGCCCCCACCGCTCCTTCCTCACGTCCGCAGTCCATCTATGTTTCGCCCGCTGCATTCCTCGCTGTTCACAGGGACAGCCTCGATCATAGCTGCGTAAGCCCAGCTGTCAGCTGCGGCTAGCGCCAACCTTGCTGGTGTCAGATTGGCCAGACTTGGGCAAGCCAGCTCCATGAACTCTATTGTGCTGATTTTCTGGTCACTTGATCACTCTCGAAATCCAGTCTCGAGAGCAGGTTCCGATGGAATTGGGGCAGGTCGAGATGAACGGTGCCGAAGATGACTAATGTGAATGCATATGTACAATGTTGTTGATGTTGCGCTAGACTGGGGAACGTCAGCTCAATCGCCATGAGAAGACAGCCGCAGGCGAGCAGCCCGGGAACAGAGGTGTCGGTGTACTCACTGTCTGCCTCTGCTCTTCCTCTCCTCTTCCTCTCTTGCCTGAAGACCGTAATATGCAAGTTGGCTCTCGTGGACTCTTTCCGTCAACCCAGCGACACGCTGGTCGTGCCGGACCCTTCTTCGAACCCTCCTGGCGTGTATCGTCACTCGCACTCGCTCCGCACATGCTCGCGGCTAGTTCATCCCCTCAACCATCCGCTTCTGGGGCATCTCGACCTTCTCCGCGTTCAAGGGCGTCTTGGGACCCGACTCCTTGCGCTTGTTCCGGGGGTCCATCGCGCGGCGCTCAGTCACGATCGCGAACGTCACAATGGAAGCAGTGAAGACGCCAAGGAGTAGGAAGGGGTTCGGGGCTTTGATGGGGGCCATGGTGCACTACTTTTGCAGTCGCTTTCTGCAGCGGTTTCTCGGGCGGTTCGAAGTTGGTGGTGGCAAAAGGTCGGACGACTTTGCGTCAGTGGAGGTCAAGTTGGAGTGGACGTGAGTGGAGAAAGTGGAGGCACAGATATTCGGAGACGTGCGGAGATCAACCCGTCCACCGCGGATCGGTCAGAGTATGGATTGCCACGCGAGTATCGCCCAACTTGGCAAGGATGAGTAACAAGCAGCAGTCTGTCGCCAGGTCCGTCCAGGCCCATGAAAGGTCCCAGGACCGGCCCGCCCGCTGCTAAGGAACGCAGCCTCGTTTGATCGAGCTGCTCATGAATGCGTTCAGAAAAGTGCTAATCTCGCAGGCGGAACATGAAACGTTGAAGCGCACTCTCGTCGGTCGGTACGTCCGCTGTACCCATCTCGATGCTCGGGAGAGAGCCGACGTCAGGGCCCAGCTCTTGCACAGCAATACGTTAGGACTTGCACCGGTGAGTGAGCGCGTCAAGGCGCCGTGAATCAGGATCGGATTCATCAATCGAGGAGCGGATTTCCTACTTTGCACCGCCTCATTCTCCACTCCCTTATGTATCCCGTCCTCAGCTGCCTTGATGCCTGTATGCCTGTCCTTCAGCACGCCGGCGCTCCGATCCTCGGCGCCAACGCGATCCTAAGCAAACAAAGGGTAATGGGCGATCCTGTGCTGCGTTCCGAAGGCTTAAATGTTCTTTTTCCTAATCGTCCTTAAATCGTCTGTTCGTCTGCCTCGCAAGCAGTCCAAGCGGCGTCGTCAGGCGTCGCGCGTCGCACCTCCTTGCGGGACCTGGACACGTCCTGGACTCGTCCTGGACTCGTCCTGGAGATGACATGATGGACAAGAACACAGTAGACTCGCTCCGCTCGCATACTGACTCGCTTGCCCATTCATGCTTGCAACAAGGTTCACTCGCGCGCACTGCGTGCGATGTGCGATGCCGGGGTGGGGTGATCGGCACATATGGTCACGGCCAGGAGGCCAGGAGACCTCCGAATTCCGCAGCTGTGCTGTGGAGCTCCTAGATCCTGGATCCTGATGTGCCTCCATCCCTCGGAGGACGATGAGGCAATCAGACAGATACTGGAATGGAGATCCCGGAGCGATTTCGTAAGACCTGCGTACCTGCTGCTTCTGCCGACATCTATTATCCAGGCGCCCTCGATACTGTTAGCTATTAGCTCGCGGGGCATAGCGAGTGCTGTGCAGCTTGGCCCGCCCGCGACTGCTGTTTCTGAAACGCACGCAGCATTAGCAGTGGCGCGCGCACTCTCAGGACAGTCCGCTGGTTTCGTTGTTTCCACTTCGCTGGGCCATGGAATCGAGGAGAATCCAAGGAAACAGCTGGGATATCGCGCCCAGGAAGCTCGGATCGAGGGGCCACGTCCACACCACGCGCATCATGCGCACCACGAGAACAGTTCGGGCGGGCAGCAGTCAACGAGGCAGGCTGATAATCGAGCCCGCCAGGAGTTGCACCGCTGATAACGGCGAAGCATTGGGAGGTGAAACGATGCTATGCCATGCGAAGGGAAGGAATGAGATCTACAGAAACGTCTGCCCGCTGTTACTGCTACACACTTCTATTCTGCTCTTCCTTTGCTGCCCTCGCCTTGGCCACGTTGGCCTGGATCTCCGCGCGCATCTCCTCCTCGGCCGCGGCGAGCTTGTCCTTCCCTGTCAAGTCAGCTTTGGTCTCGGTCAGTCGGTGCATCACTGCGTTCGCACGAGCGCGGGACACCAAGCTCGCTCCGCCCAAAGCCCAATCTCGGAACGGGCAAGGCGGACAAAGCCAACTCAAGCTAAGTAATCCGAGGCAACCCAGTACCAAAAGCAACTTACAGTCCTGGTGCTCCGGAGAGCGGAGACCGCGGGCACGCTGGTCCTTCCAGCGCTTCTCGTTCTCGCCCTTGGCAAAGTAGTACCCGATGCCGGTAGCCACGATGAGGGCCTGGGTTGTCAGTAGGAGTAGATTGGTCAGTGACTCACGGCCCAGCCGTAGGCGACGGACTTGGGAGAGTTCATGTTGAGTTGGCGGGCGGTGTACGGATGGTTTGACGCTGCACCGGTTTGGTTTCGGAACTCGTTCGTACAAAGTGGAGGCGGGTTATCTGAAGGTGGAGGGACGAGAAGAGACGACGGAGACGACGGAATCAGAATGCGAAGAGATGAGACTGACTGACTGACTGACTGACTGACTGACTGACTGACTGCTTCCCCTTGGGTGCCCGGTTGTGGAGGGCGCTTAGCCCCTTGCAGATTGGCTAGGCACGGATATTCCGAGAGTCTTTGGCAAGGGGGGATGGGCCTGGGTCACGTGGAGAACCCTTCTGGCCCGACGTCCAGCGTTTGCAAGTGCACAAAACCAGAGCGTGGGCGATTCGGCGTCGCTCGCCGTTCCTGCATGTCCTGCGTGTCCCCCTGCGTGTTCTGGCCCTCCCAACGCCAACTCTGTGAGTCTGTGCCGCGCGTGCCGTATGCATGCACCTCTCGCAGGCTGTAATCGCCGCTCGTCATGCGTGCCTTGGCCCCTAAACCTCTGGTCTCAAGCTGGTATGTATCGCCGCCAACGATAGGCTGGCCCAACTCGCTGTAGACTAATGGCCCTAGGTCCTACTCAGCGTGCTCTCCCCAGGCCCCCCAGGCACTGCTGCTTCAGAGCTGCCAGCCAGGCCCATGGCACCAAGCGCCAGGACGCCATCAAGCCTCGATCCTCTACTTCAAAGCGTATCCTCAGGGGACAAGGGCAGCCCAGGCAGCCCAGGCAGCCCAGGCACCTGGTAGACGCAGGAGCCGGGCGGCCCAGAGGACAGCGGCCACTCACTCAACTCGCTCACTCAGCCACTCACTCAGTCAGCCCGGCATGCCTGGCACCCGGCACAGCGTCCGACTTGCTCATATCCACTCCCAACATCTCCTCGCTCCTGTATCCCTTCCCCGCAACCAACCGACTTAACCTGTCAACAATCATCCATTCACCCACCATCCATCCTTCCCTCTTCAATCTCGTGACACACCTCCAGCCCGCCAGTCTCGCCTGATTTCAGCGACACACCCATATCTTCGCCCCCCCTTCGTCATTGTTACCAACACACCTTCCCTACTCATCTTGCACTTGCCTCAACCCAGTCACCGCCACTCGGCGTACCTTTGACAAGCGCATCTCGTTCTCGTTTCCGCCGCACCCCTTGGGCCGCCCGCCCGCCGTCACCGTCACGATCCGATCGTCCACCGTCACTCACATCGACCAGAGTCTCGTCCCCCCACTTATCCGTCCGACATCTCTTTCATTCCGAACCCCATTCATTCCTGCATCCCGAACTAACCCACCCGCCAACAAAGGATCTGCCTGCATCCACGGCACAGGGCGTTCCCGACATCGCCTTCCCTCATTTAACAATAACATCCATCCAGTGAGTCGCCCCTCCCTTCAAACTCTTTTCATCCGCCTTCTCCTTCCTCCTCCCCCTTCTTCCACATATTCGTCTCAGAAACTGACTTTCCCCAAGGGCCACCGGCCTCAGCGCGAACATGGCGTCTCCGCCCTCCTTCGACACGTTCTACGGGCAGCAACAGCCGCAACAGTCCTCGGGTTCTTTCGATTACCCATCTACCAATCCAACATATGCTCAGCAGCAGGGTGACCAGCAGTACGGCACCATGTACGTCTCCGAGGAGCCCCAGGGCATGGCCGGAGACGACGGATGGCAGGATGGTGGTGGCGACTACCAGCAGCAGCAGCATCGACAACTGCATCCCAACACGGGCGGCAGCATCGACCGCAAGGAGTCTGTGCCCTTTGACCCGACGAGCAGCAGTACAATCATTGCGTCGGCCTCCCAGCAAAACGGCTTCCAAGGACAGTTCCAGCCGCATCTGCAGCAGCACCAGATGATTGACCCGAATCTGGGATCTGCCGAGCACAATAACATGCTGGACCCCATGCACAATAGCCGTCCAGGCAGCTGGCACGGTAGCCAGCAGCAGCTTGACGAGCTTCACCAGATGTGAGTGACGCGCTAGCAGCCCCGTACTGACTAATCAGCATTTCTAACCCCAACTCTCGCCCCAGCACGCCCGGAAATGTCTCTCGCGTTGCTTCCCCCTTCATGGAGCCGAACCAGCAACAGTTGAACACGGCGTCCAACAACATTACGCGGTCTCCGAGCCCGTACGGTGGACCGAGCCCCTACAATGCGCCGAGCCCTTATCAGGCGCCGAGCCCGTACAACGCCGCGAGCCCTTACGGAGGGAACTCGAGCGTGGGCACGCCTGGCGGCGTCGCCCCATCTCCCGGCCCGCAGCGCTCTAGCGTCATCTCGCCCGACCAGAACTCGCCTTCCTTCTCGAAGCCTCAGTCTCCGCCCGCCCTCGTCATTCCCAACAGTTCCAGCTCGCCATCTATGAACTCGCTCGTTGGAACTAGCATGGACCAGCACCAGCTCCAGCAGCAGCAGCAGCAGGGAGCCGGCAACTTTGGCAACAGTCTCTTGCCGCCAGCGAACCCCGCCCTCGAGCACTTGACTGGCATGGCTGGCATCTCGCCGATCGCCCCGAACGCCGATGGCCCGATGATCACCATTCAGCCCAGTACCCCGATCAGCGGACTGCGAGACCAGAAGGGGATCTTCGACGACGCCCTCAGACGCGCAAATGCCGCGAACGCCCAGTGGAAGCAGGAACAGCAAAACAACCTTCAGCAGGATCAGCGGAGCCAGTCTTCGAACCAGGACCCTGCGACCTTCATCGCGAACGCCCAAGCCTGGTCCCAGTCCGTCGATCTCAACGGCATGTCCCTTGAAACGGGACACCCCCAGATGCGCCCGCGAGCTCGCTCGGAGTCCTATGCGTCTGGAGGCGATGCGTTCGAGCGGCAGGCGATCGCACAGGTGCAGGCGAGCGGCATCGCCGGACCGGACGGGTTCGTCATGGACCAGTCTGGAAGCGCCGTCGCGGACGACCAATGGCGGGACATCAACGCCTGGCGGACGCAGACGGCTGGTGGTGAGGACCAGTACAGCACGATGGACCCGCGCCAGCTGCCTGGAAACGGTTACGGCCAGTCGATTCAACAGTTCCAGCAGGAGCACGACGCCCGCAGGCAGCAGCTCGGTCAAATCAACACAAACATCCAGCAGCAGCCCCAGCAGCCTGGCCAGATTTCGCCCGACTCGATGCGCTTCTACAGCCAGCTGGGCCTCAATCCCCAGGCTATGGGCCAGCAGCAGATGTACCAGCAGCCGCAGCGAGGATTCTTGGAGGCAGGACAGTCTGCGCCCCGGCGCCGGTCGTTCAACGACGGTGTCCATCCCGCGGCAGGAGCGGGAACCCCAGGATACGGTGTAGAGTTCAGCGTTCCTGGCGGTGTCGTGCCTCAGGGCCGATTGAGGGGTGGATCCTTCGGCGCTGCGATGGGTCATCGCCGAGCGGTACGCAGCGAGGACTTCAGTGCAATGGGCACTGGTTGGGGTGTCGGTGCGGGAGGTTCAACGTGAGTGTAAAGCAGCCTATTCTCATGCTTGTTGATCATAATGCTGACTATGGCAGTGCCGACTTCCTTCAGAGCATTACAAATCCCGACGATGGAACATTACTTCCCCCGTCGATTCGAGGAAGGTCCATGTCTCACTCCCGACACAGCTCTGCGTCCTCTGCCCGCTCTGCCTCGCCAGCTTTATCAATCTCGTCACAAGGAAGTTCTTTCTCCCACCACTCTCACATGGAGATGCCTGAAGGAGCCTACTTGCCTGGCGACATGTACGGACAACCGAAGGTCGCCAAGATGCGGGTTACTAGCCAAGCCACCGAGGTTGCCTCGCAGAGCCGACGAACCAACAGCGGCATCTTCAAGTGCCCGATCCCCGGCTGCGGGTCGACGTTCACGCGACACTTCAACCTCAAGGGCCACATGCGGAGCCACAACGACGAACGGCCGTACAAGTGCATATATGAAGGGTGCCCGAAGAGTATTGTCGGTTTCGCGCGTCAGCACGACTGCAAGCGGCACATGCTGTTACACGACGGGGTGCGGCCGTTTGAGTGCGAAGGCTGCGGGAAGAAGTTTGCGCGCCTCGACGCCCTCACGCGACACCACAAGAGCGAACAGGGACAGGAGTGCGCGATATCCCATCCGCTCCCGACAAACCCCGACGGCAGTCCCATGTCCGAGAGCCAGTACAAGGCGTACCAGACGCAGAAGGGTAAGGGGCAGAAGGCAGTCGCGGCGTAGCCCCAGCGGCGCCGCACTCTCACACTGCCCTCCTCCGTCACAGCGCCATGCGCCCCCACCCACGCCTTCGCCCCCGCACCACTGTGTCGCGCTGTGCGCGCATCGGCGCCACATGCCGTGAGGCCGATCGGACTTGCGATCATCATCTCATCGAACAGAAGACAGTAGTAGTAGGAGCAGCGTAGGAGGACGTAGAAGGACCGCACATTACAACATGGACAATGATCCCGCTTGTGGATAGAATCTCAATCTTTGTAACTCGATCTCTCCTGTAGAATGATCTAGCCTGATGAACACCGTACCCCGACTTGTTGGTCCAGTCCTCTGGTGTCGCTTCAGTGTTGTGGTGTTTGTTGACCTGGAGTAAGCGAGAGTCTCGGCCCTCGCACGACCTTTGACCTTCCGAGTGAGCGGAAGGACTCACTGGTGCACTGGCTGCTCCATGCTCCACAGAGTACGCAGCAGATGGGCAAAAGAGCAGGTCAGCGAGTACCCCAGATTCTTCCCCGGATCCAGCAGGTACGCACGCACGTACGCGCAGCACGCGACTGGCGCGACTTGCGGCAGGTGGCAGCAAGTAAAGTTTGCGGCGTACACCGCCACACAATCTCGGGATGCGCGCGTTCCGTCCTAACGACGTCCTGACAACCTGGCTGTCGTCCACGCTGGTTCTCCGAACCTGGAGAATACGGAAGCTGGGGACTGCGGCTCGCTTGGATGTGAGACTCGCCGAATCCAGAATAAAGCTGGTTTAAGGGAACATAAGGTACTAAGCAGTGCATGCGAGGCTCACGTGCCGCTATGCTTGTTCTCATGATCGGGATCTTGGTTCGACCACGCGTGGGCGCAGCATGCGACGAACGGGAGGCAGTAACTTGACCATTCAGAGAAGAACAAGGTGTGGGAGGTGGGAGGCACCGCAATAACTCGCTCATCTCGATAACCTCTTTCCTCTCTGTTTCTCTCCTCTCCCTCCTCTCCCTCCTCTCCCTCCTCTCCCTCCTCTCCCTCCTCTCCCTCCTTTTCCTTCTCTCCCCTCCTCAGAAGCTCGCGACTTACAAACACACTGTCTCCAGGAACAACCCAAGAGCACAGCAGCGGAATAGGAGCGGCGGGACCATGGCGAGCAGCGTTGAGCAGGGAGTAATGAGTCACGAGATGGCAATGATGCAAGACGCGGCATTGTATCTCCACTATCGCAGACACGGCGTTCCTTATCTGTATTCCGTTCATCTACCATCATCAGAGGGCACTGCTGATTCCTAACGGGACGAAGCAGGCACTGTGATGTCTCTTCGCTTCGTTAGGCACTACCCAACTCTTGACCGCTTCGAGCTCTTGGCCCCCCTCTCCTCTCTGCGCCCTCGAGTTTTCGAGTTGGCTACGGCAGCCCTCAGTTCTCGAGCGTCCGCAGCCGTCCTGATGTGAGCTCTCCACGACTGCCCCAGGCGTCTAAAGCAACCCCAGGCACTTCAGCACACAGCATCAATCCCCGGTCGTCTGTCGTTAGTAACGGCCTGGTCAGCAGATCCAGCACGAGACGAGAAAAGCGATACATGAATAAAACCAAAAGTGTAGTGTGTGTACAGGCGCGCCCGCGGAGCGCGCCGGGTCTGTCCCGTCCCTTCCTCCTTCCTTGGGTGGCTCCTGGCGAGCGTGAACCCCCATGTCTCCCCTCTTCTATCATCGCGCCTCAACCCTCCAGCTGTCGTCGTCGGCTAACAGCCACATTCTTCTTGGTCCGAGCTCCACCTCCTCCCTGCGGCGCTTGCGTTTGACTCTGCTCCGACAGAGACGCAGTGCCACGAGCTCGGTTTACAGGAATTCGGCTCACAGAATCTCGCTCCGCTCGCTCCATTCAGTCATCAAGCTGTCGGCGGAAGTAGGAGCTCGAGACGGCGAAGCCGCACACGAAGGCAAAGATGTTCTCCCCTAAACCGAGGTAGCTGTCGAGCAGTGAGCGGAACGACGTGTCCTTGATGCGCCCGGTGTAGATGCTGCTGTCAGCTGACACGTCTTCGCGAAGCTGAGTCTGGGGTGTGCACGCGTGCGCGCAAGTCACAAACGGGTTGGGCTCTCGCGTGATCGGTGTCGATCTGCCGACCATTGCTTGTAACCAAACACCCGTTATCCGTCGTCCATGCATCCTTTGCTGGCCACTCTCGATACCTTCCCGGTCAATCTCCAGAGCTAGCGCATTGCGCAATGTGGCATTGCGAAGGTAAGGGAGAGCTGGGCAGAGCTGAAGAGGGCCGCGCAGCCGTCGTAAGATAACTCACGAGTATCCAGTCGCGCGCTTGACACCGCCGAGAATGGTCGAGATGGCGACGAGGTTGATGGCAATCTGCGTCAGGCGGCCGAACATAATGCTGTTTCCTGTTGTTGTTGACGGCGAGAGAGACGGTAAAGGAATGACGGATAGCGGCACATTTCGCGCGAACGACACTCAACCGGCTCGGCAGTCAGGAATTTGCCGCCGGTCAGTGCAATCGACAAATATCAGGCGAGAGACAGGATTCGAACCCCGGCCCACGATTTGGGACTTTCAGCTTCTACACCAGATCATCTACTCGCAGTGTCGTGTCGAGGAGTATATGGAGCCAGCGTATGAGGGGGCAGCGCGATCACGCTGACAGCACAGGAAGAAAAGTATGTACATGCATTCATGGCGGTTATACAACAGAGACGCCGGCTACTTCTGCGCCTGAGACTGGGCTTGGGAGGAGGATCCGGAGGAAGAAGGCTGCGCGAAGATGTCGCCAATCTCTTTCTTGTCAGCATGCAAGAGTGTCAGGTGAGCTCACCTCGGTTCCAGCGCTGAACGATCTCGCTCTCGTACAGGCCATCCTTGGGGCGGCGGGTCTTCTTGGTCTGCAGATGTCAGCCCGCGCATACCAGCTTGCTTAGCTGCGTACTCGCCTCCCCGAGACCCGTGCCTCCAGCAGGCCATTTTCCTTGTAATGGAAGAGGTTGACAGGCAGGGGGAGAACAAGAGTAGGTCAGGTTACTCACAGTACTTGTCCTCGGGCTCGCCTCGCCCTCGACGAGCGGCGGCGTCGCCTGTCCCGTCTCGATGAGCTCAGCCTCGTCGAGCTCCGTGTCGTTAGCGCCGGGCTCGCCGTCGTCCGAGCCAGAGGAGTAGTGCCGCTCGTGTTCGTCGTGTTCGTCGTGCTCGTCGATGTCCATCTCGCCCTTCGGCGTGTTCGCGCTGCTCGACGGCGGCGTCAGGTCGACCATTGCTGTTGGGTGATGGAGTGAGCAGAAATGAGTGCGCGGATGCAATGTCGAGCGAGACGGTGACGACACGCGGTGGAGGTCCGATCAGTTTCAGATGTTGACGCTCGTCTTCCTCTCATTGTACCATCATCGTGAGTCACCTCCTTCCCTCGTTGCTCTGAGCTGTCTGAGGTGTGTACTGGCCGATGTTTCAAGCTGCCTAGCGGCCTTGTTAGCTGACCGGCAGTATCTTGTGCGCAGCTCCGGTCGTACCGCCTTCGAGCTAACATCAGTCCGTCATAATGGACGACCTCCCACCGCAGATCAGCACATACAACACCTCGCTTCCGCCGCCCTTTCCCGGTGCGCCCGGTTTCACCTTTCACCTGACGAGGTTGAAGGACACGCTCATGGTGTGGGTCGGAGGACAGACGCTCGACGAGGACGAGGCGCGCACGCGACTGGCGGCTGAGTGGGCCGTCGCGATGCCAGGACGCGGCGTGAGTTGTAAAGGCTACATGTCAACTAACAGGCAGAACCTCCCCACGACGGCGACGCATGTCTTCCGCTCTGGGGCTAACGATGTCGCGCTCTCCATGTCAGAGCGGCTAGGTGAGTGTTCGTCTCGGTCCTTGGCGTCCCTGGCCTCCTCGACCAGTCCGCAGGGGAACAGGGCACGCAGCCTGTTTTCTTGGCGTAGAAAGTCGCACTTTCCGGCTGCTCGTTTCCTGTGATTGCAAGCTGACAGACCAGCCAAGCGCTTCGCCCCGAACCAGGTGCACCTGTCCTTGTCGCTGCCGGCGTCGCTGACGACGACGAGCAAGCAGACAATGGACCCGTACGCGTCCAAGGCCGTCCTCGTCATGGAGAAGAAGCTTGGAGCGTGGATCGACGACATCCTTGAGAAGGAGAAGCAGGCATGAGGGTGCAGTAGAGCAGACTAGAGAATAGAATGCACTTGTATCATAGAGCCTGGCCTGGATTGTGCTGGCGCTTGCCCTTACGACGGTGACAAAGGGATGGTCAGCCAGCATGTCTGTAGCGCTCTACACGATCTACACACAACACCGGCGCTGTTGGCATCTGTTTCCTCCGTGGTCACGTAGCCTCTACACTGGCGTGCGCCCCGATCTTCCCTCCAACCGCAAGTGGCAATATATCTGCGCTGCGTAATTCAGTCAACTCCCTTCGCAACGTTGCAACAAAACCCGCATTGTCGTCAGTAATACATAGCACTGCAAGCTAAAAGCATGCGTGAAGGAATCCATCGCAAAACCGTAACTACGCGAAGATACCTCGAGCGTCCGGACAGGGCACTTAAGCCTGCTCGGTCTGCTGCTCGGCGGCGGCGGGGGCCTGGACCTGAGCAGGGGGGACGTCCTTGTGGACAGAGTGGATGGTGATCTCGGTCTCGGGCTTGGGCTCGATGAGGGTGACCTGGTCGGGGAGGGGGTGGGCGGGGCCCATGCGTCCCTCGGGGTCGTGGGGGCGCATGATCTTGACCTTAATACCAAGGACACCCTGACGGAGGAGGACGTGGCGGACGGCGTAGTCGATGAAGTCGACCGAGGGCTGACCGGAGTGGATGAGGAAGCCGTCGGAGAACTTCATGGACTTGGCACGGGCAGCACGGAGCTTACCAGAGACAACGACCTCGCAGCCCTTGGCGCCAGACTCCATAACGTAACGGAGGACACCGTAGCAAGCACGGCGCATGGCAAGACCACCGAGGAGCTTGTAGCGGAGGGACTCGGCCTGAGCGACGGCGGAGAGACCACGGTACTGGACCTTCTCGGCGTAGAGCTCAAGCGAGTTCTCGGGGAAGCGGAAACGCTTCTCAACGAGAGCCTTGAGCTCACGGATGCGGCGGCCCTGGTGACCAAGGACCTCCTGGGTGTGGGTGGCACGGATGATGATCTCGGTGCGGGCGTGGGTGACACGGACCTCACATCCGGAGTAGCCCTCCTCGGCGAGCTCGCGAGTGCTGCAGAGTCAGCGGGTGACCTTGTTCGTCGTCTTCGTTCCATCTCGAACAACCAAAAGCGACTCTTGATTCTCCGCGCGCGCACGAATTTTCGTTTCCAAGTCGTCTCTGTTCGCCATCGTTGGGCTCGTCGTCACGTTGACACTTACAAGAACTCGCCAAGCTCAGCCTGGAAAACACCGTCGGCGACGAACTTCCTCTTCTTGGAGACCTGGTGGGCGACCGACATGGTGGTTTTTTTGATGGATAGAGAAGTGAGTGCGTGCAACTTCGAGGTCACAAGGACGTCCGCCAGGCCCAGCCAGTGAGAAAGACCGCACGCCACATTGAACCGGACGCTGTCGGAGTCTCGGAGTTTCGTAAATTTGTGGTCACATCTTATCTACGCCTCCCGCTAAGGATGGCAATCTCGGACCCGTGCCTAGATGTCACCACCGCCCCGGATCGTGGATGCTTGGGCTGTTGTCAACAATGTCCGTGGTGCTGGTCGTCGGACCCGGTCTTAGCCGCCATCGAGTCGAAAAATGCAACAACGCATTACAGAAGAATGATTCGATGAAAGCTCCCCATTCTGCACCTCTAGAGCTGTCATACTTGCATGGCCTCGGTGCGTTGAGGACGTTCGGAGATCGATAACTACCTTCCGCTCGTTGCCCTCTCTAGCGCGAAAGGTCATCCTCCGTGGCTATTCGGCCGGTCAGTGGCACCTCATTCGTCATTTTGCGAGTTTCAGCATCCTTTCTGCACTTCGCTCGTCGCTGCAGTTCATCTCTACACACATGCATGTCGTAGTTGTGTATCAACCTTTGGACCTCCACCTTAACGCCCTCTGCAAGCGCGATAAGTGGGGGGTCCGAATAAACGGCCCGGGCGAGCGTTCAAGCTCGGCGAGGATAGTCCGACTCCTTCGCTTGACATTTCGAGATTCCTTTCCTTCATCGATACCCGACCTCACACGCATACACCATGTCTACTCTCGCCTACGGACTCGGCCTTCTCGGAGCCGGCTTTGCTGGCCGTGTCGCCTACCAGATGATGAGGGGAGCGAAGGGAGCCGACAAGTTCCTCAAGGGGGGTTTCAAGCCGAAGATGGACAAGGCCGAGGCTATCCAGATTCTTGGTCTCCGGTGAGTCTTACGCATGTGGACGGTGTAGATAGAGCGAGGGAGATTCCGACACGCTGGCCGGGCTGCGAGTGCTGTTACGCTGCTGAAGACGACGAGACGTGTACGAGCTTGGGTGGCAAGCTCGACCCTCGAGCCTGTACCTCTGTCCTCCGTCATCTCGTCCAGTGAGGCGTGCTGGCAGTGGCGAACGCCCGTCCGGCCTCTGCTACGCTCTACAGTCTGGTCTCCTGACTTCCTCCGCCTCCACATCATTTTCTCTAGCTCGATTTGTCGCTAACGTCCCAGCGAGCCGCTCACGGCCAACAAGCTTAAGGATGCGCACCGACGCCTTATGCTGGCTAATCATCCCGACCGCGGGGGATCTCCGTTCCTGGCTGGAAAAGTCAACGAGGCGAAAGCCCTTCTTGAGTGAGTAAAACAAGAGAGAAAGGAGTAGAAATCTCGTGGGGAAAGTGGCAGATGTTGTGGCAGGTCGGTGGCAAACGTCTCTCTTGAGTCGATTGCTGCCTCCTTTCGGCCCCGTCACTTTGCTAGGCTTGCAGTGCTGTTTCTCTTCTTCTGTTGAGACTGGCCAGAGTTCATAAGCAATCCTACGGGGATCACAATTCGCTCCTAGCGCTCCCGTCGCCTGAACCCTGCTAACTCTCTCAGCAAGCAGGTCTCGCGCCGATAGATCAATTGTAGCACTGTATCAACACCATATGCATCTCACCACTTGCTGAACTGATGTGCACAGGACAACGCGGCGCCGATGGCAGCTCGAGGAACCGAGGAGGATGGCTACGATGAGCTCCTCAGCGAGTGCCATGAGCCCTAATCGCGCGGCACCAAACGCGGATCGGTTGACGCGACGGTCTCACATCCTGACGACACCTTGCTGACTCCCTCTCTTGCTCACTCACTCACTCAGCTCCAACTCCCGAGCCGCCCGGCTGCTGAAGGAAGCACACGACTGCGCGTCCGCGGACCACAGCCGCAGCAAGCTATGTCGGCCACATCGATCGCTCCGAAGCTCCCAGGAGAATTGCTCCTGTCGGCCACCCTCAGTCATCTGCGCCGGCATGATCTTGCCCAAGTCTGCAAAGCGAACTCGTACCCCCGGTCCATCGCCCGACCGCTCTTCTATCAATTTTGCGCCCTCACCAAGTTTGGTCTCTACTTTCCCGGCGCATCTATCCCGTACCCTTTCCTCGACGTCCCGGAAGCCGGTGTGACCGAGCTCGATGCCTCAACGCGGGGCCACCTCGTCTGCAGGATCAAGAAAATCGCCTCCCTACCCCACACTCCATCAGAGTGCGCCATCTTCCGGACTTTGCAACTGGAGCAGAGCCCCAATGCGGTTGAATTCGATTAGAACTATCAGCATCTGATAGTCAATTCTTAGCTGCTAACCACCCTTTTGCATCAGGCGAGAAGAATTATATCTTCTTTCTACGTTACTCATGTTAGCATATTATCTTCAGTAATGAGGTCTTGCGTATCGAGTGCACTGTACGCATCATGGAGGACGGCACGGAGTATCCAACAAGGGACTTTCCTCACACCGAGTCATAGCCGGCAACCACAGAAGAGGATGACGGAGGCGGATGCCATCACTGCAGATACCCCTGCTTCTTCATGAAGCCCCTGTTGCCTTCATTGCGGGCTGACAAAGTAGTGATCAGGAATCCGCCTTTGGGATTGCGGGACGCTTGGGAGGATGTGCTTGCCGTCTTTCCGGCCGCTGAGGGAGTTCGTCGCCGTGCTGCACTCAGAGCCCATTTCTGATGGTATTGGCTACGTGTTGGGTTGCGACGGCATACCTTGGGGTACGAGACCTTCCTGGAGCGCTCCACTGGTAACAATCGTGATGTGGACTGGCTCCTCCGACAATGCAGAGTGGCTCCCTCCCTGCATGGAACCCAACATCTTCATCGATCCACACTTCGATCCACACGTTCCGGGCTCCGAAAGCGATTTGGAGGAAATGGAATGGCACTGCCATGCTCTGAATGAACTCTGGGTTTCCACGGTCGATGCCTCGCCAAGGCTGGTCTCCCATCTATCACCTTGCGTATTAACGCCACTGCTACTATCGAATTCTACAAGTCTGGTAAAATGGCCAGTTTTCATCAAAACAGCATGTCCATGATACTTCATCAGTCGAGACGACAACCCGATGGGGGGCCAGCAACTACCTTCGTAACAAGAAGGACAAAAAGAAGTGGACAGGAGAGATACAGTTCCTGTCCATGGAGGAGTGGGTTGCTCTGGGCGAGTGGGAGGATGTTTTCACTCTCAAGGAGATAGAGCCATTCCTCACCGCCAACGCCACACCACCGTCTAATTGAGCGTCAAAGAGCCATCGCTTAGCTGTAGCGACGCAGCCATGCTATGTATCATTGTGCATCTGGATTCACCCAAGCAACTAGTACAGCTCACAACGGCAGCACAATGCCCAGTCGCGGTTCGTGTGCTGCCGCCACTTGGCACACACGTCCGTGCGCCCCGACCCCGGACTGACGACACCAAACGTGGGTTCGACGTGACTACACTCACCTCAACACCGTTCTCTTTACACTCACTCGCTCTCACAACTTTGCGTAATCCCACCCATCAGCATCTCCGGCCAGGGGCCATGCTGGCTATGCCGATCGCTCCCAAACTCCCAGCTGAGCTGCTGCTCTCGGTCTTCAATCATCTTCGCCGACACGATCTCGCTCAGGTCTGCAAAACAAACTCATACTTGCGCAAACTGGCTCGCCCATTCTTCTATCGCTTTGCTACCTTTTTAAAGTTTGGTCTGTTCTTCCCGGGGGCCCGCCGTCCATACCCATTTCTCGAAACGCCAGGATACGGGCCCAGACCACTTTCTCGCAAGAGACTCGAACACATTGCCACTGGCATTCAGGAGATTGACATCCTCTCTCATGCCGCATCCGACTGCGCAGCGTTCTGCAACTTGAAGATTGAGGAACACAATTGTGAAGCCGCCGTCTTGCGTCTTGAGAGTGCTGTTCGTGTTTTAGAAGATTACGACGACCCATTTCCGAAGAAGGTGTGGGCGCACACTGAGATCTACCCGGCAAGCGCAGAGGACGAGGACGGTGAAGGCTATTGCCGCGAGTGTCCATACGACTGCAGTTGCTGCGACAGCAAACACAATTGTTTCTACCTCCGCGCCACTAAGCCCATGAAGTTCAAGAAGGTAGTGCTTCGAGATGCGCCCCTGGGATATGGTAAGGTCAGGAGGGCCATATCCCGAGATCAAACCGTCTGAGGAGTTCGTGGTTGTCCTTGACTCCAAAGATATCTCGAAAAGCGCACCAAAGTCCAAGTACACGTGCAGTCAGGTAAACTCGGCAATACTTCCTTTCTGGGGAACGAAGCTGATTACCATCGTGCTGTGAACTGATTCGCCAGATGGTGCTTGGCAGTCACCCTGTCAATGTCATGACGAGTCGACCGTTGAGGCTCCGGCAAATCTTGCGGTGGCGCCCAGCGGATCGGATGATGACAAGAATCGAAAGCTGCCATGCAACGCCATTAATTATTTGTGGAAGGATGTCGGTAATCAGATCGGCCGCCTGTACCCATTCAACAACCCCATCAATGACTGCGCCACTCTATGCATCATAAACGCCACTGCTATTGTCGAAGAGTACTCCGGCTGGGCGGGCACTGGCAGTGAGCGACACTGGGCCGATGTTTCAGCAATCGAACACCTCATCAGGAAGGGAGCAGCACCCTATGAATCCTTCAGAGGACATTCATGGAAAGGACAAATACAGTTCCTTTCGATGGAGGAATGGATTGCGCGAGACGAGTGGGAAGACGTCTTTACGCGCAAGGAGATGGCGCCGTTCCTCGCCTCTGACTCCTCGTCTCCCCATGCCTAAGCCTGACTCGCCTGATCCTATATACCACGCCAAGCTCCCTTAACGTCTCAGTAGGACGTACCACACCGAGTACTGTGAATGTACATATCTCTTCCAACTGGCACGTATTTACGCAGCGGTGCCACACTCACCACCAGCCACAGTATAGTCAACCAGACTCACCTCCCGTTCCACGCTAAGCCGTTGTTGTTTATTCAACCTCTCACGCACGGCACCACCTACCTTCCTATCAATTATGCGAGTGACGGTGAAGACCTCAACCATCTCGGCGCTTCTAGCGGAACTGTTGCTCTCCATCCTTGGCCAAAACTGCGGCGGCACGACCTGGCGCAAGTCTCCCAAGCGAACCGCTACCTTTCCACCTGGCTCCGCCCGTCTTCTACAATTCGCCACATTCACCAAGGTCGGCCGGTACTTCCCTGGCGCGCCGCGGCCGTATCCCTTCCTTGACGCCCCTTGATGCACCCGCGATCGGCATGCGGGGATTCGAGAGCGAAGAACTGGACGCGCCCGTGTCCAAGCTCCAAGCTCGAGGAGGTCTCACAGCTGATACGTACGAGGAGGATCTGTGCAGATGCTGTGCATCGTGAATGCCCCGGCCACCGTTGAGGGGTTGGGCAAGAGCGAGCAAAAGGACACGACGCAGGTCCACGACGCTATTTGGCATGGCTTCCTACGCTAGGCGAGGGGGCTTACGAACACTGGCCAGAGTTGGAGTTCCTCACGTTGGAGGAGTGGATCGAGATGAACGAGTGGCAGGACGTCTTCACGAGAAAAGAGCTGGGATCGGACCTGTTACACCATCTTTAGCGGCCCCGGCCCAACCTCCCTCAATTGTCCCCAGTCATGAGATAGATTGCCCAAAAGTTCAATGCATAGCTACAATGCCGACCTACAGCTCCTGCGCCGCGAGCCGGAGCCTAAGACGCGCCAGCTCCTCGATGACGATTCTCCTGAGCGCCTTGGGTGCGTTCTCGTTCTGGTCGAGCCAGTCCTGGGCCGCCTTCTCAACAGTGTTGCTTCCAAGCTTGCCCTCTTCAATGCTCGAGCCGGGGAACACGCCGCGCGCCAGCCACGTCGCCATAGTCATGGTCATCTCCTTCCACCACTTGGTCAGGCTCTCAAAGTAGGGCGCGACAAACTCCTTCCTGTCGTTAGCGGGGCCCTCGGCGAAACCCGCGATGAGCGCTCCCTGCCTGTCGTTCGTGAGTGACTCGGTCGTGAGCTGGTTCCAGACGCGGCGCTTGACCTCGACACCGGGGAAGGAGGCCTCGGCGCGCGCGAGGGCGGTAGCACCAGTCATCGTGCTGTCGCGCTTGTACTCGGCCTCGAGCTCGGACTTGTCCGTCTTGCCGAGCGCGGCGAGCGAGGCGAGCGCGCGCCAGCGCAGAGTCGGCGTCAGCTCGAGACCAGACACCTTGCCGGCCAGCAGGTCGCGGAGGTGGGTCTCGCCCGAGGGCGAGTGGGAGCCCTCGCGCACGAGCGCGTTCGCCCACTGACGCTGCTGGTCACTGTGGGGCTCGGCTGCCGCCAGTCCCTTCCACAGCGTCTTGATGAGACTCGCGGCGGCATCGGGGCGCGCCTTCGGAGGCAGGAAGTAGCCGGCAGCCTCGCCCGCCAGAATCAGCACGAGGGCAAGGATGCCCGAGTCCGCCTCGGAGAGGATGTTGTTCTGCACAGCCTCGAGGAAGCGGGCAGCGGGAAGCTTGGCGTCGCGCACCATGTTCCAGAGCGCAGACCAGGCGACGGCGCGCGTGAGGGTAGGCTCGAGCGAGGAGATGTGCTCCGTCAGCACGTCGACGGATTTGGGATCGAAGCGAAGAAGCGCGTATGTCAGATCCTCGTCGTTGGCGATCGCGAGATCGACGGCAGTTCCCTCCGGAAGCGGCACCTGGACACGCGGCTTGTCGAGGAGCACCGAGACGCTGGCAGTGCGCTTGACGCTCTTGTCGCGGCGCGCAAAAGTTGAGACGGTGACACGGTGGTTGCGCTGCACAGGCTTACCCGTCATCGCGTCCGTCGACTCAGTCGCAACGAACAGCTTGTCGCCGTCGCGCTCGGTCGTGATGATGGACGGGCCAGCCGTCTCAAGCCACGAGGGCACCCAAGTGGAGAAATCGGCGTCGGAGCTGTCCTTGAGACACGAGACAAAATCGTCCAGCGTCGTGGAGCTGAAGGCGTGCTTGTTGAAGTACGCCTTGGACGCATCGAGGAAGGAGTCGCGACCCGCGTAGGCCATGAGCTGCTTCAGCACGGAGGCGCCCTTCGCGTAACTGATGCCGTCGAAGACCTGGCGGGCGGTCTCGAGGTCGGGAACATCGGCCGCGATAGGGTGAGTCGAAGGACGAGTGTCGGCAATGTAAGCCCACTGCTTCCGGCCGAGAGCGAAAGAAATCCAGGATCCGTTGTAGCCGGCCTGCTCTGTCGACACGAGAAAGCCCATCAGGTCCGCAAAGCTACACGTCAGTTAGGATACGGACAGGCAAAACTCACCTCTCTTTCAACCAGGTGTCGTTCCACCAACGAGGAGTGGACAGGTCACCGAACCACATGTGGGTCATCTCATGGAGAATGACGTTGGCGAGGTTCTCGCGTTGCATCGTCGTGGGGGTACCACGGAAGATGTATTCATTCTCGGAGAACGTGACGAGTCCAGGGTGCTCCATCGCGCCGATGTTGTACTCGGGAAGGAAGATTGAGTCGTACTTGCCCCAAGGGTAGGTGTAGCCGAAGGCATCGTTGAAGAATGTGAGACCCACCTTGGTGACACGGAACACCTCCTTGGGGTCGAGGTACTGCTTCATCGACTCGCGGCAGATGGCAGCGAGAGGGATCTTGAGGTCGCCCTCTTTGAACTCGTCGCGGACAACGTAGTACGGACCAACAGCAATCGAGGTGAGGTACGTTGACAGCGGAGGCGTGGGGTTGAAGGTGACGGTGTGGGTGTCGTTGTCTCCCGGCTTGTCACTGACAGCATCCTGGTTGCTGAAGACGCCCGACGACAGCGGGGCCCTGATGACGAAGGTGATCCGAGCCTTGAGGTCGGGCTGCTCGAAGCAGGCGTACATCCGGCGAGCGTCCGTCGGCTCAAAGTGGGTGTAGGCGTATGTCTTGCCGTCGGCAGTGTCGGTGAAGCGGTGCAGACCTTCTCCGGTACGGCTGTACTTGCACTGAGCAGAGACGGTCACGGTGGTGTGCTTTCCGACCTCCAGTCCGGTGATGGGCACACGGGCACCGTTGTACGCCTTGGCATCCTCGGGGTGCTCCTTTCCATTGACAGTGACGGAGGTGACGCTGTCAGCGACGAGATCGAGCCAGGTCTTGTCCTCTGACGGGGTAAAGGCGACGGTCGAAGATGAAGCGAAGGTCGTGGTCTTCGGGTCGTCGATCGCGTGAAGATCAAGCTCAACGCGGTAGGTGTCGAGGTCGATGATCTTGCTGCGATGAGCGCACTCGTCGCGAGTGAGGTTGAGGAGGGAGCTGTCCATGGTGGGTGGTGAGGAAGGAAAAAAGGAAGAGCACGTTGGTCTATTCACGTGGAGGGCGCGATTGCGCCGCGTGATGTCACCGCGCTAGTTAGTCGGCTACATCCGAAGTGACCGTCGATAGTGCTTTTCGGTCCGGAGATGCGGCGACCCTGCCGGAGAGCTCGGCGATGTTCCCTATGCATAGTCGACCACTGGCATCAAGTCACATCATTCATGAACAGTCTATACAATGCCTTAGTCTACAGTGATGTGTTGTGGAACGGAGTCGCATTAGAGCTTCCAGTTGATGGGCTTTCCAGTGAAGTCCTTCGCGAGGTCGATATCAGTACTGGCGGCAAGGTCCTTTGCGGAGAAACAGAGACCGGCCGGACCTGAAGGGGAGATGTCGTCCTCCTTCTTGGGCGATATGCAGATGCTGTCTCCGTCCTTGACCCACATGGGGCGGTACTTCTCCGTCGCGAACTGGTCGGAGAGCTCGCAGGGACAGAGAACGGGAGGACCGAAAGTGTAGCCATGGACTGCTGTTAGATGCCGGCCGATGCAGGGGTGAAGGGAAGACGTACTGGGGACCTTGGAGGCGACACAGCGGCCACCCTCGCTGCGGATGGTGAAGTACTCGACACCAGCTTCGGCTCTGTCGAAGGTGAACGGCTACCACTTGAAGAGCTGGTCCTTCTCTAGGGCAGCGCAAGGGGCTAGCTTAAAGGGAGCGCACTGGTCGAAGCGTCCGCCGCTCGAGAGACAAAGATTCCCGTCCTTGTTGTGAATGTGGTCGCTCCAAGTGTGGGAGGTGGGTGCCGCGAGGGCAGTGACGGCAAGAAGGAGCGCGGAGACGAGCATGCTTATGGTTGTGGAGTAGAGCAGGGGATGCAGGAAGTTGGGCTTTGGTGACCGTGATCAGCGATCTTATATTCTGTTACGAGAATGAGAGGCCGTGGCGATCGAAAACAGCCGCGCCACCAACGCAGCGACGGGTACGCGGCAACGATGACGCGGGGGCGCGGAATAGCGCGGCCTTGATATTTCTGAAGTCTGCACCGAATTCGGACCTGTGTGGGCCGAGAGGTGTGCGTGGCAGGCTCTCGAGGCGTGGACGAGCGTTAGCGTTGTCCCGACCGACCACACTCCGTTTGTGTGTGCCCACACGCCTGCACCCCATTCGCACTCCGCCCTAGAGGCCGTGCTCGTCGGCTCAGTTCAAGGTTAACCTGTACCTCTCACCCGCTCTCGAAGATCAGCAGAAAGCCAGGCTCTCTCCCACCGCCGTTGTCTTGTCTGCGGAACTGTATGCATCTCTAAGAAGTGAAGGGGATCGATCGATTACGCCGGGCGCACCGGCGTTCTAAACTATAGCGGGATCATCTCTCTCGTCGCGTCATGCAAAATCGGATGGGGAAATGTGGGCCTGTATACTCTCTCACTCTTCCTCCATCTCTCTCGCACTCCACTTGCGAGCGAGCGACTCTCTCGCTCGCTTTTAACGACGAGCTCGCTGCGCTCGTTCCACTCTACTGCACCTTCTTCTCCTCGATCCTGACGACCTCCTCGATCTCGGGGAGCTGCTTCTGCGCAGCCTCCTTCTCCTCGATCGCGCGGCGGGCCTCGCGGCGCTCGCGGCCGCGGGTAACAAGCTCCGCCGGCTCGAGGTTGGCAAAGAGGGCCTTGCACGCGCGCTCGACGAGGAAGCAGAGCGCAAAGTCGCCGACCATGGCGCCGGCGAGACGCCAGCGGAACGGCCACGCCATGGGGACGAGCTGGAGCCACGAGTTGAGGTCGGGGAAGAGGTCGAGCGCACCCGAGTACGCGACGAGCGAGGCGCCGGCAAGACCGTAGTACAGGGGCTTGTTCTCCTTGATACCCTCGCGGAAGGGGCGGCCCTGGAAGTTGAGTACGAAGGTCGACACCTGCTGCGAGAGACCAAGGAGGTAGATCGCAGTGTTCAGGAGAGTCGGCTCGAACTTCTTCTCGAGGTCGATGATACCGCGGTCCTCGATCGACTTGCAGAGGCCAGTGATGTAGACGAGGGCAACGATGTGGACACCGAACTGCAGGAGAACGGAGAGCAGGACGTAGAGGTTGAAGATGTTGCCGAGGGGGCGCTCACGCGAGAGCTTCTCAACAGGCTTGGCGCGCGAGATACACAGGAAGCACACGCTCATCAGCATGCCGGTGATCGTAACCTGGTAGTCGCCGAACTTGATGCCGTCAAGGTACTGGACCGAGAGCGACCAGGCGGTGATGAGACAGTTGAGCGCGAGAATCTTGTACATCTGGATCGTGGCGACGAGCGTGCAGCGGCCCTGACGGATGACGTTCGAGATCGCCTTGACGTTGGCAAGCTTCGAGGTAAAGGGAGCGGCGCACGAGGCGTCACCGAGCTTGATCTGGGGAACCTCCTGGCCGTCGTCGAGATCGGCGAGCTTCGAGGTGATCGTCGTCAGGTCGAACTTCTCCATGGGGTTCTGCTTCTTCGCGTTCTGGTGAGTAGACGCAACCTCCTGCTGAGTCTGGACGAGGTCGGGGTAGAGGTCACGGAGCTGGGGAGGAACGGGAGGAGGAGGCTGGTTGAAGCGAGCCGAAATCTTGCACTGCTGCTCGTAAACCTTCTTGAGACGCTCGTTGCGCTGGTGCTCAGCGATAGCCTTGAGGTCGTCCTCGGTACCGTCGAGAAGGGCGACACCGACGTGAGCCTGCTTGAGGGCACCGACATCGTTCGTTCCGTCACCAGCCATGAGGGTGGTGTAGCCGAGCTCACGGAGAGTGCCGACGATGAACTCCTTCTGCGAAGGCGAAACACGAGCATAAACCCAGGTGTGGGTGACGAGGTCCTTCCACTGCTCGGGACGGTGCTCGAAGGCGCGAACGGTAGGGCCGGTGATACAAATGTCGTAGTCGCGGAGGATGTCCTGGTCAAGGGGCTCCTCGGGGTTGACGGGGATAACCTTGGTCTCGTCGACGTTGCGCCAGACGAGCTGGTCGGACGAGCCCTCCTTCAGGTCGAGGATCATGCAGTCACGGTCGACGATCTCAACCTCGCGAGCGACGTGAATAGCTGTGAGCGGGTTGTCGCCGGTGATCATGATGCAGCGGTGGGACGAGTCGGCGAGCATCTTGAGGGTCTCGACGGCGTCGGGCTTGAGAGGGCAGTGGAAGACGAGGAAACCGGCAAAGTCAAGGTTAGACTCGACCTCGTCACGGGTGACAGAGTTAATCTTGTCGGGCGTGAGAGCCATCTGCTTGACACCGAGGGCAAGAACACGCGATCCACGGCGGGTGTAGTAGCGATAGGTGTCCTCGTAGAAGTCGGGAACGTTGGTATACATCGACTTGAGAGTCTCAGGCGCACCCTTGACGGTGGCGATCCACTTGCGGCCCGACTTGTCGGTGACGGAGGCGATGGTCGACATGCGCTTGAGGGCAGAAGAGAACTGGAAGCGGCGGCGGATGGTCAGCTGATAGTCGTGGGTCGCGTTCGTCTCGTTGGGCGAGACGTTGTCGCCCTTGGAGAGCTTCCAGTTGAGAGCGTCGAGAGTGGTGCGCTCCATGGGGTCACCAACGATAGTGCCGTCGTCGAGAAGAACGAGCGAGTGCGCACCGGCAAGAGCAAGGGTGGTCTGCTTGCCGACGACCTTGACGTCCTCGAGGTGCTTAGGGTCCTTGGCGTCGACACCGCAAACACCCTCAACGACGAGGTTCTCGCCGGTGATGGTTCCAGTCTTGTCAAAGCAACAGACGTCGACGTTGCCGGCGAACGGAATGCGGAACGGCTCGGTACAGAAGATGGCGAACTTCTGGAGGGTGACAAGCGAAGTGTTGACGGCAAGCGAGAGCTCCATGGGAAGCTCGGGCGGAACGACAGAAGTAATGATGAGAACACAGTCGAGGAGGAGCTTGCCCTTGGCCATGCCGCGCTCGAGACCGCGGGTCCAGACGTACCAGGAGGCGGCGATGGCGAAGATGAGCAGGAACAGGATGAAAAGGAAGGACTCGAAGTTGTTGGCAGAAACGCGCTCGGTCGAGAAAATCATGGTGCGGACGAGCTGGCCCTGGGTCGTGCCGAAACCAGTGCGCAAGACAACAGCGAGACAGCCGCCGTCGGGAGTCTTGATGCCACCGTCGTCGCCGGGCGAGACCTGCAGGGCCTTAGTTCCAGAGAAGAGGACCTCGTTGCGGTCAGACCCGTTGATATCGAGCCTGTCGGTGGGGTCGCGAAGCTCAACGCTCTCTTTCAGGAGAGGGGTGGACTCTCCCGAGAGCATAGCCTCGTTCACGATACAGGTTCCGCGGAGAAGGAGCAGGTCGCAAGGAATGCCAGAGTCGGGCTTGGTGCGGGTGATCGAGACCATGTCTCCGGGAACAAGGTCAGAAGAGATGACCTCCTTCCACTTGCCGTCGCGGAAGACCATGAGGGGGAAAGGAGTGATACTCATGGTGCGGAACTCAGTGAGAGTGCGGACGCGCTGGAAGACGACGGTGCACTCGAAAACGACGAGCATGAAGGCCGTGAACAAAGAGTAGTACCAGTACTCGTCGAGGCACCAGAGGGCGACACAGAACATCTGGAAGACGAAGAAGGGGGCGACGGCATGCTCGGCGAAGAGCTCGGTGAACTTCGGGATGGGAATGTGACACTCGTTCGGACCGTACATGGCCTTGAGGTAGTCGTAGGACGGCGCCTTGGTGTTGGTGCTGTGGGTCACGATACCGCGCGAGTGCTGGAACACGCTGAGGGGCGGGTTGCTGTCGCAGGGATACGGGATGCGCTCAAACTCCTTGACGTCCTGGTTGAAGACGTAGGTGTCGCGCTGATAGATGAAGCTGTAGCGGGTGCTCGTCTCGGCGCCGGGGGTCGGCTGCTCGTCGAGCGGAACGAACTCGCCCTTGCCCTTGCCCTTCTTGGGAATGACGCGAACGGTGGACGCCGTGTCGAGCGAGCTGGCGGGACGGTAACAGAGGGCGGCGCGAACATTGTTGCTCCAGCGAGTGGCGAGGAAGCTGAGGAGATGGCCGCCGAAGACGATGACGCAGTAGATGAAGGTCCACTCCTCAGAGCCGATGTACTTGTCGTAGGCAAAGTTGTAGGCGTAGAAGAGGGCGGGCCAAAGAGCTGCACTTGTCAGCTGCAAATGCCGGTGTTTACAGGCATGCGATGGTACTCACAGAGCCAAGGAAGACCGTAGATGCGCCATTGGATGGGGATGGGGTTGAGTAGGCTGAGCGACTCTATCTCTGGCGACTTGATCGCCAGCCGGGAGCTGCGGGGGAATCAGCAAAAGAGATCAGACGGGGTGCGAGGATGACTTACGAGCTCATTGTGTGTAGAGCTGGGTGTCCCGTTTGATGTGTGGATAGAGATACGAGGAAAAATAAAAAAGTTGATGAGGAATGATGATGGACGCACGGTAATTGCCAGCACACCCCACCCACTCACTCACCGGGGACCGGCGGCCAGGTACTGGAGGGTACGCGCGGCGTTGGGCGTGTGCCAGTGTGCCAGTGCTGGGAGCGCTGGGTGAGCGCTGGGTGAGCTCAGCACCGAAATGTGCCAGTCCCTTAGTCTCGATAGGCTCAGAACGCTCGGCCAGCGTAAGCCTTACCAGGCGGCCCCCCCCCCCCCTGGGCCCCTCCCTCCCTGGACCATCCTTTGGCTGATTCGGCCCCTCAAACCACTGCACGCGACATTCTCATCAGCACCCAGCTATCCCAGCTAGTATGGGCCAGGCAAGCCTCCAGGCCGGTGTTGAATATTTGCTCCCGCCGTGTAATCTGGATTACATCATGTCAAAGCTCCCCTCCACGTTCCAGCGACCCAAATAGAAGTCTGATCCCCGTTCTAATCGCAGGGCGTACGCTGTGCGCGCTGTGTGGGGTGCCTGCCAGTGCCTAGTGACCCCGCGCCACGTTCACGCACGCCTGGCTACCTGGCTACCTGGCTACCTGGCACCTGGCACTTGAACACGCTCCTCCTTGTATTTCGACAGGTCGCTTTGTTCAACTTCTTCCTTACCAAAGACCACATCCCCAAAGGGCCCAACCTCGCCAGTCCGCATCAAGCACACGGACACCGATACCCAAAGCGAAACCCAGGTCTTACCCGTCTCCCCTCCCCTTTTGGTCCCTCTCCCTCAGTCAACGAAACAAAGTCGCCCGCCATGAATATCTTCCGGTTCCTTGGTGAGTTGCGCGCGACACCGACATGACGTGGAGATGGCCGACATGAGCGGAGCGACGGACGCGACGGGATGCATCGTGTCAACAAGCTGGGGTTCGACAAAACAAACACAGACACACACTCGGCGCGGCTGATGGGAACTTGGGAAGAGCTGCGGGCTTGCGAATGCTGCGAAGGACGGAGACGGTCGCTGGGTTTTTGGCCCGCGCTGGTGGCTTGGAACGGACGTTTCAGCCTGTGCCAGAACGCCGAGTCAAGAATGCGACCCACTACCCACTACACGGAGGAAGGGCATGCCGCCGACGTCGCAGATACCACAGCAGTAGTGCAGCGCGGCGCTGGCCGCGCAACGTGTGCTTGCGGTGTTCGGCTGCGGGCCATGAACCTTGCTTGACTTCCGCCTGCGTCCCCACTTGTCTCCCAATTGCTCCTCTGCCTGTCTGCGCGGCCTGCATCTCCGCGTCATGTCTGCAACCCCCCGCTCTGCTTCCCAGCTGCCCAAATCGCATTGGTCAGCTAACACCAGGCGACATGTCGCACCTCGCGTCAATCTTCCTCCTGCTGCACAAGATGATTACGTCTCGCTCGGCACGCGGCATCTCGTTCAAGTCGCAGGCGCTCTACCTCCTCGTGTTCGTGACGCGGTATCTGGATCTCCACAAGTTCTACAGCGTGTACAACACTTTGATGAAGATCTTCTTCATCGCCTCTGCCGCGTACACAATCTACCTGATGAAGGTCAAGTTCCGTCCCACGCAGGACCCGTCGCTCGACACGTTCAACGTCGCGTACATCGTTGGTCCTGCCGCCGTCGCCGCTTTGCTGTTCACGCACAAGTACAACTTCTCCGAGATCACGTGGACGTTCTCGCTCTGGGTCGAGAGTCTCGCCATCCTGCCCCAGCTCTTCATGCTCCAGCGCACCGGTGAGGCGGACAACATCACGACGCACTACCTCGCTGCGCTTGGCTTGTACCGCGGCCTGTACATCCCCAACTGGATCTACCGGTACTACACTGAGGAGGGCGCTTTCGACTGGAGGCCCGTCCTCCCCGGCCTCATCCAGACCGCGCTCTACGCCGACTTTGGCTACATCTACGTCACCAAGGTGCTCAAGGGAGAGAAGTTTGAGCTCCCCGCTTAAGCGGCCGCACCACAGCCCTCACCTAGCCCCAGCGAGCCCGAGCGAGCACGCCAGTATCCCCGTTGGGCCGAGAGCCCCTCGGCATGTCACTTGTGGCTCCATCCTTGCCTCCTTTCCCCCCGCCTTCCTCCTCTTCTCCCCTAGTCTCCCTCTGTCAAGCTAGTCTCGACATTTCCTGCCTCCCATAGAATTGACACAAAAACTGCATGAAAAAAGTGAGAATAACTGTGCAAGATTGCCGTGAAGTTAGGGTAGAACGTAGGAATACAATAGTTGTGGCAGAAGTTCACAAGAGGAGTCAAAAGAGTTAAGTATCGAGTTCCAAGAGGCTTCGAGTTTGGTTGTGGGTTGGGTGTGGTGTTTGTGGATGAGTGGGCGTGAATGCGATGTGGTTGTGGTGTCAGGAAGGGGTGAAGGGTAGAAGTGGTGGTGGAAGGGCTACGCGTTGGCAGCAGGGAAGTTGTTAAACAACGCAAGCAGCTCGTCCGCGTTTCCGACTCCATTGTCGGACAGCTTGTTGATCAGGTCCTGGAGCTGCGCCTTCTCGTCGCGGCTGTCCTTGTTCTCCTTGTCGCTGTCGTCGTCGTGCGGCGTCACCGAGTGCCGGAGCGCGCTAGGCTGCGGCTGCGGGGGAGGCGAGACCTTGGAGCACTCGCTGTCCCTGGGGCTGGGGTCGAGTGGGGACTGGTGCGCGGGACTGCCACTTGGCGAAGAGAGGAGCAGTGCCGAGTGTGGCAGGTTGGAAGGCAGGGCGGGCGGAGAGGAGGGAGGTAACTGGCTGAAATCAAAGGGCGACGAGACAAGGCTGAGCGCATCAAGCGACGCCGCGCTCGAGGTGCGCTGGAACAGCTGACTGAAGACGTCGTCCTCTGACGAAGCTGCGGGATCCGTCTGCGCCTGGTTGGCGCGAGCGCGCACCACACTCGACACGTCCGCCTCCGAGTGCCTCCTAGGACTCGGGTGAGACTTGGCGGCAGACGGGCCGGGAGTAGTCGTGCCGGGCTTCATCGAGAACCCGTCGACGTCGAAGAAGGCACCCGACTGGCTGTTCCACGCGGGCGCGGGCGCGTCGTCGCTGAGCGGCATGGCGAGGTTCTGCTCTGTGTCGACAAGCGGGCGGCGGGCAGGCGTCTTCGCCTCGCTCGGCGGCTGCGCCCATCCGCCAGGCGACGAGGCGGCCGCGGCAGCACTCTCCGCGAACTTTGTGTTGCGGACGCGGGCAGCGGCGGCGGGCGCGCGAGGCGGGGACGTCATGGGACCAGCCGCCTTGGGTACCCGCGCGGCGGCACGTGTCTGGCGCGCCTTGCCGTTGGCTATCCGCCGCGCATCGCTCTCGGCGACCTGCGTCAGAGTCCGCTTGAAGCCCGGCGAAGGAGCGATAGGCTGAGGCTCGGACGGCTCGCTTGGCGGGTCGGCGGGGATGGTAGACCACAGTGTCGGCGGCCGCATCGTTTTCGTTTTATTGTAGTACAGCCCGCATGCATTGCAGACGCGCTCCATCTTGTCGTCGACCTTCTTCGTGCGCCACACAGAACTCTTCGTGGTGCCGCAGTTGTAGCACTTTGTTGCTCCAGTCGCAGGGGCCTGTCGCTGGTTGTTCCGCCGCTTCGCTGCCGGCTGAGAGCTCGTCGGGTCCGGTGAAGAGCGTTTCTTCGACGTCGACGCCTCGGCGACCCGCCGCGCCTCTGCCTCCGCGCGCGCCTTCTCGGTTGCCGACTTGATCGGCGCTCCCGTCAGCTGTTCGAGCATGTTGAGGAATGCAGGCGACTCCAGCAGCCTCTGAGCCTGGTCCTTCGTCAACGTTTCCGGCTTTGCGTAGATCTCGGCCGGAATACCCATCGAGTTCGAGTCGTCGGAGCGGATAGGCGTGCTGGATGGGTGATGAGTAGGCGCCGATGGCGGAGAAGTGGGAGCAGGTGCATGAGAGGCGGGCATGATCGCGGGCCGGATGGGAACGTTCTGGTCCTTTTGCTGCAGTCTCTCACGCTCCGCAGCGGCAGCGGCAGCCTTCTTCTTCTTGCCGAGCGGCCGTCCCCTCGGGAGTTTCGGCTTGTCCTGCTGAGAAGGCGGATGCGACATGTCAGAATGGGGGGCGGAGCTCGAGGGCATCTGTGGCGGGGCATGAATAGGAAGAGGAAGTCCATCGGGGAAGACAGGGACACCAGCAGCACTGCCATCCTCAACGGACACGTGAAGTGGGCCGGGGAACACGGAGCCAGCCATTGTGGGCTTGAGGCCGACGCAGAGCTCGATGCCCCACGCTGCTCCGTCGATGCCGGCATTCCTGTTGGCGGCGACAAGCGCCTCGAGAGGATTCGTGTTCTTCGCCGAGGTGCCGACGGTTACGAACTCTGCTCGCCTGACGAGGCGTCCAGTAATGAGACTCTTTCCGACGCCAGGCTCATCCAGGGCCCAGCTGACCATACCCTTCCCCGTCCATACCTCTGCCGTTGATGTCGCAGAACGTGTCCGTCGCAGGAACGTTTCTCGGGGATCGAGGACGTAGAGCGAGTGGTCGGGTGAGCAAGGGTGGGCGGGATGTAATTCTGGGCTGTGTCGTCAGCCATCACCGCACTTCAATGTGGTTCAATGAGGAAGGTGGGTGGGAAGGTGGGTGGTGGAGTCGCGTCTATTCATCCTGACAAGCCATATGGCGTGACGCGCCCCTGTCAAACTCACCTAGCCATGACAATGCCTTGCACCACGGTCTTCAGGTAGATCGCGCCCCATGCTTCATCTCCGTGGCCGACATCGCTCCGTCCGGGTGCGGCATGCACGTATACTTGTTGCGGGGTGGAGAACAGTGACGTGAATGTCTGGGCCGATGACGGGAGGTGATAGGAAACTTGCACTATCGAATTAGCTCACTCGACGGACTGGGGCGTTTTCTTACCAGGCAAGGTGTGGATCTTGTTCCCCGCGAGGGAGCCGGACGCCATCGTAGATGATCTCTCAGGACGTTTACCCTACGAGGTCCACAAGAGGAAGTGATGGGTGATGTTGCGATGGTGAGGCGTGTCAAAGAAGACAATTGGTACCGGATGGTGGTGAGTCAATGGTGGGAGAGTGGGATTTTGAAACGAGGCGTCGAGTCTCGCGTGAGCAATGGAGAGGAGAGTGATGGGAGTACTGGAGAGTGTGATGTCGACGACCTCGAAGAGAGTTGGGTGCGAAGGACTCGGGAGTGCGATGGATATGAGCAAAATCAATGCAATGTCTTGTCGAGACGCGTCTTGGTCAGGTAATGAAGGCTGGCCGTGTTGGGTGCGAATGGCTCATGGCGCACAGGCCAGCCAGGACCAGCCAGGATGGACGAGGGCCAAGCAGGGGTGTTGCCTGTCATTCCACGTGCGGGACCCTGGAAATCCGCTCCAACAAAGCAGTCGCGTCGCGCGGCATCAATTTTATAGACATGACGTTGCCTGGCGTGTCTCACTGTTCACTGCCCAGCCTGGATGTCGACGCAGTGGGGCGTGCTACTCTATTGTATGCACCAGGGTATCCCATGCACAACGCCGGCGGATGTGAGAGATGTCAGAGTCTGGTATGCACAATGCTGTAGGTACGTAGGTAATACATGCTGTCAAATCCATGCGAAACAACAAAATCCCAAACTGATCTGAAGGCTCTATTGTATGCAGAGTTGAGGGTTGAGGGGTAGGGTGAAGCCGCGGCTGCGCGCCTTCTCACTTTCTGCGCTCCAGCTTCCACTTCCACTGCTTCCCCTGCCACCTCTTGCGCTCGCCGTTGCGGTTCTCAGGGGCATTTTGATCCTCCACGAATCCGGCATCACGGATACGCCGCGCCGCACCCTTTCCCATGAGCCCTTTCTGCGTCTCCAACCGACTCTCGGCCTCGCGAAGCAGACGAACACGACCGAGAAGAGCGGACAACCGCGCCAGAAGCTCCATGCGGTATTCCTGCTGTCAGTTCAGGATCTACTGCAATTAACTCACCCTCGCCTCGGTGCCATCGTCGTCCTCGTCCTCAGACTCGGGTTCCGGGGTGGGCTCCTTCGCCTTCCGTCGTCGCTTCGGCTTCTCAGGCTCCGCCCATCCAAGGTCCACCTCCTCTTCCTCCTCCTCCTCTCTCTCGGCGCCCCCGGCCGTCTGTCCAAACGAGTCGACTGCCGTCAGCTAGGTCACACGGAGATCCACTCACAGTCCTCCTTGGAGTCAACAAAGACAACATGGCCCTCCGAAGGTACCTGCTTCGCCTTTCCCTTCCTGCTGCTTCCGGTCGGTCGAATAATCACGCCCATGTCAGCCAGCTTCTCCACCTCGGCAAGCTCAGAGGCAGCATCCCACTCGGAACTGCTGCTGGCAGGGGCGGTGATCTGCAGCTCTGCGCGGAGCTTCGCAATTTTCTGATGTCAGCTTGAGAAAGCTCATTGAAGCTTACCTTCTCATCCTGTGCAATCTGCACCTTGACGTATCCGACGTCCTGGCTCTTCAGCAGCCGCACCATGTCCGTCGACAGGGACTCGTTTCCACGATCGGCGATCGCCACACCACCCTTCGTCTGGCCCTTGACCATGCCCCAGTAGAACTCATCCTTGTTGCGGAAGGCGGCTTTTTCGCGGAGCTTCTTGATCCTGTCCTTCTTCGACTTGTAGTCGCGGGCTCGGTGGACGTAATCCTTGTGCTTCTCGAGGAGACCGAGCTTCTGGCGGTTGAGCGGTTGAGCTCGCTCGCGGTGGTTACGCCTCGACATAACATCTGCGGTCAGCTTAAGATCTTCGCGAGAAAACTCACTTTTTCGTGCTGCGTTGACCATGCTGGGCAGAGAGACGAGAGTCTACGCCTATGCTTGGGAGAGTCGTAGGAGCGGTATGCAGCTCAGTGGCGAGGAAGGTGGATGGAGGTGGACGTGATGAAATCCGACTTTTGATTATCAGGGAATGACGTGTGGTGCGGGAGCAATATGGCACACAGCACTCCCCAGACATGGCTGGGTGGGATGAGGTTGCCCCGACGGAGACGAGCATGAGAGGTCCTTCGCAGACCCGAACTCCTGACTTTTCCCTATCGTTGCCCTCCCCTCGAGTTCAACGCACTCTTGAACAGCACCCGAAGGGCTCTGTGGAGCGCGTCCTCGACTTTTTCCATCATGGCCATGGCCCAACGCGGCGCCTGCGCCATGGCGCTCGCCTTCCGCGCTGCCGCCCCAGGCCGTGTCGGTCTCGGTTCCGTTTCGGCTACAATGGCACACCGTCCCGGCTTCATGACATTTCGAACACTATCGACTGCCCCCTTTGCTCGGCCCTCCGCTCCCCTGTCAAGGATATCCGTGTTTACGGTCGGAAGACGTTTTGAATCTACAACTACCTCGGACTCTGAAAAACGGAAGAAGGCTAAGGACGTTGATGTCCTTCTTGCGTCCACGGTGACTCCCCCACCCGTCAAGGTCGACGCCAAGCCCGACACCGCCTCTCTCTGGAAGCTCCTGTCTCTCGCGAAGCCTCAGAAGAAGCTCCTCACGCTTGGTGTCTCTGCGCTCATCGTCTCCACTGGTGTTTCGCTTTCCGTCCCCTACATTATTGGCAAAATCATCGACTACTTCGCTCCCGGCTCCAAAGAAACTCTCCTGTTCGGACTTCCGCTGGAACAGGCTGCCGTCGCCCTCGCTGGATTTTTGATCATCGGTGCTGTCGCCAACTCGGTTCGGTCCATCTCGTTGCGTCTCGCCGGACAGCGCACCGTCGCCCAGATCCGTAACAAGACCTACAAGCAGTACCTCGCTCTGCCTCCGTCGCACATCGAAACCGCCGGTGTCGGAGATGCTCTGTCGCGTATCGGACAAGACTCAAGCATCGTGGGTCAGTCCCTTTCCGAGAACCTCGGAGAGGGCCTCAAGGCTGTCATGGGTGCCGCCGTCGGTGTCGGTGCCATGTACATGATCTCGCCGAAATTGTGCGCCGTCATGCTTATCCTGTTCCCGCCTATCTCGATCGGATCTTACTATTATGGTCGCTACATCCGTAAACTGTCCCTCAAGACGCAGGAAGCGCTCGGTAACATGTCCAAGCTTGCGGAGGAGCGTCTCTCCGCCCACCGCACCGTCACTGCCAGCAACACTCAGCCGTCTGAGCGTGCCCTGTTCGCCGGCAAGGTCGCCAGCGTCTTCAACCTGCAGAAGAAGGAGACGTACGCCAACGGAATCTTCCAGGGAGGAAACGAGGTCGCCGGCGACCTCGCGATGATTGGCCTTCTTATCTACGGTGGAATGCTCGTCCAGCGCGGCGAGGTCACTGTCGGAGACATGACCACGTCACTCATTTACGTCAACTGGATCGAGTGGAGTTTGAACAGTAAGTTTACAGAATCAATTTAATGAAACACTGGCTAACGTCAGCCCTCGCCACATTCTTTACTGGTCTCATGCGTGGTGTCGGTGCCTCGCAGCGCATCATTTCCCTGCACAGCTTGCCCTCCCCCGTGCCCCTGAGCGTTGGCGCGCCCGTTGAGGAGAAGGACGGCGGCGCTATCGAGCTCCGTGACGTTGCGTTCGCGTACCCTTCGCGCCCCGATGTCAAGGTCCTCGACGGAGTCAACCTCCGTATCGATCAGGGTGAGCAGGTTGCTCTCGTTGGTGGCTCGGGCTCGGGCAAATCCTCGATTCAGCTTCTGCTTCTCCGCTTCTACGACCCCACCAGCGGTCAGATCAAGTTTGGCAGCAAGGACATCCGTGACTTTGAGCCTGAGTCGTGGCGTGGCCGCATCGGCTATGTTCCTCAGGACCCCATTCTCTTCGCGGGCACGATCAAGGACAACATCAAGTATGGTCACCCGAAGGCTACGGACGAAGACATCATTAGGGCCGCCGGTATCGCTCACTGCGACTTTATTGAGCGTCTCCCCGAGGGCTACGACACCGTCATCACGAAGGCGTCGCTTTCGGGTGGTCAGCGCCAGCGTATTGCTATCGCCCGTGCTCTTGTCGGCAACCCCTCTGTCCTGCTCATGGACGAGGCCACTTCGGCTCTAGACTCCGAGTCCGAGCGCGCTGTCAATGCTGCGCTTGATGCCCTGTTCAATGACACCGACATCACTGTCATCTTGATTGCCCACCGTCTCAGCTCCATCGCCCAGGCCGATCGTGTCGTGTACCTCGAGAGCGGTCACATCATGGAGGACGGCTCGTACGACGACCTCATCACGCGTCCTCAGGGCCGGTTCCGTAAGATGGTCCAGGGCCAGATGACCAAGATCGCGGACCCGATCCAGGAAGAGGATGGCCCCGCTCACGAGCCTGAGGAGACCCCTAAGCCGAAGAGCGACGACGAGACCCCCGGAATCACCGTCCACACGTCCTCTGTCTCTCCCTTCGCTGGCCAGAAGCGCTTCGCCCACACCTCGGCCACCCGCCCTGACGCCGATCAGGAGCCTGAGATCCCTCAGCCCCCCAAATACCGCACTGTCTATGGCGCTGCCAACGCGCCCGCTTCTCCTCTCCCCGAGGTCGACCTTCCCATTCCCTCTGCCCCTGCCGCCCCTCTTTCGTCTTACAAGCCGCTGCCCGAGCAGACCCCCAAGCGCCTGATCAATCTCTACTCGCAGCTGTCGAAGCGCAACCTCAGCATCCTCATGACGCTGACTGCGACGACTGGCTTTGCACTCTCGCCCCTCCCCCTCAGCATGCCTGTCCTCCTCGCCCTCACCGCCGGCACGTTCCTGACGTCCGCCGCCGCCAACACCTTCAACCAGGTGCTTGAGGGCCCGATTGACGCGCAGACGCCGCGCACTCGCGTTCGTCCTCTCGTCTCGAGGCGTGTGACGCCCTTCCACGCGACTGCTTTCGGTACGACCTGCATGACCCTCGGCGGCGCCATCCTCTGGTTCGGCTGCAACCCGACCACTGCTCTCCTCGGCATCGGAAACCTCATCCTCTACTCGGCCGTCTACACGCCGATGAAGCGCTACAGCGTCTGGAACACCTGGGTCGGCGCCGTCGTCGGTGCGATCACGCCCCTCATGGGCTGGACTGCGACCGGCGGCTCGCTCTGGCCGACCGCTGACCAGCCTCTGCTGCTCCACTGGCCCTTCTCGAACCTGCCCGACCTCCCGAACCCGCTTGCCGCCTGGGTGCTGGCGCTGCTGCTCTTCTCGTGGCAGTTCCCGCACTTCAACGCTCTGTCTTACATGATTCGCCCCTTCTACGCGCTCAGCGGCTACCCGATGCTTTCGGTTCTCAGCCCGCGGCTGAACGCCCTCGTGTCTCTGCGTCACGCTGTGCTGCTCGCTCCGATCTGCGCCGTGCTTGCGCCTCTCTCGGGAGCCGTCGACTGGAGCTTCGCGCTGACGTCCGCGGTTCCGAACGCCATGTTCATCGCGAGTGCGTACCGCTTCTACAAGAACATCAACGAGGTGACGGCGAAGAAGTGCTTCTTCGTGTCGTTGTGGTACCTGCCTGTCGTACTCGGTCTGATGCTGTTGCACAAGAACCTGCGCAAGTGGTGGACGCAGGAGTCGGACTGGGAGAACTAGGACGCCGGCAAGGAGTACATCCACGAGCGCGAGCAGGCGCGAGGAAGGATACTGTCCCAGCACCACCTGCCCGAGCACACTCATCGCGTGGACGTCACGAAGCAGCCGCCAGCTGCCCCTACGCCATCAACGTCGGCGTGAACACGAATCTCTCAATCTCCTCTCACAACACAGAAACCATAATAAAACCACGTCTTTGCAAGCCCCGGACGCGCCCGCCGACGGGTCACACACCAAAGGACCAAGGGATCATAGACATATCTGTACCATTATCATTAAAGGCATTTGACTCCACTTCTGAGACTCTGCTGCAGCTGCAGCTGTCCTCTTGGCTACACTGACGGAGTCCGGCACGGCCGAGACGGCGTCGAGCTGATGCTAGGGTCTAGAAATTAACGCCTAGCTTGAGCCACACAACTACTGGCTCCGCATTGGGTTCTCCAAGTTGACCTCCGTAAACGGAATAGGCAGGCGTAAGCTGGTTGGGACTCGGAAGCCATGCTGGTCGGTGTGTTGAAGGTGTCGTCATCTTTATTCATCTTTACGATGTTGATGTTGGGACCACCCGGACGCAGCACGGATGCAGCCCGGGGGTAAGCTAGTGCATTACTCTGCTATCAGATGCAATCTGCAGCCGTGGCTGCATGCCATCTCCGCATGACAAGCGCGAGACAGGCTAAGACGCCGAAGCGGCATCGGAGTGGGTTGAGTGCGCTCCGAACGCCACATTAGGTGGATGTCGTCAGCAATCCATTGCTGCAGCAAGTCATGATGCGAGAGGCGCACATGGCATTCATGGGCAGCGCACATAGTCTATGCTGAGAGCACGCAGTCTGCCTTCGTTTGAGAGCATGTAAACAGACAGGCGGTCGATCGAAACTTTGTTCTGCGCGATCGCCTCCGCCATCATATCGGACGCCACTGCTTCCTGGGATCAAGCATCAAAGCACTTCCATGACACTGGCGTCGTTCGTGTCTGCGGGAACCTGACTCCTACTCCAATCCCAATTCTTCCCACATGAACGCCATGCGGCGGCGGCGCATGCCCACTAACGCCTGCCGCGTCGGATCGTCGGACAGGCGTGCGTCGCGCATCAGTCGGGGAGACAGAAGAGGAGCAAAGGGCGAGAGTATGAATGAAGGGTTCCTGTCGAAGGGAACGAAGGGAACGGCGACCGAAGGCTAGGGAGGGAACCCGAAGTCGAAGGGAAGCTGGAATGAGGTAAGAGTCCCGGAGACGAAGGCTGCCGACGAGGAGGGAGTAGGGCTAGGAGGAGAGAGTGGACGGGTAGGTTGGCTGGGAGCGGTGGGTTCTCCGGGAAGTGGCGGCGTGGAGAACATGTGGGGAGTGCGTGCTCCATGTCTTACTGATAACCACGTCGTTGAACTCTGACTGAATTGGCGCACCTGGGTACTTCTTGGTTCTCTTTGAGAAGTTGTGCCCCCGCAAAGCTCTCTAGAAAGGGTCGCATAGCAGCCGCGCGACGCATGCAGGCGTCCGTCCCGATCTCTTCTCGGCCACCATCCACCGTCCGCCTGACACTCTGCTCGGCCTGCAGCTGTGCCTGCTGTCCTCCCAGTGCTCAATGACTGGAAGAGGAGTGGTCGCCAACATGGCGACGCGAGCGTGACATGCACCCTTACGAAAAGCGGTTAAGCTTCCTCTGCACGAGCAGCAGCAACGCCTGTCCACCTCTTACTTGACGATTAGTACCGGATGTGACGCCCGTGTAGGGCTAGCGGCTCGTCTCGTAGCTCAGTCGCTTCTTAAGGTTTGCCCTGCGCTTGCATCACTCTTCATTACGCCCACTTTTTCGCTTTCGCCTCCTGCCGCCGCTTCCAGATCTGACTCGATCTGTCCTCGATCTGAGCACGAGCAGCGTGCGGCATGTGGAGTAGGGGGCTCGCTCGAGCAGAGGGAGAGGATGGCGGTAGAGGAATCGATCAGACCAGCGGCCCAAGGGATCGGACACGGGCACTGGGAGCCAGCTCCGAAACTGAATTCAGTGCGGCCCTGAGGAGACCATTCAGATGTCCCGGTGCCGTACCGCTCCCTGCTGCTGACGCGTACGCGTGCTCCGATGGTCCTTCCTCCTTTCTTTCGCTCTCCTCTTTGCGCGCTTTGCAGCTCTGCGAAAAGGACATGCGGACGGAGCGAGAGGGACGGTGACTCCCCCAGCCCACCTTGGAATCGAAGGAACCAGGACCATGCAGGATTCTTGGAAGCCCACGCTCGAATTGAGTCGGTGCTTTTGGTTCAGACCAGTATTGAGCGGGACGAGCAAGCTTTCGCTGGATCCTTAGGGCCCCGGTACTGCCAGGTGCTCGTCCGATCATCACGCGAGCGACACCGTCTTGGGACAAGAGAGGTGGAGAGGTGGGCCCAGCCGTGCCGTCCGATTCCCGTCGGTGCCACGGCACGGCCACGCTGCCGCTTGCTGCGAGCGTCGGCGCGCGGTAACAGTGACGGAGTGCGGGGACGACGAGATAGAGTTTGCCGATCCTTGGTTCCAAACCTGGCTTGACCTGGGTCATAACGTCAGGCCGCCGCGTGCTGGCCCGTTTGGTTCGGTGGTCGGTCTCAGAGCCCCAGACGACGGACATTGCGACGCAGCGACGTAGTGGAGATGATGGCCAAGCCTTACGTTGCTTGAATGAACAGACTAGGAGACACAGTGACAGGCACATTGCGCCCTCCTTGCTCATACTGCTCTCTTGCTCGCGCCGCTCGCCGAGTGCACCGTCACGCTCCTTTATAAGACTATGCCGTAGCATGTCATTTGCCACCCCCTGGCTCCCGTGTCTACTCACTCACTGCGTGCCCAACCCACCACACCCGCCAGTAACTCGGGTCAAGACGTTCCCTTCACGCGGCCCAACCCCCCCCTTCACTACTTCATCCCCGTCGAGAGTCGTTCGTCATTCGCTCGCTCTCCCTACGCCGGCATCGTCGCGAGCAGTCGGCCAGCTCGACTCGCCCGTCCGCAAGCCATAATCATCTCATGACGAGCTCACCCTCGCCTCCCAGCAGTTATCCCTCGACGAACGCTGTGCACGCGAACGAGGCCGGCATGTCGCAGAGCAGCACGACGTCCCCGCCCCCGCCGCCGCGGGGGAAGATCCGCTCGAGCTGGACTAGCTCGACCAGTGGGGAGAGCAGTAGATCATGGCTGACTAGGAGCGATACGTCGCGGAGGAAGGCGAAGGCGTTCAGTGAGTTGCGACGGCCGAGGCACGACGAGGCGCGAGAGCCCCGAGGTCGTGGGTTCTGCCACACAGCGTGAAGCTGCCGCATCTGCATGGGCTGGGATAACCGCAGTCCATAACAGCAGCTAGGAGCGAAGCTAACGACAGACCTCTGGCCCTCGAAACCGGACATAGACGCCCCCACCCCCGTCCCTTTGCCCCCAGCGCCGAGCTACGAGACAATCAAGATCGTAGCAACACGGGCAGAGGACATTGCCGCCGTGCGCGCCTCCGCGGCCCATCTGCAGTTGACATGGGCGCTGTATCAGGAGTTGGGCCGGCCGACTCATCTCATAGAGGCCGTCGAGAGACAACTGGACTCCCTCGCGAGAAGTGTGAATAGATTGAGCGGGTTGCCGACTAGTAGTATTGCGGTGCCTATCCCGGAGGAACCACGACACGAGGACAAGCTGCCATGTTTGTAATTGCATGGGCTGAGCGGCCTGAGCGGCCGGACGACCAGCTCCCCCTCCTCACATGCTCCGGAAGCCTGCATGTTGGAGAATGCTCATTCAATCGCGCCCAACCACTACCATGCGGCAAGGCGTCATGTCCGGCGCATAACGCAACCCTCAAACATCATCTCTGCAACTCCCATCCCGTATCTCAGTCGTAATCACGGACGATTCTACAGGGACTACTCACACTTATCCCAAACAGACCGCCAATAGCACCAGTAAATAGCAATTCCGGGCCGCAAACGACAGGCCGATATCATCTCACACGAGCGAACCTTCATTCCGAAACGAGATCCCGTCCGACTTCACATTCTCGTACCGCACCTCGGACCACACGGTCTGTTCACTCTCCGGAGTCATGTGTGCTATCTCCGTCTCGTCTCACGTTTCGGTCTTTAGTCTTGTGTCATCATCTCGGTCATCTGGCTCCGGGTCTGGAACCTCTCACACCCAGCACGCCCCTGTCGCTGGCGCGGCGAGGCGTGCTGGCCGAAACATTGAACGTCGCAATGTGGGTTTCATGCATAATTGTAACAACGTCAGCCTCTACGCGAGTGAAGGTGACGCAAAGATGATCCGGACGCCGCCAGGCTGTCCACTGGTCCTCTTCTCCTCTCCATTCCATATCGTCGGTTGCACTCGCGACTCGGGCTCCCGCCCTCGCCACTTAGCGCTTACCACGCACAACGACACGCTTCATCTTGGGCTGCTTGCCCTCCTCGCCGCCGCCGATCGGCTTGTTCTTCTTCTGCTCCTTGGCCTGCTCGAGGTCGCGCTTGAGGGCGGATAGCGCGACGCCGGCAGCAGCGACAGGTGTGTGCAGGGGAAGGCGGTCGTCCATGGCCGGCAGCGGCTGAGGGGGAGGCGGCGCGCGCGTCGGGTGGCGCACGACCGGCTTCTGGGCAGTCGCCTTGCCCTTGCCCTTCTTCGACTTCTGGACGGGCGCGGCCGGCGCCGGGTTCAGCGGCTTGCTGTCCTCCTTCGTCGGGACGAGGGAGGGGTTGGCCGCCTGCATGTGCGCCGCGAGAAGGAGGTACAGCTGTGTCCTGTTCGACGCACGGGGGTTGACGACCGCACCATCGCGGGTCAGCTGGACCTTCACACGACCCGGATTCTCCCAATCGGCGGGGTGCGTCTTCTCCGGCTCGAGCACGGAGGGGAGACCCAGCGACGCACACGCGCGAGCAATGTGGGCTGCCTGAGGCCACCACAGCGCCTTCGCGCGGGGAACACGACGGCCGTCCTTCACCGATACCTTGGCGTCAAAGTAGCGCGGATACACCGAGTGCCAGCTTTTTGTCAGCTAAAGCAGCGCGACAGACAGCTTACTTCTTGTACGTGCTCGGGTCCTTGGCAATGTTCGAGTTGCCAAACTGCTGACGGAGCTTGGCGATGCGCGCCTCCTCGGCCTCCTGCAGCTTGAGCATGTCGCCCATGAACCCGCCCATTGGTGTGTCGGGGTTGATCTGGGGACCAGAGGGACCGCTCGGGCGCACCTCTCCCGGGTCGTCACGCATGACGAGCTTGCCCTTGTTGGCCGAGGGCGGGGGCGGCTTCGAGTCGGCGCCGTACTCGCCGCGACCCTGCTCGGCGGCCTTGTCAAAGTCAAAGTCGTCCGTGATCTCCTCGACGAGGGCTCCTCGCATGCCCGTGTCGGGGAGGTGCCCCTTGGAGGAGGAGGGGAGGGGGAGGTCGGTGTCGTCGTCAAAGTAGTCCTCGACGGTCGGCATGGTGGTTGGAGTGGAGGAAGGTCAAGTCGAGTAGATTGAGTCGCAAGACGAGGAGTGTCTTGTGGACGGTGACCTCGATCGCGTGGTGAAGTGGAGGTCGCTGTCGCGCGATGCCTGGTACGGTGATACGGGTGTGGTGGGGGTTCCAGTCAGGACACGGTGACGTTTTCTGCTGCGGTGGGAGGCGGTCTGTGCGGTGACGAAGAGCCCTGGTTCCCCTTGGTAGAGGGTTGGACGGGGTTATGCGGCGATAGTCTGCCATAGTACAGCGCGTCCGGTGTGTGGCAAACTGGGGTAAAGAGATGGTGAGATGGACGCGGGCAGGAGTCTGGCGTCAGGAGCATCCACAGAAGAGGTCCACCGCGCGCGGCGGGCTCTCTCGCGCGGGACTGCACCGTCGCGTGTACGACACACCCTTTGCACCGCTGATGCACCCACCGCCACCGCGTATGCACGCACCGCACGCACGCACCGCACATACCGCCAAGTCCTAGGTCCACCTAGGCCTCGCCTCTCCGTCAGCCTGGCCTCCATCCTCCCTCACTCGACACCCACACCTCACCACCTCACCACCTCATCCCCTCACCACGTCTCTCTCATTCATCATCCTCTCACATCTCTTAAACCCAGAGACCACCACAACCACTTCGCCTTTCGTCCAGAACCCAGCACTTGTCGCATCGCCGGCCAATCCTCCACCCGAGCAGTGCGCGATCGCGCGACGACCCGCTCATTCGGCCAACCCGTTGTCCCTCCCCCCTTCGCCCTCCCGCCGCGAACGTCGACCGACAGCGCACCCAGGCCTTTCCCCTTCATCCACTTTCCTCCAAGGCTCGTAGGTCCCGCTCACAATGACCTCGCCTACCACCCAAACCGCCAACGCCATTGCGGCCATCCGCAACAAGGGCTCGATGCCCGTCCCCGAGATTGACTTCACCGTCCACACCCTCGAGAACGGTGACACTGTCAGCACCACTGAGCGTGTCGTCAAGGATGTGAGTCGTGCAGCTACTTTGAAGTGGTCCGAGTTGGCTCTAACACGTCCCAGGTCCAAGCTCCCGCCATGTACACCCCCACAGACGAGCAGTTCTGGTCCAAGCAGGATCCGACAAAGCCTGACATTGCATTCCTCAAGAACCACTTCTACCGCGAGGGACGGCTGACGGAGGAGCAGGCGCTGTACATTCTGGAGAAGTGAGTCGGCCCATGGCCCTTGGCTTCGCCCTTGAGTCTCAGCACTGACGTGTTCAAGGGGCGGCGAACTCCTCCGCAATGAACCTAACCTTCTCGAGGTCGACGCCCCCATCACGGGTAGGTGTGACACCCCCTCGCAAGACTGACAGAACCACAGTGTGCGGAGATATCCATGGGCAATACGTGAGCTCATCAATCTCTTGACTGCTAGCTGATTTTGCAGTATGACCTGATGAAGCTGTTCGAGGTCGGCGGCAACCCCGCCGACACGCGCTACCTGTTCCTCGGCGACTATGTCGACCGCGGTTACTTCTCGATCGAGGTGAAGCGACACAATAGGAATGATCCGCTGACGCCAGTGTGTTCTCTACCTCTGGTCGCTCAAAATCTGGTACCCAGACACATTGTTCCTGCTTCGAGGCAACCACGAGTGTCGTCATCTGACCGACTACTTCACCTTCAAGCTCGAATGTAGGCTCCCACTTCTTGCTCCATCAGCTGACACCCAGGCAAGCACAAGTACTCTGAGACAGTGTACAACGCGTGCATGGACACGTTTTGCAACCTCCCCCTCGCCGCCATCATGAACAAGCAGTTCCTCTGCATTCACGGCGGACTTTCCCCCGAACTCCACACCCTCGATGACCTCCGCGCCATCAACCGATTCCGCGAGCCTCCCACGCACGGCCTCATGTGCGACATTCTGTGGGCTGACCCCTTAGAGGACTTTGGCAACGAGAAGAACGCGTCGGAGAACTTTGTGCACAACCACGTCCGTGGCTGCTCGTACTTCTTCACGTACAACGCAGCGTGCCAGTTCCTGGAGCGTAACAATCTGCTGTCCATCATTCGTGCGCATGAGGCGCAGGACGCTGGCTACCGCATGTACAAGAAGACGAAGACGACGGGCTTCCCGTCGGTCATGACGATCTTCTCAGCGCCCAACTACCTGGACGTGTACTCGAACAAGGCGGCCGTGCTCAAGTACGAGGCCAACGTCATGAACATTCGCCAGTTCAACTGCACGCCGCACCCGTACTGGCTGCCGAACTTCATGGACGTGTTCACGTGGTCGCTGCCGTTCGTCGGTGAGAAGATCACGGACATGCTGATCGCGATCCTGAACTGCTGCACGAAGGAGGAGCTCGAGGAGGAGGAGGAGACGCCGATGATTACGCCCGAGACGCCGACCGAAGTGGACAGCGAGATGGACGATGTGTCTGCCGAGCGCCGTGCGGTCATTAAGAATAAGATCCTCGCCGTGGGACGCATGTCCCGCGTCTTCTCGCTGCTGCGTGAGGAGTCTGAGCGTGTGTCCGAGCTGAAGAGCCTGACTGGATCGAACACGCTGCCGGCTGGTCTGCTCGCAAACGGTGCCGAGGGAATCAAGGAGGCGATCCAGGGCTTTGACGATGCGCGCAAGAGCGACATCGAGAACGAGCGTCTCCCTCCCGACATCATCGACCCGGACGAGGGCGCGCCTGCCTCGCCGAACGGCTCGGGCCCCGCCTCTCCCAGCAACACGAGCATCAGCACGATGGAGGGCATCAGCATCGACACTTCCGTCCCCGCGTCCCCCGTCACGCCCTCACCTACCGGCACTGCCGGCTCGCCGTCGACGCCTAACTGGCGCCGCGGGCACAACCGGCAGACGTCGCTCGGCACGACGCGCACGTCGCCGTCGAACCGCCGGCGCTCGCTCGAGAACACGATGGAGCTCATCCGTGACGTCGTCGACGGTCGCGACTCGGCCGCAGACAAGAGCGTCCGCGACATTGCCGAGGTCATTTCGAGCCCGGTCCGTTCGCGTCCTGAGAACTCGATTGCGTGAGCGCCGGCGAGCGCAGCGAGCCGTTCGTGAATGTGGGCGAGCGCTAGCGAGCCTGAGCATGAGCGAGCGTAGCGTGAGCGAGCCTCAGCCAACAAGCGGCGCAAAGTCGGCCTAGACACTACCTCATTTTTCCTTTTCTAATCCATCGATGCCGTCCGTCTCTCCTATGCCCCGCGTACACCCAACCAAAATAGTACTCAAAACCAAACCCACAACCCAAAGCCCTTACCCCACCGTCACTGACGGTATACACCGACATACTGTAGATACCCTGTGCCGGCGCTTCGGCGCGGCAGCGTGTGCTGCGGGGAGGTAATGCAAAGCGCGGCACGCGGGGGATGTATATTGACTACCCGAATGCGGAGTCGACGCAGTCGGCGGAGCGTGTTGCGACTGCTCTTCTTGATCACCACTTGAGCGCACTGTCACTTTGCGAAGTCAAATTAGCCTAGCCCGTCAGTCTCTCTGTGTACTCGCTCCTCGAGAAGTATGCAAGCAGGGGTCATTGGACAAAGTGATACTGCATACGACATACACTGCATCTAGGCGCCAGCCTGGGCTGACGCATCGTGGAGAGATTTTGGAGAGGGAGATTACCAAGATAAGAGACAGGGTGGAAGAAATGATCGGCTCGTCTTTGGCATTCAGTTGGGTCGGAGGGTCGGATGGTTGGGAGAGACTAATAATTTGGATGCGTCTAATATGGGGTTGGGATGTTATGCGTTGCGTCCGTCTGTTTGATCTCCTAGGCGGCCCCTGATATGGTGAGACAGGGCGCTGAAGGGAGAACACAAGCACAGAGGAACGCCTTCGGCGTCCGTCTGCACTTAGACGGGGAGCTTGACACCGCGCTCGGCGAGCTTGCCGCGCAGATCGCCGGCGACGCGGAGGATCTGGCGCGCCTGGTCCTCGAACTGCTCCTTGGAGACGAAGAGGATGCCTGAGAGTCAGCACGAGCGACGAGTGAGCGAGTGAGTGAGTCGCGAATGTGTAGATACTCCACAGCAAAGCGCGGGAGCGTGTGTCGCGCGTGCACGAACGCATGGAGGCGGCAGATAACGGCCGATGGCATTGCAACCCGTCAACGCCGGCGAGCACCGACGCCCAGCATGCGCGGCCGGTGCTGATGCGCCGACCTTCTGACTGACGCAATGTGGGCTATTGGGTGCGATTACCGAGGAATGCGGAAGCGGGCCTCGCCGCCGGGTCGCCACCTCGGTAATCCGGCGCCGGCTGCGGCCGGGCGGGTGGATGGTGTCTGAATTTCGAGCCCTTTGGCCCGGCGATACCCGCTGCAACCAGCACACGTCACGGCGGCGAAGAGAAGCCTCGCGATGGAGGATGCGATGAAGCATGTAATGGAGACGAGAGGAGAGGAGAGAAGGGGAGAGGAGAGGAGAGAGAGGAGAGGAGAAGAATGTGAAGTAGTACGCTGCGCGCAATGCTGCTGAACCATCGGCTCGGCACTGCGTGCCTCGCCAACTTTTACTCACCCTGGCAAAGGACCGCCTTGATGATCTGCGCCGAGAGGCCCTGGTACCATCCCTTGATGCCCTGCTCGTGGTAGACGTCCTTGAGGATCTCGAGGGCGCCCTTGGGGACGTGCCCGTCGACGTCGTCGGGGGTGTGGCCCTGGAGACGCACCTTGGCAAAGATGTAGGGGTAGGTGACGACGGTGGCGAGGGTCTTGGAGAGGCATCCGAGCCAGAAGGCCTCTCCGACGCCAAGCTTGCCGCTCTCGCGGCCCTTGAGGAGGATGCCCTTGCCGCGCTCGAAGACACCGTACGTAATGGCCGGGTTGACGGTGAGCACAAGGCCGGGCTTGAGGCCCGTCCACAGGGCCGTGATGCCGCCCTCGGCGATGATGGAGCGCGCAGTCGAGAGCAGAGACGGTTCCTGCGCCGCCTTGCCCGTCGCGCCCTTGGGCGGGTTCCAGAGCTGCTGGCGCGTCGCGACGACCGCGACGGGGATGGTGAAGATCTGCGCGAGCGCGCCGGCGGCCGCGCCGATGCCGAGCTCGGCGCCAGTTCCGAGCGTCGACGTCTTCTTAAGGGCCGCAGTGCGTAGGAAGCTGTGGAAGTAGAAGTACGCGAACTCTGCGAGACTGTCAGTCGACTGAACTAAATGGGCGGTTTCAGGCACAACCCCCAGCACCCGGCACCCGAGCCTTAGGCGAGGCGGCTCATGATGTAATATTCAGTGGAGTGGGCACAAGCGCAAGCATCAGCGCCGACGGAGAAGCATCCAGCGCACGAGCGCGCGGTAGTCATCTGCGACGGCGCTGGGGTTTCTCCGTTGCGCGTGGGGGAGCACCGCTTGCACGCCCGAGCGTTGCCTCGGGTGTGGGCGAGCGAGCTCGGCTACTGCCGCAGGAGCGCATGTGCTCCACAAGCATTGTGGGCTTGCTCGCTTGCCTGTCGCGAGTGGCGACGAGTACTCACGCATGGAGAAGGTGTTGATCATGGACGCGGCAAAGCCACGGAAGGTACCCGCGAGACCCTCGGTGCGGAGGATGCGGATGAGCATGGCGAGCATGGCCATCTTCTTGGTCTTGTTCGCGAGCGCGACGATCAGCTTCGCGAGCGGGTTGCCTCCCTTGGCCTTCTCCTTAACGCTGGGCGAGACCTCGGTCGCCTCGGCCACTTCCCGCTCGACCTCGTCGTGCGGCAGCGCCTGGATACGCGTCTTGGCCGTGTCGAGGGGGTAGACGAGCCTGAACATTAGCTTTGGTTTCATTGCTATCGCTCATCGCATCGCTCCACCACCACATGCACTGGACATGGACAGGCTGAGGAGAGCCAATGGGCTCAAGGCGCAGTCTGCATGCAGGCATGCAAGCATGCAACCTGCTCCGGACGACTCACGCATTAGAGAAGATGGCTCCCAGGGCGCCGGCGAGGGCAGAGCCGAAGGGGGTGAGCGGTTCCTGGGACATGGCTGTTGCTGTGTGCTGGTCTACTACTGGGTCTGGTTGGAACAAGAAAGGACGGGGCTAGTCGAAGTAGACTTGTAGACGACAGTGAACGGATAGACAGTGAACAGATGACGAGAGGAGAGAAGATGAGAGGCGAAGTGGAGATTGGCGCGGGCGGTGAGTGGGCCAAGCAAGCGGAGTAACAAACTCTGTCTGAGCTGAGCGACTGCAGGCTAAGCTAAGAGGCAGGATAAGGATATCGGCACGACCGGCCGCAGACGTCCGAGTGGCCCAGCGTCTGCAGCGTCTAGGGACGGTGGGGCTCGCCGGCTCGAGTGTTTGCCGGCAAACTCAGCAGCGACGAGGCGATCCCCTGATCCTCTCACAGCCGAAGTCCGCAGCCCCGTCCATGCAGTCATGTAGCCGAGGTCACGTGATAAAAGACCTCCACACGGCCCCGCGTCCGTGGAGTTAGTCATCCTTGAACCTGAGCCTGAGCCTGAGCCTGAGCCTGAGCCTCGCATCTCCGCATGTCCTCGGCATTGACTGCGACTCGAAAGCGATGGGGTTGCGCTGCCTCCTTTATCGTGTCTCATCCTCACATTCATGGAAGTGCATAACTCCCCTGACTTGACTTCACATTGCACGTCTAACTCCTCGCCTGGCTGGCGTGCCTGCTTTCTGAGTTTCCGATTTCTGATCACGATCACACAACCGGAAGCCGCCACCGCCTGATCATGGCATGGCGCACATCAGGGCCCAACCTCGGCGCGAGGGGCGAGGCATGACCAAAGCATCCTTACTTCATCTCTACTTACGCAAGGTATGGTGCTACACCGCACACCCCTTCTAACACCTTCTAACACACAATCATACATTCCCTTCCCTTCCGTCGCGTATCTACAACGCCCCGCTGTCCTATTAGAACAGCAGGTCGCTCTGCTGCCCCTGGTTGCCCCGCGGCTGCGGCACATCCGTCTGGTATCCTCCGCCGCCGAGGAGGTCAATCTCCGCCAGCTGCGAGTATGGGTCGTTCGACACCTGCTGCTGCGCCGCTTGTCCGTTCTCGTTTCCGTTCATGGCCGGACGCGCGGGGACTGTCGGCTGCTCGGCGGCAGCAGCGGCGGGGGTGCCGGTCGGCTGAGGCGCAACGTCGGACGAGCGCGGCGCGCGTGGCCGTGACGCAGGACCGCCGAAGGACGTGATCAGGTGCCGCTTTGAGGCGAGGTTGAGCGCGGGCGAGTCGGGCAGGAAGCGCGGCTTCGCCGTTCGGATGAACGTCTCCGGGTTCTTGTGGTAGATACTGCCCAGCGTGCCCGTGTGCAGTAGCAGCTGGTCCAGCATACCCCGGTCCATACGGTCTGTTTCCGTTGAGATCACAGGCTTGTCGCTGAGCACGACCTCGCGAGCCGCCGTCGGGTTCGTCGTCAGCAGACGCCAGTACATGAATCCCTGGAGGTCAGCTTCCATGATAGATGAGCCAGCTTAAGAGACTTCCACTCACTCTATCACGCAGGTCGGGGTTCTCCGCCTCCTCCGTCGCGAGCTTGAGGATCTTCGGGAGCAGCTCCTGCGCCGCGGTCGGCCGGCGAATGAACAGCTTCACCGTCGCCGTGAGGAGAGCCAGCTGGACCTCGTTCGTCTCCTCCTTGAACGTGAACATGAAGTCCTCGAGGAGCTCGTCCGAGTTCTCGATGCGGTCCGAGTACTGTCCTACGATCCAGATCATGGCGGCCTTGGCCTCGGGCTCGTCGAGCACGTCAAGGTTCTCGCACAGGATGCTGATGACGCGCTCGTACTTGCTGGGGTATCTCCGGAAGATGTCCTTGATGACGACAATGGCCTCCTGAACGACGTACGAGATCTTGGTCTTCATCAACTCGAGGAGCACCACGACACACTGGTCGGCGGCGGTACCAATCTTGATTGCGAGACGACCGATGGAGCGCACCGCCTTGCGCACGAAATCAACGTCGACCTCGGACGCATACTCCTTCAGTTCTGTCAGGACCTCGGACACGTTCTCCTCCCGCGTCAGCCGGTACATGATCTCGAGCTTGGCGAGTTTCACGTATACCGGGTCGTTGTACTTGCAGAAGAACACCTTGACCTCGTTCTGCAGCACGGTCGGCCGCCGCTGGATGATGAGGAGAATGTTGCGCAACCCGACGTACTGCACCTCCGGACCAGAGGACAGCAGCGTCACGAGGGGTGGGCCCATTTTCCGCTCGAGCATGCGGATCAGCTGCTCGTCCTCCATGTAGTTCATGAGATAGAGCACGACCTTGATCGTGGTCAGGACGACGGCGGAGTTGGCGTGCTGCAGGCGGACGCTGATACGCTCCGCAAGCATCTCGGCGTCCATCGCCGTCTGCGGGATGAAGCTCATGAGCGACTCGAGGATGTAGATCTGGCCCCATTCCGAGCACTCTCCGAGGGCGGCGACGAGCTTGCCCGCGACCGTGGCGTTCAGCCTTAGTGTGATGTCCGCGGAGCGGTCCGAGATCTCGACGAGCGCCGCGACGGCATTCGCGACGACCGTCGGGTTGTGGTCGGCCAGTAAGTCGCGCAGCATCGCGACAAAGTTCTCTCGCTCGATCGTCTTCTTCCCGTAGTCGGACGCGTAGAGCTTGGCGACCGCAATCGCGGCCGTCTTGCGCACATACGGATCCTGGTCCTCGAGCGCGTGCCGCAACGGGTCCACCAGCGCCTGGATGATAGACGGGAGCGGGATAGACGACATCGTGCGGATGGCGAGAGCTCGGATCAGTGGGTTTCTATCCGCACAATCCTGCCGTCAGCTACCGTTGCAGACGCGGATAGCTTACCGAGAGGAAGCCTCCGATCGCATGGGCCACCTCTTCCGGTCTCGATCGTCCATAGTTGACGAGATACAGATATACCACTACCTGTCAGTTGCGATACCGTTTAGTCCAACTCACTCTTCTTGATCTCCAGCACCTGGATTTGCATAGCCTGGATAATCTCGGGGAACAACGGGGACACTGGAGTCAGTTAAGAACCTTCGTAGGGCAACTCACTGTCGTTGCCCATTGTCATGTTAGCGACAATCTTCTTGAGGGCCATCGTCTTCTTGCGCTGGAACGCCTTGTCGCGCCTGTCGCCCGCGTTCCGGAGCTCATCGCGGAGGTCCTGGATCTTCCCGCGAGCTGGGGGGTCAGTTCATATCAACGGCAACCTAATTCACTGAACAGCTTTGCGTCGGCCATGGTGGGACGCGTCTCTGGTCCGCTCTGGGCGGCTTGCGATCGGCGGTGGTGGGGAGTCGGTGCTGAAGATTACGGGTGGAGGCTGAGTGCGCGCTGCGCTATGTAGAGGCGGATAGGCGTAAGCGTATAGGTCGTGTAGGCGGAGATAGGTCGTGAAATGTTCTGAAAGGAAGAGTAAGTTGTGTGCATGTTATTGCCGAGGGCCAGCAGTGCCGTCGGCACGTCGCAGGTGCGTAGGCCGCAGGGTGAGCAGGTCGCGCCCGATCGTGACATCGTGGCTGTGGCTTCGGCCTGTGGTCCTGTGTCCGGAATTTGCTCCCGCCAGGCAGGTCCAGAATAGGACCTCCACTTTCTTTCTCAGCCAAGTTCGGCAGCCAGGCTCTGTAGGCTCGGTACATGAGGCGGACCTCGCGGAAGCGGCGAAGTGGATGAGATGACTGAGAATTCATTGGGCCGAGTCTCGAGTTGCTCTTGTTGTTCCAAATAATCCAGAATAATGTCCCTCCTCCGTACCGCCTTCCCCCGCCTGACCCGGTCAAACCCCATCGCCCAGCTCGCCGCGCTCCGGTCCTACTCGGCCCGCGTCGCGCGCGAGGGCATGGGCGAGGGCGAGAAGTCCATCTACGACAAGCTTGACAAGCGCTTCCCCGGCAAGCAGCTCGAGGTCCAGGACGTCTCGGGTGAGGAGCCTCGGCCATAGCTAGATCGCTCTCATACAGGGTAGCTGACCAACAGGAGGGTGCGGCTCGTTCTACGCCATCCTCATCTCTTCCCCCGAGTTCGCCGGTCTGTCCATGGTCAAGCAGCACAAGCTCGTCAACGACTGCCTCAAGGAGGACATTGCTGGTATCCACGGTCTGCAGGTAGCTAGCTTGGGCTGAAGTTGAAACTGACATTCAGCTCAAGACCATCGCCGAGAAGGACGACTAAGCAACGACGCTGCATGCATCTACACGAAAAAAGGAGAGGCAACATATCTCTATACATCTCGCGCTCATGTACACAAACTATGCATTGTTATGACAGTAAACGGCCGCAAGCTAAATGCTGGGACAGTGGAAACGCAAAGGGTCCAGACTTGCGCTGCAAGGACACGCAAGAACAATCAGAGACAGGAGATAATCAGGAGATAATCTAATCACTGGCGGCGGGCGTGCCGGCGTCGGGGGTGGCGTCGTCCTCATCCTCGTCCTCCTCGGCGGCGGCACCGTTGGCCGCGGCGCCGTTAGCCGCGGCCTTCTTCTTGTTCTTTTTCTTGTTCTTCTTCTTCTTGCTCGCGCTCGTCCGGGTGAGGATCTCGTATCCGGTCTCAGTGATGAGGATGGTCTCCTCGAACTGGGCGCTGCGCTTGCCGTCGAGCGTGACGGCGGTCCAGTCGTCGCGCCAGTGGTCAAGGTTGGCTGTGCCCATGTTGATCATGGGCTCGATCGTGAAGATGTTACCCGGCTCCATGCGCCCCGGCGTCTTCGAGTTGGCGTAGTGCACAATCGTCGGCGCGCAGTGGAAAAGATGGTGGATACCGTGTCCCGTATACCGGCGCACGATGCTGTAGCCCTTCGGCTTGACGATGGACTCGATCTTGTTGCCGATCTCGCGGTAGGGCACGCCGGGCTTGCAGATCTTGATCGCCTCGTCCATTGCCTCCTTCGTCGTCTTGATCAGGTCGAGAGACTTTTCGTCACACTTGCCGACAGGGTACGTCGCGTTCAGATCGCCGTGGAATCCGCCGTAGAACAGCGACACGTCGAGGTTGATGATGTCGCCCTCCTCGAGCGGCCGCTTGTCGGGGATACCGTGGCAGATGACCTCGTTCACACTCGTGCACACCGACTTGGGAAACTTGGCGTAGTTCAGCGGCGAGGGGTACGCTCCGCGGTCAACGCAGGCCTGGTGGCAGATCGCGTCGAGCTCGTCCGTCGTGATACCGGGGCGAATGAACGACGCAGTGTAGTCGAGCACCTCGCGCGAGAGCTGGAGTCAGCTCGGATCTCGGCGCCGCGTAGCTGCATTGGATCATACTCACCTTGCACACCTTACGCATGCCCTCGATCTCCTCGGCGTTGCACACCTTGACGCCGCGCTCGCGCACAGCCTCAGCGGCGGAGAAGCCCTGCGCTGACTGTCAGTTCATCCACCTTCTCGCTAACTCACGGTGGTCGGCGTAGTCCGGACGGGGGATGTGCGCGGGCACCTCGCGCTTCTCGGACAGCGGGTAGTGAGGTCGCAGCGGTCCAGTGAACTTGTAGTCACGCATCTGGGGCGGGATCGTGGCGTCGGCCTCCTCGTTCTTCTCGACCGCCATCTGCACAATGTTGTGCACGAGCTTGTGCTGGACCTGGCGTTGTCAGTTGTGTGCCCGCTGTATTTCAACTTCGGTAAACATACCCCTGCATCGTCAGCTCGTCACCTCACTACGCAGATTCAGCGCCGCGCCGCCGCTTGTACGGCACAACGACTCCACGCCGCGTCGCAACTCACAGTTCTTCTTGAAGCAGTCCTGGTCACAGAAAAAACTGTTCTGAATGCCGAGCCTGGACTCTGTCAGTTCATACCGTCAAGGTGCAACTCACTTCTTGCACATCGGGCACTCGAGGCGGGACGCCTCCCTGCATTCGCAGCCGGCACAGAGCATCGTGGTGTTTTGTTGTGGGTGACGAGGACAAAGACGACCAGCGACGGTTAAGGATCGGTCATGTCGATGGCTCCTGCCCGGGAATTTGAGGTCACGTGCAAACGTCCCTGGACGTTGCCACCGAGTTCCGAATGCACCCAGTCCTTTGCCATCTCACTCAGACGACGTGCTTCTGATAGTCTGGCTTCGGAACGAGAGTAGACGCCTCACAGCTTCGCTGTCATGCACACTGCAACGATATGTAACCTGCTGAGAACGAAAACTCGACTGACAACCGATTGAGATTGAGCTCTCAGTCCACGTATCCTCCCCGACTCTGCCAATGCCTCGGCTGGCGCATACAACTCGCGGGGTGATTAGAATGGTGAATGTTCATACACTGCTTGTTGTCTCTGCTGTCTGTGCTTCTGCCTAGATTTACACCTTGCTGTTCTGATCCTGGACCTGGAGCAGGAGGTTCGACGAGCTTGAGGGGACGTACGAGACGTTGCGCGACTGGGCGAGCGTGTTGGCTGCGGTGTTAGCTGCTGTTCGACCGGAGCGTTCTCCAGTATCTGTTCAAGGTACCGAGCCTAGCAGCCAGCCAGCTGTACTACTCACCAACATCCCGAGCCGTCTCAATCTTGCGGAACTGGACGAAAGCATCTCCTGCCTTATTGAGGGCGGCGGAGATGACGGCGGCAGCCTCGGCCTCTCCCTCAGCGCGGATGACGGCAGCCTGGCGCTCCTGCTCGGCCTTCTCGACAACGAACTTGGCACGCTCGGCGTCCTGCTGCGCGATCTGCTTCTGCTCGACGGCCGACGTGAACTCCTTTCCGAACCTGGGGGTCAGCTTGTCGCAACAACATGTTAGCGTACGTCATGTGGGTCTGTCGTTAGCTATGATCCACTGGAGGAAAAAGCGGCAGCAAGACAATACGCACGATAGAGACATCCTCGAGCTCAATACCGAAATCCTTGGCACGGTTCAGGAGGTCGTCGCGGATACGCGCCGAGACGATCTCACGGTTCGTGATGAGCTCGGACGCGTCGAACTGGGCCACGATAGCCTTCAGCACCTCGTTACCGATCGAGGGAAGGACACGCTCATCGTAGCTGTACGTGTCAGCTCTACAATGCTGCACGCAAAGTTGTGAGAACTCACTCCTGTCCGAGGTTCTGGTAGATCTGCGGGAGCTTGTTAATGTTCGGCCTGGACATGACACGGAGCGTGATCGAGACCATCTGCATGTCCTTGGATCCCGTCGTCGTCGAGATGTTGCGCGGCTTGATGCGGATGTCGTACAGAATCGCGCGCTGCATCCAGGGCACGAGCAGGTGCGTTCCCTCGCCGACGGACTGGCATTAGCTTGACTGACCTGGACATAGCCGGAGTAGACACTCACGTTGGGAAGAACACCCTTGAAACGGTCGAACATGACAGCACGATAGCCACCGGGCACGTCGTACATGGCCGAGTCGATGACGGCCGCGCCGATCGCGAGGGGGACTGCCTGTCAGCTATCGCCGCGCCATACTGTCAGCTAGATATCCCGGTGCTACTCGTGAGGAAGGTCATTTGCCGTCGGCCGTTGCACGATTCCGACACAGACTTCTCCCAAGCACCCGGACCCATCGCCGATCCAATACGCACCGACAAACCGTCCGAGGTTCTGAGCGAAGGCCATCGTGAGTGTGTTGTTGTTGTAGTGAGCTGTCGAAGCTGGGTGACCCGGCTGTAGAATTATGAGAACGGCAAAGAAACTCGCTGACGTCCTTTGCTCGGCGGGGCGCGGAAGCAAATCGCCCCGGCCTCACTGACGTCGTTCCTTGTTCGGACTGCAGCGGTGAGCGATTCGTAATCTCCCGCCTGTCTCGGTGGCTCGGTCGCTTCTCGGTGACTACAAACGAGATCCATGCATTGGTAACGATGCCTGGTACATTGTTATACAATAGGAAGCTCAGAACTCCAAGAACAATGCAGATCACGGAACAGCCCAGTCAGTCCTGAACATCGCTCGCACCAATTGCACCATTGCACCAAGGAAGTCGTGGCAGCGCAGCTACTTTCATTTCTTCTTCCTTCCTTATACCCTTTCGCTATAGTCTATGAGAACCCATCTATGAGGAGAGAGAAAAATGAAAAACAACCTTGTTTGTTAAAAACCCATCTATGATCCCTTGCGAAGGGGGTATACGTTGCTGTGTGTACAGATGAACCGAAAGTGAATATGCAACAGGACATTGCGGTGAGAGGCGAAGTTGTGTTTTGAGGGAGAGGGAGCGTTAGGGAGAGTGAGTGTTAGAATAGGAGAGGGAGGAGTTTACTGCCTCTTCTCGCCCTGGCTGGGAGGCGTTAAGCCGAACTTGGCGTAGAGCGGGTCCTTCGGGTCCGTGTCGGGGTGCAGCTGCACCTTGTCCTTGTACAGGTCGACGGTCGACTTGGTCTGCTCCTGGTTCGCCGGGTCGGCGAGCGCCTCGGGGTTCGTCTGGTAGATCCAATGCGAGCCGGCACCGACCGTACCCGCGATAAGGGTAGGGACCATGGTGAGGAGGGAGGGGAGGGCGATGTTGGCCTTCTTGAGCTCCTTGTGGTGCGAGCGACCGACCATCATGGACGAGCCACGGAGACGGCCACCGCGGATGCTGGCAAAGGTGGTGAGGTCGTTCTTGACCTTCTCGAGCGCCGGATTGTAGGTGTAGTCGCCAGCGTTCTCCTCCATAAGCTCGAGGTTCTCCTGGGCCTGCTTCGAGGGGTCCTTGTAGACGTGGATCTTGATGAGGAAGCGCGTAACAGGAGCGGTCGGGAGGAGACGGACGATGACACCGAGGGGAAGGGAGATGAAGCCGACAATGATCGAGATGCCCCAGTCACGGCCGTAAAGACGAGTGACCTGGAAGGCGGCGCCACCAACCTCGATAATGAGGATCTGACCACCAACCATGATAAGGAAAATGGCCATGAACCAGTAGTTCCTGAAGAAGCCCTCGAGAACGTTGAAGTGGCGGTCGAGACGGCGACAGTTGAGCTGGTTGAAGATCTGGCAGAACACGAAGCAGTTGAAGACGAGGGTACGGAGGTCGGCAACGTCTCCCACATCGTTGGGGTCGAGACCGATGATCTTCGCACCAGCAAAGTGGAGGACCAAGCAGACACAGATCTGGTAAATAGCCTGAATGACAATCATCTTGACCATGTCCGTGTTGATCAGGGGCTCGTCCTTGCGGTCGGGCTTGCGCTTGAGTGACGCGGGCGTGGCGGGATCGGTGGCGAGAGCGAGCGCGGCGAAAGTGTCCATGATCAGGTTGACCCAGAGAAGCTGGACGGCAGTCAGGACCGAGGACTCAGAGGCGGAAGCGACGGCGGAAACGTAGGTGATGACGACGGCAGTGATGTTGACCGAGATCTGGAACTGGAGGAACTTCTTGACCGAGTCGTTGACACAGCGGCCCCACATGATGGCGAGGACAATGTTCGAGAACGAGTCGTCCATCAGAATAATGTCCGAAGCCTCCTTGGCGACCTCGGTACCCGCGATACCCATGGCAAAACCGACGTTGGCGAGCTTGAGCGCGGGACCGTCGTTGGTACCGTCACCAGTGACACCGACGACTTCACCCTGTTCCTTGAGGGTGCGGACGAGCAGCTTCTTGTCCTCGGGAGAAGAACGGGCCAGAATCTGGAGACGGGGGGCGACCATGTGGCGGTCTGCGTCGGAGAGAGCACGGAACACGGGACCTTCCATGACAATGCCACCGGCAGTGAAGATGCCACACTGGCGGGCGATGGAGCGAGCAGTCAGGACGTTGTCACCAGTGCACATCTTAACCGCAACACCGGCGCCTTGGCAGGTTCTAACAGCCTCGGCGACACCGGGGCGGAGCGGGTCCTCGATACCGGTGATGGCGATTAGAGTGAGGTCCTGGTTGGAAAGGGCAAAGGGAACCTGCTCGGGGTCGGTACCCTCGGCACCCGCAGGCGGCCACTGGGGGAAGTCGCGGTAGCAGAGAGCGAGGGTACGGAGGGTCTGGTTGGCGTAGAACATGATGGTGTTCTGGATGTTCTCGGCGGCAGCGGCGTCGTACTCGCTAACCTGGAGACTCTCGGTGTGGCGCGTGACATCAATGTAGTGGGTGCACTTGGCAGTGATGACCTCGGAGGCACCTTTGACGTAGAGACGGTAGCCGGTGGCGGTCTTGATGACGACACCCATGCTCTTGAGCTCGGACGAGAAGGGAATCATCTGAACGACCTCGGCGCTCTCACGGGTGGTCTTGTAGTTGGGCCAGCCGAGTTCCTTGGCGAAGCGGAGCAGAGCAGTCTCGGTCTTGGAGCCGACGAACTCGACGTTGCCGTCCTGGTCGGTGTCCTCGAAAGCGGTCGAGTTGATACAGATGGCCTCGTTGAAGAGCGCCACAACCTCGGGGGAGGCTACCTCGTTCATCTCGGAAGCGTCGAATGCAAAGTCCTGGCGGTCGTGGTCCCGGTCGTTGGCGATGTTGCGCTCGGCATTCTCCTCAAGATTGCGAACGAACTTGCCGTGGACACCGAGAGATCCTGCGACGACCGACATCACGTTCTGCGTGAGGGTACCGGTCTTGTCGGTACAGATGACAGTCGCGTGACCCATGGTCTCACACGAGCCGAGCACACGGACGAGCAGATTCTGCTTCGTCATACGCTTCGTGGCGAACGCGAGTGCGAGAGTGACGGCGAGCGGAAGACCCTCAGGGACAGCGACGACAATGAGGGTAACGGAAATAATGAGAATCTGGATGAAAGACTGCGCCTTTTCGTTCGCCGTGCGACCAGGGTCGGTGCGCAGCTGGACAAAGAAGCGGATCATGAGCGAGATGAAGAGGATAAGACCGGATCCGGCACCAGCTTTAGCGATAAGCTCGGCGAGCTTGTTGAGCTTGAGCTGGAGGGGCGTCTCCTCGGTGTCCGTGCGCATCGCCATCATGATACGACCGTTGAACGAGTAGGTACCGACAGAGGTGACGACGTACTGGCCGACACCCTCTAAGACTTTGGCGCCGGAAACCATGAAACAGTCGAGCTTCGCACGCTGACCGGGCTGAAGGTTGTCGCGCTCGCGGATGCACTCATCGTAAGTCGACTTCTTGATCGCGTCCGATTCACCAGTCGCGCCGGACTCGTCGCAGCGGACGTTGTGACCATTAAGGAAAACACCATCGACAGGAAGAATCTCTCCGGGCTCGAGCATGGCAACGTCACCGACGACAATGTCGCGGACGTTGATGATCTGCTCGCTTCCGCCACGGAGGACCTTGACAGTACGGTCCTCGCGCTTCTCGTTCAGCTTCTTAAACTGGCGCTCTTTCTGCCAGTCGTTGATCGAGCCGACTAAAACAACGATGATGATGGCGACCATGATGGCGACGCCCTCAATCCAATCAACGTCGGGGTCCTCGCATCCGTTGGGGCACTCATCGGAGTACGTGATGTGAGGAGGGGCACCCAAGTCCTGGTAGAGACCGAGGGCGAGCGAGACGACAGCCGCGACGGACAGGAGGATCTGGGTTGCGTCAGTATGAGAGAAACAAAACACAGGGGCACAGGAGTACGTACCAGAACCTTGTCCTTGAAGGCGTCCCACATGAGCTGGAAGATGGACTTGGACTTGCGCTCGGGCAGGTCATTGCGTCCGTAGACCTGGCGGCGCTGCTCGTAGGAAGCGCTCCACTGGGCGCCATCGCCACCGTCGATGGCCCTCTGCTCAGAGGAAGAGCGGGGAGCACCGCCATGAGCACCGTTTTCGGCGGGAAGACCACGTGACGGGTCAACACCAAGGCCATTCAGGAGACCCTGCACTCCACCGATCTTCTCGAGGTCGTCGAGCGACTTGGGATCGACAAGCATGGCGAGCGTCGAGGGCTTCTCGGCGAAGGGGGCGGGGTCCGTCGTGTCCTTGGACGGATCGAGGTGGGAGACGAGCTCCTCCTTGCCCTTCTTCTTTTTCTTCTTCTTGTCGCCGTCCTGATCGGAATCGCTCTCGACGGCGGTGTCGACGACGGAGAGCTCGCGCTCCTTACCGTTAGAGGACCAGGTGCCGATGCTCCATTTCCGCTTATGCTTCGAGGGGCTGTCGGGAACACTCAGGCTGTTGTTCGCGGTGGTAGCGCCACCGACGTCGCTGTGGTACGACGGCGGGAGCTGGGACGTCGGAGATCCATCCTCGTTGAAGTGGACGGAGGAGCTCGTCGTGAGCGTAGGCGAGCCGGGAGCGAGGGCGCCGAGGGCGCCCTGGTTCGTCGGGGAGAGATGGCTGGGGTCGTTGGCTGGGTACTGGTTGACGGGCGTATGCGGCGAGTTGTTGACTGCGTCCTGGGACTGCGGCCCGTCGAGGTCGGTGGTGACGATCTGCGGAGGGGAGGGCATTGTGGCCCGTGATGAGCTTGACGCTCTCGAGGAGGGAGGAGGGGGCTGAGAAGCCGAAAGAACTCGGTGGCGAAAATGACGATGAAAGGGAACGATGGGTGTCGAGTGTGTCTGAGAATGTAAGAGGGGAGCGAGCGACGATAGCAGTTGGTGTGTTGAATGTTATAGATTTAAGCAGAGACTATGTGCGGTGGTGGTGTGGTCGTCGGGACGGCGATGGCACTGCACGCTACGGTGGGACGGTGGTGCAGTGAAGAGTCACGCGTGCAACTGGAGCATGGAGCAGTCAGTCTCTGCTGGTACGGAGGTGATTGTGATAGAAGTGAGGCGGTGCAGATTGGTGCCTGAAGCGAGTGGGGCAAAGCCCTCTGGCCTGGTGCGCTGCCGTCGAGCCAAGCCCATGGCTCGCTGGGCTCAGGGAGTCATTGGGGCCCTGTGGTCCTGGGCATCCTGGGCATCCTGGGCATCCTGGGCAGCCTGGGCAGCTTGGGCAGCCTGGGCTACGCCCTGAGGTCCTCCGGCTGGAGCCAGTTCACTGTTCATTTTCTCTGGCGCGCCGTTTGGCCGACCAAGGGCTGGTTTAGGGCTGGTTTAGGGCTGGCTACCGCGTGGATGTCAGTCCCTCCGATATTTTTCTTAATTGCCTGCCTAATGTCTCCCTGGTCTCCCTAATTCGGTGGCCAGCTGGCTCAGATCGAGCAAGCGGCAGTAAAGGGGGCGCTCCGAGTACCGATGCCCATACGGTGATCGCCCCTTCCCTTGAATCTCACACGGCATCCGGAGCTTGGCACGCGGGCACCGCAACATGCACGCTTGCTCACCGTGACTTCAACATGCGTCTGTCTGCCCGGGACTTACTTTGGGGACATGGGACAGCTTTCGCAGTGTGCATGAGCATGAGCATGAGCAGTTCTTGCAGAGCATTGAGCATAACGAATACTGCGCCCCACGCAGCAGCTCGAGCAGTCGCGCGTCAGTAGTGCCGGGTGTTTGGCTTCTTTGGCTTGGCGCCAGCCGCCAGGGGTTGGCAGCCGGGGCGGGGCCAGTGTATTGCTGCATTCTGCCAGTGCGACGGCGCGACAGAGCACGAACGCGCGCATCAGTTGGCCCATTATTGTCTCTGCCCAATCCCATGTTTGTGACCAGCGCTGCCAGCCCCGCCACTTGACTGATGGACCCGGCGTTCCACTCAGTGCAACGATGCACGCCTTCGCGCGCCCTCGCCTGCAGCCTGTCGCCACTCAGCTCTCAGCCAGCGTCGCCACCCGCAAACCAGAGCCGGCACCAGGTCGGCACCGGGTCGGCGTATCTCGTCGAGCCTGACCGGGCAGCTTCGTCACCTTGCACAGCGGTGTGCAGGCCGACGCGTCATAGATCATACAGAAGGTAATTTACTCTGCTTAGTCGGCGATTATGGATCTCGCGGCGGAAAGAGCCAATGCAGGTCGTGCGATCACGCCCCCCTACGCGCGCCGCGCCGCGATCCCCTGCCCGCACAAAGAGATGCCTCCGATCGTGCACCGGCTGAAGATTTGGCCAACCACAGCCATGGACGATCTTCGGGGAAACCCGATCCAGCCTGCTTTCACGGGCTCCCAGCTTGCACCGTACAGTGCTGCATGTCGCATGTTGCCACTGCTCAGGCTGGGAGATCGGTGAGATCGCCTTTTTGGCCACCCTCACGACTTCCTAGACTTCCGTGTAGCGCGTGGTGCATGTAGTGCCCACCAGTTCTTTTCCAATGATGCCCCCTTACACCCTGTGTATTTGCTGCAAGCTCCCCTTAACAGAGTGACATCCTTTCCAGTACACAGTCGTAGCATGCTGGCACGGCAGTATCCGCGCTGGATCCACTGTAGGTGGAAAGCGAAAACAACGGCCCGCACTTCCCGGCGCTGAAGCCCCATGCACGCCATGCAATGACAGAAGCAGCCCAAGCTGCCAGGACGTGCCAAGTGCGCGATTTTATTCTCGGTCAACATGAGCTCCAATCCTAGCTGTCGTTCAACGATCATAGCAACGAATCTCTTGGCATTCCAACATCTGCCGGGCGGCGCAGGGCGGCGCAGTGCGGGTTGTGCGGAGTGTGCGGAGCCAGCGCGCGAGGCTACTTTGAGAGTCAATTTGGCCCCTGTCATTCTGCCCGTGCCGTGGGCCGTGGGCTGTGGACCTGGGGCCCGCACGCGCCAAAGAAGTACGCAGCGCGTAGCCGGCCAGCCTTCAGCGTCACTGGTCGATTAATGCAGTGGTCAGCTGCCGCGTGGCTCCACGAAGTATGATGAATCTACCATGCGGACGAGATCTGGACGATACATCCGATCTGAATAATCTGCACGAGCGGGCTTCAAGCTTCTGGGTAAAGTCATCGGGCTCAAATGCTTGGTCCTTCTCACAGTTCCTGGGCCTTGAGCGGCCAAGGCCTGTCAGAGCCTGTCACTGTCAGAGTCTGGGCACAGTTTGAGTGTCTGCGTCTGTCATGTCATCACTCAGCTGCCCGCAGGCCCGCAGAAATGCACAGAATCCCCGCCTGCTTAATGAAGCCATAAGGATTATGACCTCATTCCCACATGGCGTAAGGCCCCCTCAGTCACCGGCCAAGATCTCAGTTCATGAACGTGCATGAGGGGCCGCGAATCGAGAAGGCTGTGGGGGACCGCCAAGCCCGCACGAGAACAGCACCTGGCTGCACCGCCTCCCGACATGTGAACAGTGGCGAATGTCACCTCCTCGAATCCTCGGCTGCAGGCACACGACTGGTGAGGCATGCTCACGTGCCGGTTCTGTTCAAGCATTCGTCAACACTGAACGAGGCTAAGAGATAGCTCGTGTGCTAGTGCGTCTTGGGATGATACGGGTGGCTTGTTGCGAACGCTGCCGAGTACGACCCAGTTAGTTGGCTGTACCGTGCTGAGAACTAGAAATCTGGTGGCGGCGTATACTACGTCTCGGTGTTGACGCACTCTGAACGACGCATGCGGCGAAAGACGCCGCGACTGTATCGTCGTTGCTTTGGACCTCGCTTCTGCATCCGATTCTGGGCCGGCTAGTGTGGAATGAGATGACGCATGTCGCCGTTCTAAAGTAGAAGCATGGTGTATGGAGGAGGCGGTGAACTGTGTTAACGGGGACTGTTTGTCGACTATGTAGTGCCACGCTGAGTGCACCTGATGTGCGGCGTGCGAGTGACATGCCACGACGTCGACCTTGCATCTATCTCCACTGTGTCGCACCTAGTAGGCAGCGTTATATGTTCTCTTGCTTCTGACTCCGGAGCTGGTGTCAGATCTCACGCGGCACAACGTCGCTCCGCAGGAACCTCAACGTGCTTGGAATAACTGCATGACTTCTACGGCGTGTCTTCCTTCATTCACACATGACAATCGTGCCTCTATCACTGCTATGCTCGCGTCTACCCGTCCAGGTCCATTTTGATCTCCTGCGGCTTGACGCCCTTGCCCTGCGCGATCCACTCGTCGATCTGCGCCTTAAGCTCGTCGTTGGGAATGACGTCCTCGTACTTGAGCCTGTATGTGGTTAGCTGAGCGAGCGACGGTAGCAAGCTAGAGACTCACGGGACGTTGTTGAAGGGGTCGAGCTCCTTCGAGAGCAGAGCTGCACGGATCGTGCTCCGGTCGACCGTGACGCGCGACACGGGGAGGATGACAGGGTCCTTCATAACTGAGGGTTAGTTCTGTCCTGCTGTAGAATAGCAGCAACTTACGAGTAGCGAGCAGCGGGTCTGAGGGCGTCAGTTTGGGACAACAAATTCTAAACTCACCGAGGAACTCGTCCGGGATCTCGCGCTCATCCTCGATCTCGATCGTAGCCTTGGCGTCCTCAACGCGCTGCGTGAACGCGATGATCTCCTGCACCTCACCGTCGGTCATGATCGCGCGGTTCTTCAGGATACGCGCGAAGCGCTCGAACAGCTCCTTCGAGTAGGAGCGACCGTCGTTCGCGACAGCGCGGATGAAGTCCTGCTCCGAGCCGAGGTTCAGGTAAATCTGCGCGAGGGCCGCAAGCAGCTGCTTCGGCTTGAAACCGAAGCGCTCCGGGTCCTTCAACTTGAGCTCCTGCATCTTCGGGCCGACGAGCGTCGCGAGACTCTCGTCGAGAGACTGGGGCTAGTTAGCGGAAAATTTGAAATAACTAGATGGCACACTCACGGCAGTCAGACGGTCAACAATCTCGCCGACGAGGAACGGCTCCTTCTCCGTCGCAGTGATGTCGCGGATGAGCTCAATGTGGTCGAGACCCATGTGCGTGTGGAACGGTGCCGACTGCTCCGCCTGGCGCAGCTGCGACTCAGTGTCGTCCTTCTCAGCCTGCGTCTTGGTGTTCCAGCCCTCCTCGTCCTCCTTCTCGGCGCGAAGACTGTGCACCGCGGCCAGGTTCGTCAGAGACTCCTCGAGGTGGAACGTGGTGTCACTCATCAGCATGTTGACAAACTTGATGAACTGGTCGAGGTTGTCACTGCATGTTAGCTCAAGCGCGCGCCATCTCAGCGTACTGTCTGGACTTGACGAAGGCTTCGCGGTGCAATGGGTTCGTCCACATGGACTTCAGGATGCGGCTGAGGTCGCGACGGTAGTTGAATTTGTCTGAGAGTTAGCATATACGGAGAAGCTGAACTCACCCCAGAACTGCGTGTGGCCACCAGTGGACTCAACGTCAATCCAGAATCGGATGACCATGGGCATGAGGTGAGCTGTGGATTGCGGGTGCGTGCTGAGACGGTCGAACAGGGGTCCCTTGCGCCAGTACCCAACGGGGTAGAGACCATTGGCAAGCGCCTGTACGTTAGCTGAAGAGACTCAAAGCCGCAGCTGCATTTGCGCAAGGCACTCACAGCAACCAGCTTTGCTTTGAGGAAGGGGTTGTTGACATGCGTGGGGTTCACGAAGGCGATGGCAAACGTGATGAGGATGTCCTTGTCGGCGTCGTCGAGCGCGTCGGGGCTGTAGCGAGCGAGGAAGTCGTAATACTCGACGACGTTCTCGAAGAAGAACTCAGGCAGCATGCGGAACTGCACCGGCGAGTTAGGCGAAAGCGGGAGGCTGTACATGTCAGCTAAGGCTGGCAACCACGTAACTCACGTGATGGGCTTTTGCGGGTGAGCGTGCTCCGGGTCGACCATGCGCAGGAGCCAGTTCATGAGGAAGCCGCAGAAGGTGACGTTGAGGCGGACCATGGCCGGGTCGAGCAGCTGGGTGTCGTAGGCATGGATGGAGGCGTGTATCGTCGCAAGGTCGCCCTTGTACTTCTTGATCGCGGCCTCACCCTGCGCCTCAGCGGTCGGGTTGCCGGCCCACTGGCCCCTCATGGCCTCCAAGCGTTTTAACTCCTTCTCGATGTCATTGATGTTGCGCTCCAGCTTGGTGCGAGTGCCGATCGTCTTGATCGTACCGAGGTGGTGCACGTGGTTCAGCAGGTAGAAGAGGTCGGGGATGAAGCCGGGCTTCGTATCAGTGTCCATAGCATGGCCGAAGTACTCGTCAGCCTCTGCCTTCTCGGCGTGGATCTTGGTCTCTTCTGAGACGTCGAGACGCTTGGAGTGGCGATAGTACTCGGGGTCGACCTTGTCAATCTGGATGTCAGATGCAATTCCGGGGGCGCATATCTTACCTTCGAGTAGTTGAAGTCCATGACGGGCTCGAAGAGCTTCAGCAGTACGAACTGGAGGTTTATCATGAAGCCGTCAGATGAAACGGTGCGGTAGTCAACCTGAGGTCAGTTCCCGGGGCGCACATGAAGCTTACATGACTGCCGGCTCGCTTCACGTTCAAGGCAACGACCTTTGCGAAGAAGTCGAGAGCGCCTTCTCGCGACTCGGGAGAGGCTCGGACGATGGCGTTATAGAGGGTGAACAGACCATTCTGGCGGGTTAGCAAAGAAGTCCCAAAACCCACCTGGAGAGCTCCGAGACCGTGGCGGAGGTTAGATTTGTTGGCATCAATATCCGCCGTTTTCCGCTCCGTCGGGTTGGAGAAGTACGTCTTCCAGATCTGCGGCTGCGAACGTCAGGTGAAGAACTTCAGTCGCGCCTACGAATTCTCTCGGGAACACGCTCAGCCTGGTGAGCGGTCCGAGCAGTGACTGCCACTCCACCTTGGCAGCGTCGACATTCGGGGCCACCCAGATGGGAAGCGACGGAAGCTGACATTAGCTTCGCCTGGTGGAGGACAGCTTACAAGGGCAGCGATCGCCTTGACCTGCACTAGCAACGTCATGGCGCCGAGGTACTTCTGCCAGTCCTGGCCGAGAAGGTCCGGTGTCGGCGTGATCTTGAACCACTCCTGGAAGAACAAACTGAGCGTCGGCGTAATCACGTCCGCCATGCCGCCCTCGGGGAAGCCGATCGCAAGGTCGTTGAGGAAGGGCAGGAGGTCCGACGGCGCAAGCGCGTTAGGGTTGCGCTGAACCACCGGCTGAGGTGCGGACGAGGTCAACGGATCGCCGGCAGCGCCCATTCCCGAAACACCCAGCAGGAGGGGAAGGAATTCGGCCGGTCCAACAGGTTTGCTGATGTCAGTTCATACTTCCACGCAGCAACTCACTCAGCGGGCTGAGGGAACATCGTCGGGTCCTCCAGCGTCATGCCGCTGTAGGAGATGATCAACCGCTTCAGCTCGCTGTACCCCTCGTGCCACTTCGCCCTCTCCTCCTTGCTGTAGCTCAGCCTGGACATCTCACGGTTGACGCCGTTCAGTCGCTTCCAACATCCGGTCAGGTACTCGAACACCGTCTCGCCCTCGGGCATGCCCGCCAGGACTGTCAACTGATCGGGATCATCACTGAAGCGTCAGGTCATCACTACAATTGGAAACCTACCTGGACGCCATTGACGTTGGATCAAGCGACAGACGGGCGATCAGTAGACGGTCACGGGACTCAAGGGACACCTTCGGCGCGACGGCTGCCCGTTAGCTACCCTTTGGTGCCTAAATCAGCTGTGTACACGTACCAGGGTTCTCCTCCTGCATTTCCCCACGAAGCTCCTTCAGCCACGTTTTCTTCCAGTCGGTCGCCTCGGCCTCAGATTTCTGATATCAGCTTTACCGACGCCACGCTTCAGCTTACGTCAAGAGTGACATTGAAGACATTGCCGACGGCCTGCGCCTCCCAGACCGCGTAGCTCTGGGTCGGCTTGACGGGGGACGCGGCGGAAGGGCGAGGCTTAGACTGCACCGGAGTGCTCGTGGAAGAACTTCTAGACGGTCCGCTGGGCGCAGTGGGCTTCGGCGAAGGGGTAGCCTTGGGGGTGCCAGGTGCGGGTGCACGTGTCGGCTTGGGCGCGGGGGACGCCGCCGGCTTAGCAGTCGGCGACGCAACGCGCGCGGGCGACGGGATAGCCTGCGATAGGAGACGCGAGCCAGACGACGGGGGGACGTGTGGGGTCGAACTGCCGGACTGAGCCTGCTCCTCTGATGGAGTCTGCGGCGAGGCTGCCCGGGGCTCCTGAGAGACCGAGCCGCCCAGACGGGCCAAGCGCTTCAGGCGCATCTGTTGCATCAGTTATGTCACCTCCGGGCAATGATAGCTCAATATACCTTCTCCGCATCGCTCAGATTGGGGTCGTTGGCGGACATGGTGTCTAGCTGTCCGAATGTGAGACTATGCAGCGTATGCAACAGTGCTATTCGGGTCAGTCAGCCGGTGATGTCCAGAGGCGCGGGGGGGGTGACGCGTTCTCCCACGGTGGGCGCACGGTTGGTTCCGCCTGCGTGCGATCGACCTGAACTTCGTGCCCCTAGCTCGCACTTGGCCACAACAAAAGCTCGCGACCTCGTTGTAGCAGCAAGTACCATGTCGCACGTCGTCGCGCCCCTGGACCTTCCGTCCAGTTACAAGGACAGCCAGTCGGAGGTGAGTTGCATGGTATATGTTTGTTGACTCGATCCAGCTCGATCGCGAGACCGAACGCCGATTGCTCTCGGCATCGTCGACCCTCTATGTCGGAAACCTAAGCTTCTACACGACCGAGGCCCAGATCTACGAACGTGAGTTAAGGTGCTCAAGTCCTCAACTGACCACAGTGTTCGCGACATGCGCGAAGCCTGAGGAGGGCGGCGGTATCAAGAGGTATGCTGTCATGCGCTAATGAGCTAATAGACCAGAATTATTATGGGTCTCGACCGTCACCAGAAGTGAGTTGATCCTGCTTCTTGACGATGGATCTATGCTGACAAGTAGGACGCCGTGTGGTTTTGCCTTCGTAGAGTACTACCTTCACTCGGAAGCTGTCGCGTGCCTCCGCTACATCTCTGGTACGAAGCTCGACGAGCGTATCATCCGCTGCGACCTCGACCCGGGATACAAGGAAGGGCGCCAGTTCGGCCGTGGCCGAAGTGGTGGTCAGGTCCGTGACGAGTTCAGGCAGGAGTACGACAGCGGACGAGGAGGATGGGGCCACCAGCGGCTCGAGATGGAGCGCCGGCAGCAGGAGCAGGACCGCTTCCGTCAGCAGGTCCAGTTCGACACGTACGCCGCCATCGGCGGTCTCGGACAGGCGGGCGCCGACGTACCCACCGGAGAGGCTGCGGAGCGTTCTAAGAGGGCGAGGAGCCACGAGGACTATGACGACCAGGACGGCGACGAGGGCAAGCGGTTCCGTGGCGAGCGTGACGACGAGTAGGCGATACACAGACCAGCGCCATGTACTCCTATACTGTAGAATGAACAGATTGGACACTGTCAGAGCAACGAGGAAGCATGCGAAACCATTTCTAACGCCATGTACATGCATCCGTACCGAATCTAAGTGTATGCGCTGAGGAAGGCCGCCGGTGCGGCTACTGATTGGGCGCGATCAACGCAGTTACAAAACAATGTTACAATGTGCTCTCTCTAGGCAAGAAACTCTCACTGCTTGTCGTCTCCGGCAGGCTCGTTCAGCGGCGTCGTCTCCAGGGACTCCGCCGACTCCTGGGGAGGTGCAAGTCCGCTGCCGGCGGTCGGGGTCTCGTTCTGATTATCAGTTCGGTCCGACAATTACCAACTCACGATCAAGTGTCGCATGATGTCGCTCAGACTGATGACACCGACAAGTCGGCCAGGATGAGGGTCATCTTCGCCGCTGACAACCACAAGACGGTGAACTCGGCGGACCTTAATCAGCGAGAAGATGGCGCCAAGAGAGTCTTTCGGGTGGCAAGTGACGACGCCCTCGAAATCGGGCGCACGCTGCTTCAGAGCTTGCTCGATTGTGAAGTCCAGTGACTGGTAGGCTCCGAGTCGGACCAGGGTCTGGCGTTAGCTCGCACAGAATTGGAAAACCCACGATGACGTCCACCGTCTCGTAGAGGTCGATGACCTTGCCATCGTCATCGATGATGGGCACAGCACTGATACCGAGCTCGGAGAACATGTGCACAACGTCAAACACAGTCGTCTTCATGGTAGCCGTAGCAATCTTTCCGAAGGGCTTATCCGCCGTAGGATTCTCGATGTAGGTACCGATGCCCAACTCGCGGACACCGTAGGTGAGATACTGCGTGATGTCTCGGCACTGCATGTTAGTTCAGACCAGGGAAGCCTTGAAACTCACGTTCATAGCAATGAACTTCAAGACACGGTACTGCGTCAGAACACTGATGACGACCTCGCCGTCCGTTTGAGAGTCCCGGTCAATCAGCGGCAGACGACGGGCGTGAGTCTCGATTAGACACTTGCACGCGTCGAACAGCGGCCGCAGCGGGTGGACGGAGACAAGAGGAGGTGGAGGCACCTGCAGTTCCCTCTCGATGTCTGGCGGTCAGCGCTCAGTCAGAGCAAGTCACAAACCTCGGAGGCTTCCCAGACGGAACTGCTCAACATCTGCCGCAGCACCCTCCCAGCTGGAGGTGTGGTAGTAGTACTGGATGAGATGGATAACGTCCTGGACGGTAAACATTCCTGCGAAGGACGCAGTGGCCGTGTTCCATAGTGGCGCAGAAACAACACCTGTCTGTGTCAACAATCATCAGACGTTTCCACATACCGTAGAGCAGCATGACATCCAGCGCCTTCTTGACCTTGAGTTGACTGTCGAGCACGATCAGGCGGAAGCTGACAGGGAAGACGTCGTAGGAGGAGCGCTCCTTGAGGAAGGACCGCAGGGCCTCAAGGGCCTCCTGATGAGAGAGGGGCTTGTGGGGAACAGGAAGCTGGTGACCTGCGCGCGATGGCCGACGGACAACAGAAGCTCCAGACGGAGTGGACTGAGACGGCCGACGGGTCGGTCGCGACACGGAGGGCATCCTCATCGGACCCTCGGTGGCCGACGGGACGGACATGGCGGCGGGCTGGGGTTAGGGTGGTAGGTATCTGCACTAGGTAGGTTGGGGAGCGCGGCCGATACGAGAGATCTGCGAGATTGATGTGTCGGGTTGCCGATAGCGCGTGGAGTGTGTGCAGATGGTTGATGGAGTGGACAGTCGCAAGGACCAGTCAGGGTACCGATATGTAACACGGCTTACGGGTCGATCGAGGCGGAGGCAGATAGACTACGCGACACCGACGCTGCGCTTGTCTTCATCACACATTTCCCCTTTCTGAGCGTTGAGCGGAGTGAGAGATTGCATAAAGTTGAGCTCTTGGAGGCTGGGTAGGCCGCTTGCTGTGTGATAGGACGCTCTCGTTGCTGTCGCCGCCAGCGGCTTCTGTCTGTGTCGTTCCCTTCGGATGACTCAGCTGCTCGGCAATGGGCTGGCCCTCTGCCTCGGCTTGATATTGACATATGCACCCCGTGCTTAGCACTTAGTCCGACATCATAGGAACACCAACAGGCATCTGGAACGCCGGAACCTCAGCACGTGTGTTCGCGATTCACAATCGGAGAAGCAACAAAGTCGACGCGCACCTCGCCTTGGGTCCCCACGTTGCCAGGTGTCCAGCCCCACCAGCCTTGGCCCATTTTGGTCTACACAGTCTATCCCTCTCAGTCTACTGTTTGACCCTTCATGAAGATGCGGTGCAGCTCCTGGGCACATTAGCAAGAGTGTTCTCAGCCACCTACGCGGCCAACGCTATCGATTTCACTGACGCTATCGGCTGCGGTGTCCCTTCACCGCAGTTGGACACCTTTGCCACGTGGAGCTGGATACAACCGGGCCACGACCAATGCGTCATTCCACCACCTTCCTTCTTTTCGTCCCTGGGCACAACTCTTCATCAACCTATCCATATCACCATGTCTGACGCTAGGAAAAAGCAGCTTGTCTGGAACTTGTGAGCTCACCAGTCTTTTTGCGTAGCTGACCGCGCAGCATCGACTTCCTCCGCCAGTCCGCCGAGGACGGAACCATCAAGGACGATGACAAGGAGTCGCTCGAGGTGGCTAGTGAGTTGCATTGGAGATGTACGAACTGACAAACAGTCCAGTGTCTGGGAGAGTCGTTCGGTGTTGACCCCGACTCCGCTGAGGACAAGGCTGCGTACTCGATCGCGCCCGCTTCGCTCCTGAGCCTCCTCGACGTCCTCAACAAGACGAAGAGCAAGTCCGCCCCTCCTGCCGCCCAGGCGCCCGCCGCTGAGACCGCTTCCTCCTCGTCGGGACCGTCTGAGGCGGACAAGAAGGAGGCCGACTCCCATAAGGTCAAGGGCAACCAGCTCATGTCCCAGAAGAAGTACTCCGACGCCATCAAGGAGTACACCGCCGCCATCGCCCTCGACCCCAACCCCGTCTACTACTCGAACCGTGCCGCCGCCTGGAGCGGACTGGGCAAGCATGAGTCTGCCGTCGAGGACGCCGAGCGCGCCATTGAGCTCGACCCCAAGTTCGCCAAGGGTTACTCCCGCCTTGGGTAAGCTGATCGAAGGTCTCATGGAGCTAACATCAGCCACGCCTACTACTGCCTGGACAAGTTCGCCGACGCTGTCGAGGCGTACGAGAACGGACTCAAGATCGACCCCTCGAACCAGAACATGAAGAACTCCCTCAGGACCGCGAAGAGCCGTGCCGACGAGCAGAAGTCGAACGCTGTCTCGGACCGTGAGCCCCGCAGCGGTGGTGGAGCTGGTGCCGGCGCCGGTGGTGCCGGTGGCATGCCTGACCTCTCGTCTCTCGCTGGCCTCATGGGCGGCCTCGGCGGCGGCGGCGGCGGCATGCCAGACATTGCGTCGCTCATGCAGAACCCCCAGATGATGCAGATGGCTCAGCAGCTCATGGCGAACGGCGGCATGGAGCGTCTCATGAACAACCCCACGCTCCGCAACATGGCCGACAACATGCAGAACGGCGGCGGCATGCCCGACTTCAACCAGCTCGCCCAGGACCCCGCTATGCGCGACCTCGCGCAGCAGTTCATGGGCCAGGGTGGCCTCGGCGGCCAGGGCGGAGCCGCCGGCAACGGTGGCCGATAATCCTGTATACATTTGTGTTTCGTGATTGATGAGATCCTTGTCCAGCGGCCTTGCAGGCGTTGCACGTGTTCCAAGATTCATCGCTGGTGACGTTTTCCGGTGGATGCCGGATGTAAACTAGGGTCACAGGTTAAGTCGAACGGATGCGCACGGTCCCGTCATCGTCAACCTCGCCGTGGCTCATGTTCTGATCCATAACTCATGCAACGGTACTCTTTATGCCTAGAAACTCCGCGTAGAGCCGAAAGGAATGCTTGGCAGCTCGGACAAATGGAGCTGCAGAGCGCACCGTGCATACTGGCCACCACACCACCACAATAAAGCTGCATGTCACCACCCTCCTTATCGCCCTAGATCTCAGCCACCGAGGCCTGTGCTTGCCCCAAATCTTTCATGTATCAAGCTCCGAAGCTGGGCTTTTGGAAAATCCAAGAATTGAGTCGAAACCATGCATATCGGCAGCGGAGTCCGTCCGACTGTCCATCTTTGTGGCATATAAGCCTCCTTGAGTGCCACTTCTCTTCCACAACAGCTCTACCTCATCAGAACTTGCAGCTATGCCTCGCCCTTGCCTCACACCTCGCCGCCGCGCCAAGATTGCGTCCTTGGCTCGCTACCGCAGCTATTCCTCTGTCGCCTGGGAGTACAACATCGCCAAGAGCACTGTGGGTTACTGTGTGATGTTAGCTCGCCTCCAGGCTCTCATTCCACCTGCTCTGGCTGTTCTGAACCCTGTCCAGGGGATCCGCATCCCCCGCAGCCACACCAAGCTCACTCCCGACAACCTCAGAGCGATCTACGAGGTCTTTGAGGCTCAGCCCTTCGCCAGCAATCGTGAGGTGTTGGACACTCTTGCAGACAGAGACATTGTCCTCTCTCTCATGACTCTGCGCCGTGCACGTCGCCAGCTTGGTTATGGCCGCTTTGTGGCTCTTGTGCGGCCGTATCTAAGCCCCCTTCACAAGGAGAAGCGTCTCGCTTATGCTCTTGAGCAGCAGCGACTCTTCCAAGAGTGGAGGAAGGTGATCTTCTGTGACGAGGTCCCTCTCTACATTGACCAGCTCCACAGAGCATATGTGACGCGCCCCATCGGTTCTGACCGTGCCAATGAGCGGTGAGTGTCTTTCCTGACGTTCTACATGCTGTGGAAGAGTGCTGACACTCAGGTACATCCAGTACACCTCCAGATCGAGCTGTGGGTCGATTATGTGCTGGGGGGCTATCTGGTATGGCGGCAAGTCGAAGCTGGTGTGGTTTGACACCTCCCAGTCGACCTCCAAGCGCAAGGGAGTCAATGCGGCCATCTATCGCACCCAGGTGACTGAGAAGGAGTTGTTTGATTGCTGGAAGCGTGTCAAGACTCAGTGGCGTGGTTATGGCTTGCCCTGGGTTGTAGAGGACAACGCTGTCGTCCACACAGCCAAGGCCACCCGTGGCAAGGCAGAGCAACTTGGCATGCGCTTCCTGCCTCACCCTCCCTGCTCTCCTTGCCTCAACCCCATTGAGAACCTTTGGAGCAACCTCAAGCGCCGCCTGGCCCGTCTCAACCCTCGTCCCACCACCCAGGAGGGGCTATTCGCTGCCGCTACGGAGCTCTGGAACACCTATGATCAGAATGAGATCGACCGACTTATCATGTCCATGCCTAACAGGATCAAGGACACCATCTCTGCTAATGGAGGACACATTAAGTATTGATCCCAGGTGCACCATGCTTCGTATATAGGTTACCAAGACTCCCATGCACGTGGAACAACTGTTTATAGAGCAAGAAACATGCATATGCATGAGTTATTCGTGGTTGCAGCGAGGTCGACAGTTCACGGCCTCGTTTGTGGCACCACTCGTTCGACTTAACCTGTGACCCTAGTTTAAACAATAATCGAATTCGCGTTTCATCGTCAGTTTTCAGTTGTCTCTACTCCTTATCTTATCAAATCTTCGACCACAATGGCGAGAGACACGCCGCTCACGTATGATGACGGGCCCATGGTCTGGGTGGACTGCGAGATGACCGGCCTCGACACGAGCAAGGACGTCATCATCGAGATCGCCGTCATCATCACCGACGGACACCTGAACCCGGTCGACGACGGCATCTGCTACGTGATCAACACGGATAAGGCGCTCCTCGATGGGTAAGTTACAGCTGCCGCATTCAGCTGGCTGGAGGGGGACGGGAGTGGAGTATGTGAGAGGAAGACAAAAGACTGACGTAAACTAGCATGGACGAGTGGTGCCAGACGACACACGGCAACTCGGGCCTGATCCAGCAATGTCTCGACTCGCCGTACAGCTATGCCGACGTTGCACAGAAGGTGCTCGAGTACATCCAAAAATGGATTCCCGAGAAGGGCGCGGGTCTGCTCGCTGGCAGCACCGTGCACGCTGATATGCGGTGAGTCGGTCTTCCCTCGAACGAAGACGCTATCGTTCGCAGCCTGTCCTTTCCCGGTCTACATCTGCCTTGACAAGTTCCGAACTGACCTGCAGATTCCTTCTCATCGGCATGCCCGAGGTCATGAAGCATCTGTCGTACCGCATCGTAGACGTGTCGAGTGTCAAGGTGAGTGCTTCTCAGAGCCCGGTTGCAGGCTTTGAACGTCCTAGCTGAGAGAGCCCTTTCAAGAAGCTAATCAAACACAGGAGATTGCGCGGAGATGGTACCCGCAGCTCATCAAGCGTGAGAAGGAGTCGCGACAGAAGGAGAGCGCGCATCGGTGAGTTGTGCCGAAGTCGACAATGTAACTGACAGACAGTGCACTAGACGACATCCAGGCTAGCATCAACGAACTCAAGTTCTACCGCGAGCACATCTTCCAGCCCATTGAGCCTATCCAGGAGCCGTCTGCTTCCGACGGCGCTGCTGACAAGCCCGCTGAGCCGCGTAAGACTGCTCTCTAATCCTGTCTCCTCGCCGCCGTCCCACAGCATGTCCACCCACAACGCACATCGTTACAGGCACAATCCGTGCATCCCAAATCTATCTATCATATCATACCACATACGCACAGATGCCATTAAACCCAAGACTTGTAGATGACGTGAGCGTCGTAGTACTGCTCCTCGTCGCCGTTGCCCGTCTTCAGCCTTCCGGCTCCAGGGATGACGCCGACCTTGGTGAAGCCGAGCTTCTCCCAGAGGCGCAGGCTCGCGACATTGTTCTCGTACACGAGGTTGAACACCGAACCGCGGTATCCCAACGCCGGGGCGTAGTGCGTGTACGACTCGGCGAGAGCGTTGCCGATCTTCTTGCCGCGCTGCGAGTTGGGCACGAGGAATCCCGCGTTGCAGTTCTGTGGTCAGCGGGGCTTCCAGTTCAGACAACTGATAGGGACTAGATGCGCGACGAAGGAGAGGGATATGGCAGAGAGAAGGGCACTCACATGGCTGCTGCGCCCTGGGTAGTTCGGCTTGATGTAGTAGCACCCTCCGATGCAGTCCTTCCAGTCTCGTCCGGCATGCGCAGCGTCGAGCGTCTGCACGCTGCTCGGATCCGTGCCAGCAGGCGACAGGACGCCGATGATAGTGCTCGCGCCGAAGAAGTAGTTCTTGAACTCGTCGAGCGTCATAGGTCCCTCCTGGGGGTACGTCTTGCCCTCTGCCTGTCAGTTTCACCAACGAGTGAGCAACTCACCCTCAAGCTCCTCATTGAAGACCTCGTGGAGGTACGCGATCAGCGCGGCGGGCGCGTTGCCGTTGTGCACTGCGTGCGTCGTCAGGAGCTCGCCATTCGGCAGAGGGTAGGAGTAGGTGGGCAGGGCGGCGTCGAGGGGCTTGACCTTGATTGCACCGTAGGCTGACATTGTGCTTTGTCGTACTTCTGTGCGTGAAGGGGAGAGAGGGTGTGGGGATGAGGTTGAGAGGAAGAGGGTGCGGAAAGTTGAGAGCGGCTATTATGGCCGAGTCGAGCTCAGCGTCATAGGATAGATGCTTGGCCGAGAGATGTGCAGTTGGCCGCGGCCAACTTCAGGGTCAGGGGCCGGCCATTGCCGACTCTGGCCGGCGCCCATAGGCACCTGGCCCGGCCGAGTAGTGCGCCTTGGCTGTTGGTTCAGTAGGATCAGTGGACCAAGTCGTGTAAGCGCGCCTGCCATTGCTTGATGATGTTGCAATGATGCTCGAGGGCTGCGCGTCAGTTCAATATCCACCACAAATTAACTCACCAGAACACGACCATTGGGCGCTGATGGTGTGCAGTGCCTTGTCAACCTCGGCGAGCACGTTCTGGGCGCTGTGGCGGTTGGCGGGTGAGTAGTTCGTGATTCGGATCGTCCTGTCGTCAGCTCGCGAACTGCATGCGAAAATCTCACGTGTACGCTACCATAAGATACCACCAGCAGAAGGACTGGAGCTGCTGCTTCTCCTGCGGATCGGTGGGGTAGGACACGTTCATGAGTGCCTTCTTCTGGTCGGCCATCCAGCGCGCGACGTCGCGGTCGTCCAGGTCGCCCAGCATGCCTAAGGCGACCTTGGTCCAGTCTGTCGCTTGCCAGGCATAGTTGCGCGTGCCCGAGTCTTGCGTCTCCTGCGCCTCACGCAGGAGTGAGCGCGCATAGTTGACCATCTGCGCGTGCGTTGGGCCCTGCGGGGTGCCCACCGCTTGGTGCCTGCCATCAGCTCGGGATATGGTAAGCTAAGCTCACCATAAAGAGATGCTCTGCTGGTACAGCCGCCACGGGTTGCCCTTCGGCGAGGCGCCGGCTTCCTTCCCGATGAACAGCGTCGGCTGCTTGTCAGCTCCCAGCAATTGTGATAGCTCACCCTAGACAACGACGGCAGTGCCTGCCCATGCGCTTTATCGAGAAGGCAGTCCCAGATCGTCAAGCTAGCCGAGAGCTGCGAGAACGTCCAGTCGAGTCTCCTCATCTCGGCTGCCTCGATCGCCGCTGTCGTACCCTTCGCTCCTCCCTCCGGCGGTCCCTGAGTCTTGGGAATGCACGACGTCGCGCAGCTCTCGACGAACGACCACGCGGCGATGGCACGAGACAGGTTCTGGTGCACGTGCGGCTGGAACTCGAACGCGGCGAGTAAGACGCTGGTCTGCACGAGGGCGACCTCGCGCGCTCCGGCGGTGAGACATACGTCGATCTGTCGCCGCGCCTCTTGGGCGAAGTTCAGTGCGCGGAGCTGGCCACGCTTGGTCTCGCCATCAGTGAAGAGTGTCGTGTGTGCTAACACTGCGCAGAGCACATGTGGCGGCATGCGCTGCGAAGCGAGGTTGCAGAAGAACAAACCCTGGTGGAAAAAGTTGAACCACAGGTCGAGTTGGACGAAGCTGGGGTCAGGTGGAGACTTAGGTTGGAGGAAAGCTCTTGCACCTACAACAAATGGGAGATTTGCATCAGCTGAGGCAAGGTGTAGTCCTTGAGCAACAGCGCCCAGCCATCGCGGTGCGCGGCCTGGATGGCGTTCGGCTGGGGGTTGGAGTGTGGGGGATCGGCGGGTGGTTTCTGGCTCTTCGACTCAGACACTAGAATTCCCAGGCTGAGTCCAAGTCCCGGACCGGGGTTGCACGAGTGCGCAGGATTGCGAAAATGGCTCAAGGGCGGTCCTGCAGACACGATCCGCGCATAGCGCGCCGGACCTTGTTGCTCGCTCATACTGGCCATGCCCACATCACGGGGCGCATGCGGCGCAGAAGGAACGCGGACGGCACCATTGCTCCCACTCCTGGGGGCGGCGTAGTTCACGAACGTCCCGCGAGCACGCAGGCGGCCTGCTGCGTCAGCTTACACAGAAGTCCACACAGCACATGCCCGCCCATCCTCTGCCTCCGCTGCGGCACGACATCGCACGTCTGCCTCCGGCAGTGGAACTCACCTCCTGGCTCCTTGTCTGGCCCGCGGCGCTTGACGAATGCGTCGTAGTGACAGTCCAGCCCGCGCTTCAGGCAGTTGGTGCAGAGTGGCTTGTCGCCGGAGCACTTGACCTTGCGAGCGCGACTGTCGTTAGCTATTCGTCGCCGAGAAAGAGCTTGACTGCAGAGACAGAGAGTGGACGCACCAATGTGTGCACGAAATGAAGGTGGACTTCTGACGCTGCACCTCCTTTGACGTGCCCTTGTTCAGCGTGAGTGAGGAGTTTGACGGGTTGCGCTGCGGCGGCGGGGGACGCTGGGGTGGGTAGAGGGAAGGCGGAGGGTGGGGAGCAATGGCAGGCGGTCCGTCTGCTGGGTGGCTATCGGATATGTTGGGAGTCATGGTTGCGCTCGATCAAGGCCGTAGTGAGTCGGAATCAGTACTGCGAAGGAGTGAGGGGATGGAGGGAATGGTGTGTTTGTGAGAAATGTTGCTTCGTCAAAGTTGGGACCTGGCCCGGCGAGACGACCCCACTCACCACCGCTGTACGCGCTGGCGGCTGGCGGGCAGCACGGCAGCACTCTTCCGCGTGTACTGTTGTACTCATGTATCGCGTGCGGCGTTGTGTATCTGCGTCCTTTCGATCATCTGCCTAGACCCTTGCCGTCTATCCGTCTGAGTCCGGATCGCTGCACATTCACCTCTCAGCCTCCGCCCTTGGCCACTGCGCCCTCTGCCCACACGGAGGACTTGCCCAGCTGCCCACGTACCCACGTTCGCTCGCTGCGACTCGCCGTCGCCATCGACCACGCGTTGCACACTGCGCCCGAAACAGAATGATGCGCCGATCTCGTGCCGATCCACTATCGGACGCCACGGCCCTCATGGCGTGTACTGCGCTCGGTCGCAAAGGCGGAGCTGACGCCGCGCAGTGTGCTGTGTGACCAGCGTGCGCATCTTCATTTGGGTTCCAGGCGAAGGGAGCCGCAAAGGAAGCACCCGGCTGAGACAGCAAAGGACCCGCCGTTGGCTTCCACTGCGACTCCACCTTCTTCTATCTTCCTTCACGCTTTCAAACACGCCGAGCGATAGAAGAAGGGGAATAATTGAACACTATAGCAGGGGAGGATCTAGTGAGTATGCTCCTGCCGGGTGTGCCGGGAAATTGACTAAGACCGCAGAAGAAAGTGAGTAAGCGAGCAAGGCTGTTGGGTACGTTCGGCTGTGTATGCGTCAAGCACGGCCCACACGCCACACTCCTGCCCACCCTTCCTCCCACTAACCCAGCCGAGCCAGCCTTCCGATACTTTCGGCTCCCAGACTTCACCTGCCGCCTCAGCATGCATCAGACTGCAGTCAACCCCCCTTTATCTGATCCCTTTGCATGCACGGACCGTGTTCTCGATCACGAGGCGATCGCCGGGCATCGCAGTCGCGGCCGTGGCGGGGATCTTCAGCGCGCACTGATGCCGGACGGGATGTGGCAGTCCGCCATTCCGTTACAGCACTGATTGCACTTGACCCCGGACTCAGCGAACAGATCATCGCCAGCTCTCCCTTGGTTCAACCGCCCTTGTCATGCTTTCAGCTTGCCTGCATTGTCCATGGTCAGTATGTCTCGCACAGTGCACCCATGTTGTAACCTAAGTACACTAGTGATACATAGCGGCGTGCCGCTCTGTCTAATCCTGAGTCTATGAACAGAGTCTAAGTGCTCTACCAGTGGGGAGCGTTGATGAAGAGGCCCATGAGGCATCCGGCAGCAGTTCCCGCAACGGGAACAGTGAGAACCCATCCGAGGACGATCCATCCGAAGGCCTTCCAGTTGACGGCCTTGGGGCCGCCCGACGCAAGTCCGACACCGGCAGTGGCGCCGGCAAGGCACATCGTCGAGGAAACCGGGATACCGTACTGCGAAGCGAGGAGGACAGTGATGGACGCGCCGAACTGCATGGAGAAGCCGCGCGAGGGCGAGTGCAGAGTCAGGCGGTTGCCGAGGGCGGCCATGATCTTGTAACCGTACGTGGCGAGACCGATGACGATGAACGCGGCGCCGAAGACGAGCACCCACGTCGGAGTAGGAACATTTTTGCCCAGGTTGTTACCCGTCGACCAAATGTAGTAGATTGCGCTAAAGGGGCCAACTGCATTAGAGACGTCGTTCGCGCCGTGGGCGAAAGAGTTGACGCATGCAGTCAAAACCTGGAGGTAGGTGTAGAGGTGCTCGGTGTCGTTGTCGTACTGGTGGGCGATCGCGTGGATCTTCTTGAGGCGCTCGGATTCGCCGCTCTGTGCCTGGCGCTCGTGGATGTCCACGCTAGCGCCCTGGAAAATGCGTCCGGGCAGGCGCTTAAGCTCGATCCAGAGATTGCGCGGGTGGAGCCAGTGTCCGATTGTCTCCTCCTTCTGGTCGACCTCGGCGAGTGGGACGGTGGGGCGGCACGTGCAAACGTGGGTATCCTCGATCTCGGGGGTGGCGGTGTTCTTGTCGTCCGCACCGCCCTTCTCGGGGTCCTCGACCTGGCCCTCGGGCGTGGCCTGGGGCGAGTCGCGGCCGACAACACGGTAGTCCTTCACGAGCGAGTTGCCCGTCTCGCCCTCAGGGAGCGGCTCGGGGTCGGAGCGCTTCCAGAGGAGAGGGCCGTAGACGAAGTGCCACCAGCGCAGGGTGTAGTCCTTCTTGACGACCATGCGGTAGACGTAGGGGAGCCAGAAGAGGACGGCGAGGATAGCACACACGAGCGCAGTCAGGACAATGGCCAGCGCGACAGTCACTTCGGGCAGGTCGTCGAGGTTCAGCGAAGGCGAGCCCTTGTACACGATCGACATTGTGAGGACAGCGATGACGGTGAAGAAGTAGAACGGCGACAGGTACAGGCCCTTGATAACCGAGTTGGCGCGGTCGAGGACGGCGAACTTGGTGATGAGGTAGATGGCGACGGCGAAGGCACCCGACATGGCGGGCGCCACACCGAAACCGGCGAAGATGGTCGCGAGACCCTTGCCGCCGTTCCAGCCCCAGTTGACCGCCTCGCCGCCGCCGGTAGCGACACCGACACCGGCAAGAGCCGAGACGAGGGAGTACGTGGTCGAGACGGGCCAGGAGTTCTTGGTCGCGATCATGAGCCAGGTAGCGGACGCGACAAGGGCGCACGTGAAGCCGAGCATCTCGATGCCGGCGTTGCCCTTGAAGAGGGTCAGGTCGATGATGCCGTTCTTGATCGTGTCCGAGACCTTGGCACCGACGAGGACCGCACCGAGGAATTCGCAGATCGCCGCGAGGACCGTCGCTTGACGCATCGTCAGGGCGCGGGAGGCGACAGACGTCGCGAACGAGTTGGCAACATCGTTCGCTCCAATGTTGTACGCGTCGAGCGCCGCGAAGAGCAGGCCGATCGCAAAGACGTAGTCGTACTGGTGGAGCGTGGGCATTTTGGCGGGTTTGCTCTGCGCTCGGGTAGAGGGGCGGCGTGCAGAAGCCTACAGCTGCAGGCGGAGAGCGAGGGGTGGGGATGATGAGCAGGAAGAGCTGTGGACATGCATAGTTCTTATACAGGTCACACGAGAGCTCGCACGACACTGGCAGCGGCACACGACCAGTCACACGAGCGCCTGGCGAGCTGCTGCCGGATCCTTCTTCTGCATGCGGTCGTGTGCATGCAAAAGGCAAATGCTGCAACCCCCCGCAACGAGAAACGAACGTTCCTTGCATGCACACGAACGTGTGTGCAGGACTTTTCGTCGATTCGTCTCACAATCACCTGCCAAGAAGCTCGGCGCCTTGGCAAGATGAGGACTCGTGCCTGGATCCGAGTGTGGATCCGGTGTCCTCAGCTTCTGACATGGCGACCGGCCATGTCGCCCGGTTTCCTGATTTACGAAGGGGGACTGCATGTAGAGAAGGGGGCGAGTCCGCGTGTAACCGTATGCGAGATAGTCCGCCCGAGTACGCAACCGCAGATTCCGCATTTGATTTTGCTGCCATAACGTGGGCAGGCGGGGGCACAGATGCCTTCGAACACGCAGGGGCTGGTGACTGTGCCACCTGTTGATGACCGAATACAGTAGCCAAGGCAGCTCTATACGCCTTGTACCGTACGCCTTACACCTGCATTCTACGCCATTGCGCCGTTGCTCCACAGCGGAAGCGCAAGCGAGCGCCCGATCGCGTTCCAAGTTCAATGATGCATCTGTGTGGGTCTCATCGTCGCCATGTCGTGTGCTCATTGGAGCATAGCACTTGACAGGAATAGCTGCGGGAGACACATCTCTGTATTCTCTACTAGCAATCGCAATCACGTGTTTTCTCTGCTTGCGACGCGGATGAGTGAAGAACTTTTCGGCCAAGCCCCGTCAAGATCCCAAAAGGGTCTGTCGAAGATTTGCCAAGAAGTCGGCTTCTTTACGCGCCTGCAATTCGCCTGATCCCTCATATCGTCCAACGTGGGCTGCTCTGAACCGCCCAACCGCCGGAACGCCAAACGCCCCTGATCCAGCCAAGTTGTGCAGGTGATTGCAGATCCTTCGAAATGGAAAAGTCCCGACCAACGGTGGTAAAAGGAGTTTGACCTTTGCCTTTGACTTGAGACTTGGCCCGAAGCCAGAAAGCAATGGCCGATGAGGACCTGACCGGTCGCCAAGGCCACTCGCTGCTCGACGCATTGGCAAGTAATGTTGGCAAGCAGTGGCGAACTTTACATCTGAACAAGAAACCCGGGCTCACGCGACTTGAATCACCCAACTTCTCTCTTCGGGATCTGCGAGCCAATCTAACCTCAGCATGCCCGGTGTTATCGCCTCGTTCGTGGCCAGTGCGAACGGAAGATGGCTGGGGAATGTCAAGCCGCCATTGTCTCCATTGATAGCGACTCGCATGACACTGCTCGGCACGCACCGTGCACGGCCAAGCCGAGTAGATCAGCACAGACACATGCTCCCGAGCCTGTGAGCGGAGCAACGAGAGCGCGAGACGGTCACACGTTTGTCGCCACCCTATCAGCCATCGTCCTCTTCGCTCTCCTACTGGAGCTCGCTGACTACCATTTGGCCACTCGACGGATCAGCGGAATGTACCGGTGGTCGTCTGACTCCAGAGTACCAGCATACCGCCCGTCAAGCGAACCCTGACGTTACCACTCAACTGGGTCGGGCAATAACGCTGCAGAGCAATGACAATCACAGCGCTGACATCACAGGCCGCGGCGCACGGCGTGTTCAAAGTTCTCTTGCACGATGGTCCTGGACTGTGAATCGTCAGCATAGTGGCGACGCCGGGCTCGGTGAGTTGCCGCCAGCTTCTGACGCCGGGCATGAACTCGTCTACCGTGGGAGGCATCGAATCTAGCGAAACCGTCCTCCGACTCTGTGCTGCACCGCCGGCAACGGCAAGGCACGCTGCGAAACCCTCTCACTAGCGCATGTCGCTTGTCTGCTTGTTCCAGACGGGTCAGACGGGTTGCACCACCGATGTCAAACCGTTTCACGTCACCATCACTTGTTCTATTCATGCAAGATGCAAAGCCCGGAGGATTGCTTCAGACTGCATGCAGATCTAGGGAATCAGACACTGACAGCGTGGACACGCAGACGGGACAGTGGCGCCCACTCCGCGTCGGACTCCGTAGTGGGTTGCAAACACAGAGGTATGGTCAAAGGATGTACCATGCACACAGAGAGATTTAGTGCCAGAGTGTGGACCGATGTCTTCTACGCCTGATTGATCACCTTCGCAGACCCTCAGATACGGTGTTACACGAGCTCCTGCTGTTCTGGTACCTCACTGCAATCGGTAGAATATGAATTGCCTAGTTCATCTGTGCACTGCTGAAGATAGTTGTAGCTGCGCGCTGGTCTATTGGTCTACTACCGGACCCTTAGGAAACACAACGACAGCGATAAGAGCTGCATGGGTGGGAAGGCCTGGCTGGAGTGAGCCCCACACGTAGATCTTCGTGAGCGACACTCTGCCAGGTTCGATGCTGTAAACCCAAGGATAGTTTCAGGTAAGGCGGGGGTGTATGTGGGTGTCGCTGACATCATCCCCTGCACCGTTCTCGTACACCTCTTGCGGTGTCCGATGGTGACCATTTAAGCCAGTGTAAAAGTCAGGCGTCAGGCCCTGGAAAGTGTCAGTGTCGATGCGCATGGTCCATGATGCAGCCCTGCGTTTAGACCCAACAGGCGAGGAGAGGTGTATGATCTCCACTGGTCTCCAGTGCTCCTCTCAGCTCAGTGTTGAACTTGGCTCGCTCCACAGTGTGGAAACCAAGTTCTCCAGGACACACTGACAAGGAACCACTAATCGTTGCTAATAGCGTGCGAGACATGGCTGTAACAGTGTCTCGGGAACCAAATGCGGTTCCTCGAGAGACAAGGTTGTGGACCATACGGACCATTTGACCTCAGACTCTGGAACGTCGAACTAAAACAACAGTTGCCACGACCTAGCGCCAGGTGACCTGGTAGACGCCTCCACAATCTTGTCATGCGCAAGTGCCGACCAGTGGGAATATTCGGTCCTGTCAGCCATCAATGAATCAACGCCGCGGACACACTTCTGCACGACGAGGACAGCGATACAGCGACTTCGTGGTGCGTCCACGGCTTCAAGACCCTTGCATCACCACGAGAACACATTCAGTCAACGTCACCGACCCACACACATGGTCTCGGCGACGATGCGGACACACTCGAACGGCCATCGATCCCGCTCAGCGCTGTCACAGATCGCCGTCATCCGGTTCGCTATTATCTCGACGTTTGAAGGTATACAAGACCGAGATGAGGACGGTGGAGCAGCCAGACGTCGACATCTTCGTCTCCCCTTCAACACGAATTCCGCTTGGCCACTCCAACAACATGGTCGCTATCGCCAGCCTCCAGTCCGGCGCTGTCGGCGTTCTCGCCACAACGGCTTCCGCCGCGCCCGCTGTGCCTGCCTCCGACCACAGGATTGAAGCCCGGGACGCGAGCATCCCGCTTCTTATCGCCATGAGTAACGCCCGCGGGGGGAATGCTGGGGGCCTACATCTTAGGAACCGATAAGGTGAACAATGTTCCGCAATCGTGGCTGGACGGTATGAAGGGCTTCGGTGCCAGCAATTGCAATCCCAGGCTTGAAGGGTGGACGAAACTCAGGTTCGGTCAGGACGTCCCGACTGTTACCGTCCGGAACTGCTAGGACGGAGGCTGGTTCCCCAACTACCAGCAGGCTTTCAAGGAGTCTGCCCTTCGCCGGACACCTGCGGCATTAACGACGGCGGCCGCTGGGGCAACTAAGGTTGCTCCTATAGACAACTTTTCCCCACATGTATGGCTATAATCAGTCTGACGAAGTTCCTCTCCCATGCGACTCCACAGTCTCCCATTATCATTGTTACAGGGTAACTTGAATGAGTGCAAGGGCTTTCGACGTTGCTTCGGCCATCATGTACTGTCTGTACGCGACATCCGTGGATCCAAGTTGGGTTGTCCAACATTGTGACTGATCGCAAAAGCCGGCATGAAATCAGTCGCGCGGACGTGGAATTCCGAGACTTCCCCGTACCCTGCCGTCGCTGTCTGGGCGTGTAGTGGCGGAAGCTGATTCGAGCACTACCAGCTCGTTGAGGATCAGGGACTGCTCTGCTTTACTTCCTATGCTATCTATCGGCTGAAGGCTCCTTCTGCACTCCTACGGACACTTGATGCTGCTGCCTTGCGGGCTTGTGCGTCGCGTAGATCATGACGGCGCAGGGGTCCTAAGAGTACTGGAACGTCCCATGCGCCTCCCTCAGCGTCTTCAGACACATGTGGTCACCCTCCAAGTTGTGGCAATCGTTGCAATGCACTGTGAACTTTCTTCACGATGCACTGAGTAGGACAATGGAATGTCACCCAACATAGAAAGCTCGCCGTCCTCACTGCGAACTGGCGACCACAGTAGCGATAGAAGCCTAATCCAGGGCTGGAGCGACCACGCATTAGATGTACCATCGAGCGGCGACGGGCATACGACCGTACACCGCGTTCCAGTCTGCCTTCTAGTGGTGTCAAGCACACCAAGGGGCCTAGGGAAGATTCTGCGGCCGATGGAACCCAGACCTTCGGACCACTCTGGACCGGACTAGGTTTGAAGCTTGTTCGTAAGGCAATATCTTATCCGTATCCGCAAATAGCAACTTATCCGCAGCACTATCGCGCACTTACACCCGGGGAGCCGATTTTGACCCGTGTGGGGAGCCACGGATCACAGCGCGTATGGTCAGCAACCAGTAGGAGCCCCAGATTCCATGCTTCGCGCCAGGCGTTTACATAACGTGAGTTGCGCGCGTGACTTTGCCGGCAAGTCATTCGCGACAGCCATGCCGGAGTTCTGGGGATTTCGGAGGATATTGGCGGATATTCGTGGAATTGCGAGCACGGCAGGAGGATGTTTATAGGTATGCAATTGTGCTGCGGACATTACCGCTGAGCGGGCATCTGGAGATCGGCTGTTGCCGCTGGCGCTATGAGGCATGGCAGACGGGTGTGGCATATTCGAATTGACTTGCGCACAAGCTCACGGACACGATGGAACCATGCGAGACGACGTCAACGGCTGTTTGGACCGCTACCACGACCGCAAAGTCGGCAGCACGACCGCTTCTGTTGGCTATTATATGAGTGGGATTCATGTTCGTGGGGATTTCTGTCGGGATTTGGACCCGACAGGCAGCTGCAAAAGTATAAAGGGCTGACTCGATACACAGAGAAATGGTCAAACAGCAAGTCCTATCTTCTCTCCTCGCTCTACCTCAATGGTCACTATCACCAAGTACTTGGCTGCCGCCGGCGCCCTGCTGGCCACCGCTGCCTCTTCCGCCCCTACTCCGGCGGAGACCAATGCGGCTCTTGAGGCTCGTGACTCGGTCGACTCTGAGATCCGGGCCCTGGTTACAACGCTGGCCTGGTGGGTGGAGGTCGAGCATCCACAAGCGTACATCTTCATTTCGCCGAACTGGGACATTAACCAGCTCTACGTCCATTCCATGAAGACGTTCGGTGGCGGCAAGTGTGGGAAGAAGGCGTGGCGCTGCAGGACCCAGGAGGACGGCAAGAAGGTCCCCGACGGCGCGATTTGGATCTGCCACAGCGGAGGCTGGTTCCCGCTTCCAGTTGGCACAACACAGCGAGAAGATGTCCTACGCTTGCCCCAAGGACAAAGCCTGCGGTATCGCTAACGGCGGTCTCTGGGGGAAGATCTAAGCGCAAGCGACAATCCGTCATCAGCTCTTCCCGAGCCTCCAAGGCTTAAGGTTCTCCGAGCTTAAGGCTCGGCTCCTCCTTCAGAAATTTAGGATCCAGCAGCAAAGTAGCGGTTTGAATGAATGCAGTGAAGGCGACTCCGGTCAGTGAAAGGACACATGCGGTCAACGGAGCATTGAAGGAAGCGATGACCGGCTGTCAGACGCGCAAGTCGCAACCTTCCGTGCCCAAAATATCAGCAGTGTCGTGATAGCTATGCATAGTCCGTCGTGTTCATTGTCCGTACAATGTCCGTTATATGTATGAGGTTGTGGCGTTTACTGAGATCCGTCGTTGCCGGGGCCGTCGTAGAGGTGGAACTGCTGGAAGGGGTCGGGCTTGGAGCACTCCCAGGTCTGGAGATCTTTGAGCGAGATGTAGGGCTTGGAGTAGGACCGGGTCGACTCCTTCTCAACGTCGAGGCACTGGTTCAGGTCTTTCAGCTTGAGCAGACCGTCCTCGAGCGTCCACTTCTGCTGGGGCACGTCAAGGCAGTCCCAGATCTTGATGCCAGAGCCGTTGGCGGGGTTGTCACCAGCGTCGAGGCAGAGGTTGGGGTTGGCGTGCAGCTTCACCTGGCCCGTGCCCTGCGGCATGTCCCAGAGGTGCTCGGCGATGAATGTGTCGTTGCTAGCAACGCATGACGAGCTGCTTGTCAGTTATGCGGTTTTCCGACGTGAACTCACATCTGAACAGCCGCGCCGCGGCCGGGGTAGCCACCCTGCACGACGACACAGAGGTCATCGCGACCGGTGATGCGGATACGGCGGCCACCGTCCTTGGGGTCGGGGAAGATGTATTGGCTCTTGGCGATGTCGGGGAGCGGGTCCGTGGGGCCCGTGACCGAGGGCGAGGGCGAAGGTGTAGCGGACGAAGAAGCCGAAGGAGTCGGGTCCGTGGGAGGCTGACCACTCTCGTCCAAGATGTACCAGACCTGGTTGTCGTTCCCAGGAGTGCACTGGTACGTCTGGACGCCGTTGTCACCCTCGTCGAGACACTGGTCACCGCCAGTGATAGCAATGCGGTTATCGTCGGTGAGGTACCAGCTGTCTTGTCAGTTCTGACTGCACTCCGTTTATGAACTCACGTCTGCTGGAACAGACCGGGGTACGAGGTCCAGACTTTGAGAGCTCCGTTGTTGTGGGGGTTCTCACCGGCGTCGAGCGCGAGCGGGCCCATCAGAACCGAGCCCGAACCCGGGCTGATGGACCAGAGAAGTGCATTGGAGCAGTCGGTGGTGTAAACCGGCGCACCGACCCAGGTCTTGGGAGCAGCTGTGAGACACTTTCCGTCACGGCCGGAGCGGATACGGACGCGGTTCCAACGCTTTTCGATGGGAGCAGCGAGGGTAAGCCCGAGCAGAGGAAGGAGGGTGTAAATTGCGAGCATGTCGAAGTTGTCGAGGTGGGCAAACTGCGACTCTTGGAGCCTGCCTTTTAAATCTCATTCTCCAAACTATGCTTGATCATCAGATGTGCGGGCATGTGGGTCTGCGTGACATTAGATCTCTATCGGATCCGTGGATGCTCCGAGCGAGCGTCCCGTTGCCGCCAGAGGCGCCTAAACAAGACGGACATACGCTGCGGACCCCAGCGGAGCGTGCGTGCGCAAGTGATAGTGCGGCAGAAAGAAGTACGCCGTCGGACATGACGGTCGCCCTGCGTCAAGTACGTCATATCGATCATCTCCGAAGAATCCGAGGTTCAGATAGGTCCATCGATCGAAATTTCGAGGTGCGAAGGACCACGTTGTTGATCGCCGTTCCGGACGAGCAGGGGACGCTCACCGCATCTTCCCGGAGAGGCGTAAGGCGGTGTCCACCGTCGGGCGTCGGCGGTGCAAGGGTGACAAACAACAATGCCTTCCCGGAGGCTGTGAGGAAAACGAGGTTGTAAAAACCAAGGCAAAGAAGGGACACGGGAATTACCTCGGATCTACGTTCAGGTTCAGAACAACATCCCTGTAGCAGAAGCTCCTCAAAGGTACATGGAATGGGGCTCCAAGTATCGTTGCACGGTCTCCACTTCGAGGGCTCTTGAAGTTGTTGATAGTGTTGCCGGACTAACCGCCGTGCGATCATCGAAGAGCTAGTTGATTCGAAGTTGTGTGCGTGCAGGATGCAGAGTGTGCAGAGCAGCTAGCCCGATGCGGTTCTTGGTCTTCCTTCGGTGCCGCGGAGTCTGATTCAACTCCGTTCACGCCTTCCGAAGTGGAGGCCTTTCGCTAGGCGAGTGGTCCTCGTTCTCGTCAATGAGAAGGCTCCATCCACCATCCACCTCCCGGAAAGCCCTCACTTGCCATGGCGATCACGAGGAGGGCCACAGCACCTAGGCGCTCCACACGAGAGGTGAGGTGAGTGACCTTGAGTCAGCTAACGACAGCGTCATGTCACCGTCCATTACGCACCAGGCGCAAAAGACTCGACGATAACAGCGTCGCCTCCGCCGCGCATTGTCAAGCGCAGGCAGCGTAAGGTGTGTAATCGTTTGTCTCACTCTCAAGTTCTCCTTCCTCTCACTCCAGAGCTGCAAGGCTGCTCATCTCCCCTACCTTTGCTTTTACACCGATCGATTAGCTGACGAGTCAGGCTTCCGGAGGGAAGGTCTATGAAGTGGCCGAGATCCTGGCGCGATCGCTGGAGCAGGAGCCGAATGAGCAAGGTCGTCCAGAGTACTTCTACATCGTGCGCTGGGATGGCTACGGCCCCGAGGATGACACGTGGGAGCCGCGTTCGAACGTGATGGTGGGGTCGTCTCGACTCGTGCAAGAGTTTGACGCCAAGCGTGAGTGTCTGTCCTATCGGTCGCCTACGCTGTGGCCCAGATACATGCTACTTGTGCTGTCGGGTTGTAGGACTCGGGGACATGGAGAAGCTTCTTATTTTGGAGCCACAGCTAACGTCAGCACACCCCGTTAGGCTCCTCAGCTGGCGCGACGGCCCCAAAGGTCCAGAGCATCTTGTGCGGTTCGGACAGTACAGGGCCGGTTTGCGCGCATCACCACTGTACGAGGAGGTCTGGCTCACTCGCGCCGGCATGCGAGCGCGTAACTTCAGCCGTAACATTCTGGACCGGGCCAAGGTGAAGGAGGAGGCCGGCGAAGGTCGGCTGAAGCGTGAGGGTCCGAAGAAGGAGGAGGACGAGGGCATTGAGGTCGACGTGGTTGAGGTCGGTCAGCCTGAGGCTCTGCAAAAGGCTAAGGGTGAGAACGCAGAGGACGCCAAGGACGACAAGGCTGCTGAGAGCGCTGCAGAGAATGGAGATGATGCAGAGGACGCCCATGACGCCGCCAGCCGCCACAGCAACGAAGGTCAGTCACCCAGTCGCCCCGCCGCCGACCACCGGATCGTAGACGGAGGCAGCTGAGCTTTGGCGCCCGACGCTGAAGCTGACTGCAGGCGTCGAAATCATCGGCTTGCGACGCGACACATATAAGAAGAAGTGCATCCTTCGAAAGAGAAACGTGTATCTTGTGCGCCTGAGTTACGACGGAGGAATAGAGGAAGAGTCCTGGTTTACCGCGGGAGAGCTCAATAAGCATTTAGGGCGGAGTTGTAAGCGGATAATCGAGACGTATCTTGCTGCTGCGAGAAAACCAGTGGAAGGTGAGTTGGCTGGCGACCTTAAGTTAACTATGACGCAGGCGATGAAAATGACTACGAGGCTGAGCGTCTGAAGCAAATAGCGGAGAACAAGGCGCTGCTGGCTCAGCTAGGGCTGTACGGCCTGTAATTCCTGTTGTCTGAAGTTTCTGGATATTGAGTATGTCTGTGTTGATCTTGATGTAACTGTATGTTCATAGGCTGTCCCCCATGGGTATGTCCCAAGTTTGACACGCCTGGACTAGGCGTGGCCGTTCTGATCGCTGCTGTGGGGCAGAGAAGACGTCCGCTCATCGAGGTCAAGTCGCCGCTGAATAACAGTCTCGAGCGAAACATCGCACCTCGAAGCGTGCGCCCCTCCTTTGACCATGTCTCATCTTGCATTCCAGACTTGCGACCATCGTGTCTCGGCTTCTCGGCACGCTCGCTACACAGTCTTCCTATGCATGGCGGTGAGGCGAACGGAGACATGTGCACCGGCGCCGCCTTCCAGAGTTCCAGACATGCCGGGCGTGAGATCTCGGCGGGCTCGGCGGCTCGGTCCGATGCGGTAATGCAGGCATCCAAGAAGCGTGCGAGTTCTGAATTGCGATGCCATGATCGACGGCCAGTCTTCCGCACCTCTGCAGCGGTCGCAACCATGCATCGATCAACAAAGCGCTGCCTGCACTGCAACTGCAAGCGCTCGGGGCAGCGGGAAGGGCACACGGAGCAGGTTCGAGTGCAGGGGCAAAGAGTGCGGGAGTTCCTCGCCCCTTCACCCCTTGCCAACCGCCTATTCCGCTCCTGGTATTCCCCTCGCTCGTAGATCCTTTCTCATTTCCAGCAATGTGCCTTAGCTATCGATTCTCATGCATGTCCGGAATGCCAGACGCAGAGTGGGAGCTCGTCCAAGTGTGCGCCCAGCCTTCAACGAAGCGAGATCGCATCCGTGAATTGTGCCAGCATTGTGCCAGCCACCCAATATTACAGAATCGCAATCCTGGGCCAATCGGTCCGCGCCAGAAGCCGAGCGTCTGGGTGCGATAAGTGCCAATCGAACGAACAAAGTTTCACATCAACAACTCTACCAGAGCTCTGGGCATGCATACTACTCTGGATTGTTGGGAGTGATCGACGGTGAAGGCTTGCAGTGTCTGGATCTCATCACCGCCAGAGTCGTGGAGGAAGGAGAGGTGGGTGTGTACTCTCGGGTGGCTGGTGGTCTCGTAGCTCAGTGTGCAAGTCCTGGGTCATTTAGTGCTCGGTTACCTCGTTCCAGAACTCTAATCCTCCTTCGCTGGTGAAGCGACGGATTCAAATCCTCCATGGACGACCTGATCATGTGTCGCAGCTCGCCGGCACGGCCCGGGGCAAGTTAAATAGCGTCACGAGCCGTGCCTCCGACTCACCGGGCTGTCGGGCACCCGACCCACTCCGCTGCCGCTGCTCTCCGATAGCCGACATGAGAGGTGATGGCTGGGCGCCGAGTACACGTCTGGGCGAGTGTTACCTGAGTTTCCCATGCTCTCTGCATACCACTCAACGACGGCTTCTATGCACAGATGTCATGCACTGGCTTGCTAGGAATGGACTACCGCTTTTGCTAGAAATAGAGCAGGCGGAGCAGAACATGAAGAAGCTAGGAAGATCCGGGAACCATGACGCAGAAGAGGTTGAGATTCGGCCGCGAGCACCACTGTCGGGCAAGTGGCGGTTGATGACATGTGCCGAGCTCCTAGAAGCTCCCTGGCTTCGGCGTCCAGTGGTTATCGACGTCTGCATGACGACTCCCCACTGCTGGGGACACCACTGACATCATGTACTGCGTATTCGGATTCCTGAGTTCAGGCATGCTCAGGCAGGCATGCCAGATGCCAGAGTCAGTCGGAGGTGTGGTGCTCTCGGTGGTGTTAAGGGCGACAAGCCGACTGCCTCGGTCAGCTGGTCTCCACTTTGCCCAGCACCCAGCACCCAGCACATACGGATTCCAAACCCCTCAGCCCAATCTTGCCACCTTACAGCCATGGCATTGGGTGCCTCTGTCACGATGCTCCGCACACTTTGACCGATTCGGCGTACATACCGCCTCCTCTGCGCCGCCGTACCTCGCAGTACCTCACCTACACCCCGACAGACTCTTGAGCACGGATCTCGCAACGTCGTAACGCGGATTCCAACGCACAGGCATGCTGCATGCCCCATGCATGGGCGCATGGCGATGACTGCATCGAGGATTGAGGACCTCATCAGACCTGAGTGGCTTGTAGCCGCGTCCTGTGGCCTGTGCAAGGGCGCAGGGGCATTTCGTCTATTTCCGTATGCTGGGCCATCCCGGGTTATGTGCACAAGACCACCTGCGCTCTTGGTACTCTTGTCTCTCGGCTCCGACACTCGGTGTGACCATGTGACGCACTGCCCGCGCTCTGCCGGTCGTCAGGTCGAGCGAATGCACCTCATGGGACATGTGAAGGTGTGAACAAAGCTGATAGTACGCCGCACCGCACAGCACGAAGCGAAGCTTGGCATTCACCACAGCGTGACTGTGTGGGCAGTGCGGGTGTGTGGGCATCGGAGTGTCTGGGGTCTGCGCCTGACTGTCCTCGATTCAAGGCGTAAAGACAGTCCGATCGTCGGCGCTCGCTCGTCGGGCCGCCGGCCGCGCACACCAATACGTCGTCGGTCAGAACAGAAAACGCCACAAGAAAGCTATGCACAGGGATCGATTACATGCGCCACGAGTGCCGAGTACGCTGTGACGTCTCTGTCTACAGTGTTGTTTGACGGTGTCAAGGGTAACGGACACTCCGGACCTTCGAACCCTCGATAGCCTAGCGAGCAGGGTGAAGCAGGCGCTCTCTTGCAGCGTATCTCCGGCGGACCTTGCACTGCTCTAGGCTGCACTCCTGGTCTCCGGAACGTGCCTGCTGCTAGTGTCCTTGGCCGACACCGAGGGTCCGACGAGTCTTGAGCAGTGGCGCAGCGCAACTGTTGCAGCTGGCCGAAAGACTGGTGGAGGGCAGCCTTTGTGTAATTGCAACTCTAATCCTAACGCGAGCCAATTTAAATGACTCGAGCTGTCAATGACCCGTCCCTGAATTTGAGCGTGTGTCCTGACTATCCTGGATTCCTGGATAGTGAAGTGTACGTGTCTCCCTCTGGCCCGATGCCTCGCTCCCAGACGACATGTGTGGCGCTCACCTGTACGTACCGCCCTGGCTTGCCCGGCACTTGCCCCCGGTATGCCCGGCCCGCACCCTGGCGCCTGTCGGCTCGTCGGCCAAACGAGCATCGTCAGCCAGCCAGCCCAAACATCCCCAGCCGCTCGACAGAAGCAGAGCTGTTGCGAGCCCATCAGTCGTGCACTGCCTGCAACGAAGCTAGGAAGCAAGCAGGGACCAGCGACAGAACACTGTCATAGCCAGGAGCAGCCTCAGGGCAAGCGCAAATGAGAGAATCCACGGCGGATCACCGCAGCCCCGAACGAGTACGACGGGTGTCGGGGGCGAGGGTCACCCAAACTGTCCCATCCCAGTTAGTACTCGACCCCCTGACGGAAAGTCTCTCGTCTCTCGCCTGAGCCGTCTCTCCAGCTCTCCAGCCTCGGGCTGACTGCCATGCATCACCTGTGGCCTGTGCAGACTGGCGTACAGGTGACGGATTCCTTCTGAGGGAAGACGACGACTTCCCTCGATCTGCCTGTTAGCCTCCACTGGCTCGCTCCGCCTCCGTCACACACATCTATATATCCACCGACCAACCTTGCCTTCCTCCCACAACACCCGTCCACTCCGCATTACCCCTGGACACTTTTCTCTCTCTCAACGTCTTACTTTCTTCACCAAACGTCACCTGTGCATCATGTGGGCCTCTGTTCTCGCTCTCCTCGCCGTCCCGGCCGTATCCGCCCAGATCATCCCCACCGGTCCCAACGGCCCCACCAACCCCGACCATCCCGAGTTCATCCCCGTCGGCGAGACTGTCAACCAGGGCTCGCTCTCGCGCCTCATTTCAATCAACGCCATCGACGACTTCTGCATGTACGCGCCTATGGACCCCGGACCCGATTCGACCATCGGCAACCACGAGCACGACCTCGTTGCCTGGTGCACCAAGCCCCGTAACGGCGCTCGGTAAGTCTAGCTTGTTTGTTTGCGGCCGTGTCCCGGGTGAATGCTTGCTTCGGACATGCATATAAGGTGAAGACACCGCGCGCCCCATGCCTCGGCGCCCTGGGGCGCCGGGTTAGTCTCGGACTGCGACGACCCAAGCGGCCCAAACACCAGGCACCACACAGTGAGACAGCGCCAAACTGACACCACAGTCTCATCCCCGACGGCACGATCCAGGCCGCCCAGTTCATCCGCACGCCCGCGTACGTCCAGGTCGCCGGCTGGTGGGACGGCACCAAGCTCAACATCCCGTACGGCGACAACGGCGGTGAGCTCGACCCGCACGGTGCGACGGGCGAGGGTAACCCCGTCGGCGGCAACGTCACCACGAACATCCAGGGCCGCCAGGGCGACACGTTCTACGAGGAGTGGATGATGTTCATCTCGTACGACCAGTTCTGCGCTCGTATCTGTACCGCCGAGGTCAACGGCGTCACTGTCGCCAAGCAGTGCGACCACATCTACGACCTCATGGGCTGCCAGTGGGTCATGGCCATCGACGACAACGATTACTACAACATGAACAAGTTCGAGTCGTGCGAGGGTGACATTGCCGCTCCCCCTGGCGTCTATGGCGGCTCCACCTTCTACCAAGGCCAGAAGCCTACTCCCTCCGCCCCCGCGTTCTACCCCAAGAAGTCCAACTGCTACACCTGGGACACCATCTCGAACGGCGTCGGCGCAGACATGAAGGTTACGGCCTCGCCTACCCTCTTCCAGAACCAGAAGTGCCCCACTGGCAAGTAAGCGCGGATGCGAGCGCAGCGAGCATTCGTCACGAGCTTCCGGCGGCTTGAATCAGCGCAAGGTGTTTGCAGATCTGCAGCAGTGCCGAACGTGATCTCAGCCAGCATCGTCTAAAACTGTAGATAGAAACCCACACTCTCATCTCACGTACAATATCTCTGCCCATATACTACGACTACACCTGGACATTTCCGTAGGAGAATGCAACAAGTAATGACTCTGACGCCAGACCGAGCACTCTAGGTTAAACGGGCCGAGCTATGATAGCAGGCACGCATTAGGCAGTGTGCAGGGGGAGACTTTACGAGTTCTGCGTGCCCAACTGACGAGCGATGGGCGCGAGTGTTTTTCACAAGCTTAACGAGAGCCGTAAAGTCAAAACTGGCGCTGAGAGCGATCGACAATATGCTGCGCAGCGGGTGTAAATCTCTCTCTTGGCTTACCAACTGACGCGCTTCTACCTGGGTTAGATCGCGTGCAGTGCAGATCCCTACAATGGTATTTATAGCGCGTTGCGTGCATGAAATGCGTGCAGCGCGTGCGGGGTGGGTAATGGCCAAGACACACTGCTCGACACGCAACACAGAGAGTGGGCAGGTACCTCAACGGCATGCACCCGGAGGACTACCAGATGGAGCAAAGGGGTCATGTATGCTGCAACGCGCGTGCATGTCCTCCCAGAACTGCACGAGCAGTCGGTGAACGCGGAACTTTTCGAGTCTACGGGAACCAAAACGTCCCGCGACGCGTACTTGACGCGAAACCGTCGACGCGCATGCCAAGAACGCTAACTTTGCCTAGCTGCGGAGCAACGACAGGGTGAAACAGCCGCGACCGCTGAGCCCACTGCGGCCCTCGTCCCACCACATGCATCCATGAGTTCCCGCGTGGTGGTGCGTGTGGAATATGTGGAATGTGGCACAGATCCCGGCAGACCTGGACGGATCCCCGCATCCTGATCCGCTTGGCTGCTTTGCTTATCGCTCGCTTTCTGTTGGCTGTTCGCTGCACTGACTCTGCTGTGCATATACACATGCTTGGTCGGACGGTGAGAGACCGCTGGTAGAGAGTCCGGTGGGAGTGGGATGAGCGCGGTCAGCGAACTGACGGCTGATGTCTAATGCGCGCATAAGACTTCCTTACTACGGCATTAGAGCTCTGGTTTTCCCGTTCAAATGTCCGTATAAGCGACTTATCCCTAACCATCTCGTAGAAGGAGAGCAGCCTTGCCTTGGATAGGAGGAAGTATTCATCCTTTCGCTTCATGAAATGCGAGGAACCGCTCTGGGCCATGGGAACCCAAAAGCAATATGTATCAGACATCGACGGAACCTTTATCATTCTCTTCATCTTTACGGCTACTTAGCAATTGAGAATGGAGACATTGACATCATCGCTGATGGGATTATTTGTGTCCGTGGCATGTGATCGCTAGATTTTTTCGAAAGATGTTTTTAACTGCCACTTTCTTGGCGCTTTTCTACCACGCTCGTGCTCACTTGCAGCGCGAGAAGCCAAGGTCCTTGAGCAGGCCGGTGCCGATATCGTAGAGCCAACCGTGGACGCAGACGCGCTTCTTCTTATTCCACTCGTTCTGGACGGCGTTCGTGGAGGCCATCACGTCAACGCTCTGCTTCACGTTGGCGACGATAAGGTCCGCCGCGGTCGCGTCCTTGGGCAGCGTCCAGCGGAGCTTGATCAGCGGGGCGAGGAACTGGTCCAGCCCCGGCTCGGTGCCGGGCTTGACCTGGTCGGGCGTGAAGCAGGAACACTTGTCGTCCTTGCCGTCGCCGCCCGCTCCCTCGGTCTTGTTCGCATCGGGGTTCGGGGCTGCGAAGGCAGCAGCGGCTCCGCCGCAGTTCGTGTGACCGACGATGACCACGTGCGATACGTTCAGGTGGCCCAGGGCGTACTCGACCACGGCCTGGGCGGACCAGTCGTCGGCGTGGATTTGGTTTCCGATGTTGCGCTTTTGTCAGCTCATGCTCCTGTGCTCTTGTGTTCATGTGCCCCTGCCACATTCCCCGTTCTCAGCCTCTATGACGCCAGGTTTCTCGTTATCATGTCGATATTGATAAGTATTCACCGCCTTCAATTACGCCTCCGATCGGACCGATTGTGGGCTTATCTCAATTGGCAGGACACCGATGACCGCAAACCGCAATCTAGTCTGGGATCCGTCTCAGGAGTCCCAGATTTCCCATGGTGTCCACTGCTCTTACGTTTTCGAGGCGCAATCACGGCGCTCGTATCGATCACGTTTACTCGGGGCACTCGTCCCTCGCGATCGCTCGGAGTCACTCACGAGCGTGAAAATGGAACCGGGATTCTGGTGCGTGATGACGCTCTCGGGGACACGAGAATCCGAGCAGCCGACCCAGACGATGCCCGGGTGCTGGCTCGCGTTGAGCGTGGGGAAGAAGCTGGGGTCTTCCTTCGCCTTATTGTGCGCCCACTGCGAGTTGTTGCTGAAGAAGTGCGCGAGCTCGGGGAACTCGGTGTCGGAGCTGTTGGCGGCGGCGGAAGGAGCGGCCGGCGCAGCAGAGACAACGACGCTGAGGGCCGTGATGGCGGCAGCGGTGATACCGAACATGATTCTAGGTGTGTGCGGGGAGAGCAAGGAGGTGGGGGATAAGAGACTAGACAGTGTGGACGTGGGCAGGTCAAGGTCGAAGAACGAGGGCTTAAGTACGTTGCGAACGAGAGCAACGAGCACAGGTCAGCCGGACTTTTATCAATTAGATGTGGAGCGATCAGACTGCGCAGATGCTAGCACGTTGGCTGGTGGGGAAGTGGTGTGGGGGTCGACACAAGGCCGAGACAGCTCAGCTGGCTCTGGCCGTGCGGGGATAGGTGCACGCCCTGCCCCGGCCCCGCCTTCTGGTGAGACAGCTGTGCTGGATCTGGGGTTGTGCCCGTCTCGAGGGGACCACGAGGGTGACAGCGCGCCCACGACGTCAGCGGAGGTGCCCTCTATGCATGAGAATGGGCGGTGGGGCGCACAGACTGCCGCCATGCCCAGTTCAGGACGTTGGAAAGCATCAGGATGGCAGTGGCAGCTGCGTACTGCGTTTTCTGCGTATCAGATAAGTGCCAAGACTTCTCGCCTGAAACTGGGTTGGTTCGACGACGCTCAACTACTGGTCCAAGGATAAGGCTGGCTAGGTTGGCGCTCTTTAGCTCGTTGGCTTATCACCGGCCCTCCGGGGTGCGCACGGGGTCTTGGCGTCTCCGTTCCTGCCATCAGGTCCATTCCCCTGCTGCAAACTGGACTCGCGCTGTGATGTCGACGCACAACGTTGTCTATAGGGCAGGTAGTCAACGAATACGGACGGTGCACAAGACCTCTGCACATAAGGTGTTAAGGGATAGAGTTCTAAGCATGTCACTCTTTCCCAATCAGCGCGGGGTATTATGGAAGACAAGAGGGCCGAGAACACACCAGGTCCACAGGTACGGCGAGGAACCGGGAGGATACGGACGATGAGCGCGGAGCGGAGCACGAACTGGGGTGTTTGCTAGCTCTAGGTTCCAGGTCTGATCCGCCGGAGTCGCGCTCTGCATTCCAGGCTGTTCCCAGATACGTAACTTGGCGTTGGCCCGTCGCAAACTCGGCTATCGTTGGGTTAATCGGCGGACGTTACCGCGTTTGACTTCCTTCTCCCTGCTCGTTTCCAGCAAGACCTCCCGATATCCCGGTCCAAATCGAGCAGCCGTCGCCAAGCTTAGAGCTGCGTCTGCAAGGGGAACGCGTTCGTACTACTGCACTGGAACGACGCCATCCCCCGCCTAATTGCATCTCCGCATTCTCTCGCGTTCTCGGCCCTTTGGCTGAATTGCAGCAAGAGGCTGCGAGCATCCCCCACGGACTAATGCACGAGGGGCAGCTGAACGCCAAGACAATCAGCACGGGGTACGGGGTTGCGTGATCCACACCCTCCTTCCCCTCTTCTGCATCGCTCTCCGACTCGGTCGCTCAGTCGGAGTAATCCTCAGACGGACCAATCCTGCACAAGACCCCTGCACACGAGGGAATCCCGGCAGACAGGTCCAATTGAGCAGAGGAAGAAGTGCTCGCCACCACTCTCGTCCCCCTCTCCTCTACTTTCTCCCAGCAGTTACAGAAGTCCTAATGGAGTCCTGATAGATAACGTTATGCTGGCCGAGCGTGTGAGAACAAGAGCATGAATGCGGGCTCAGCGATGATCACCGTTTTCACCTTCGCCGTGGCCCACCGAGCCCAGACATAGCTCCAAGTGCCACTTGCCGCCAGGTTTGCCGAACTCGGGGCGCCGGAGAGTCGAGGCTCTTTCAAGGTCCACTACTCTCGTACTCATTACGCATCAGTTAATAGCAAGGTCATCTCATCGACTGAACGGAGGGAGTCATTGCCGTTGCGGTCCAGAACTATCATTGCTTTAAACCTCTCAGGCCCTATCCTCGCCCGCGAACGCGAATGTGGGAAAGCTACGCTAAGTCGAACCATCCGCGAGCTGGCGTGCTCTACGTTGCTGAAGATTCTGCGATGATATCCGCCAGTCGCAGGTGAGCTAGTCACCCTTCCGCGCCTCTGGCTACCGCTACGGTCCGGAACAGATTGTTGAGACAGTCGCCTCCAGCCTTCACGGGAAACAACCGGCAGGACCTGGGACCTGGACTCAGCATGCTAGCGACATGGCCGAAGAGCGTTCACCGCCTCGACGGTGTCAAAGCTGACCTATGCGTGGACCGTTTCGTCCCCTGAAATACGGCCCGGCTGATATCCGTGCTGTATCGAGGCTGAGAGAGAAGGCGAAGAACGTCATCGTCGGCCCGCTCGCCCGATGGAATGCTGACTTGGCCAGCTCGTGGTCATCGACAGATTATAAGAAACTTAACATCCCAATGAAACGCACATGAAGGTTATGACTAATGTTACAAACAGTGTCTATCTCTAGCGTTTATGTTCTTCTTTTCACAGTTCTTCTTCCTAGCTCCAGATCTCATCGGTGTCCTCTCTCAGCCCAGATCTTCTCGTCCGCGGCGACCCGGTTCCGGGAGCACTCCTCCATGATGCCGTGAGAGCGCATACGCGCCTCCATGTCCTCAAGCTTCTGTCCACAGGCGCACCACTCCCAGCCGATATCCTCCCGGGCGGTCTCGACAGGGTCGTCGCTCGCAAGTGGGTCGTGGACGTGCGCCTCGTAAGTGGGCAGGTTGAGAATGGGCGGGATCATGGAGCAACTCGGGATCATGGCGGGGCGGCTGACGCGGAGCATCCTCAGTCCGCCGGGGCCCGGGGTTTTGAGCGGCTTTCCGCGGTCGTCCTCGCCATACACGCTGAAGAAGACCTCGAGGAGGAGCTTGTGGCTAACGGTGATCGGGGTGACGACGCCGGGTGGCGTTGTCGGCCGCGCCACGTCGTCCTTCGGCAGGCGGACGTTCGTGTCGATCGCGAACTTGCCGCCGTCCGGACCGCACACCTCCTTCCCGCCCGCGGCGGGACCGCGCCACGCAGCAATGTAGTCCTTGCCCGCGTAGATCGTTCCCTGGGGCGGGCGGCGGCCGCTCTCATGCAGGGCAAAGTGCCGTGTCGTGATTACCTTCTTCGCCTCTCCGCCCGCGTCGCGCGGCGACACGATCGTGTGCGTCTGCTCGAGCGCGAGACGAACAGTGAAGATGGTCGCTGTGGGCGGGATCGAGTCCAGCGAGAAGCGAAACTTCATGACGGCGCACACGGTCCAGACGTCCGAGGAGAAGCGGGCGTCCCAGACACCGAGTCCTGGCGCGTAGCCGTTCGCGCAATCGTCGTACTCCGTCACGCCACCCTGCGGGTCGGGGTTATACATGAGCATGATGCTGCGCTTAGCATGCACGGTACCGGTGAGCCACTCGGGCTCGCCCTTGGACTCGTACGCCGGCGCCTGCGGGAACATCTCCTGGCGTGTGATGCTCATGGAGCTGGCTTGCATCTTGTGGATCGGGTCGTCGGTCTCGACGCCGGGCGAGTCGACCGGCGAAGTTGGGGCCGTCGAGATGCCGTTTCGCCCAGTTGTGACTTGCAAGCCGGCGAGCGCAGCCTCAATCGCCATGGGGCCGGCCGTTGCGCTGGTGGCGCTCACGGGCGTGCTGGTGCCGGACCGGGGCGGACTGGCCATGCGCGGACCAGCGGAGCCGGGCGCGGGCGAGCCAGATCGTGACGGGCGATTCGAGTGTGGGGGCGAGGTGCGCTTGCCGCCGCCCATAAAGCTGAAGAGGGAGCTCGAGGAGCCGACGCGCGGCGGTGCAGCGTCCGGCAAGCCCTCGAGCTCGGCGTAGAGGTGGTGCGTGATCTTTGCATTGGGGTGCCAGTCGTGCACGGGGTGATTTGCCGGTACAATGATGGAGAACTTGAACCTGGGCCGTCAGCTATGCATACAAACAACCCGATTCGCAGCACTGATCGCCACTGCACCTGGACCATGGCGGGGATGTTCCAGACTCGAGTCTTGGCATGGCGTGTTGGCGTGCTTTGGCTGACCAAGCTCTGTAGCGTGCCAGCGCTTGCCGAAGAATACCGAGCATTGTGCCTGCCGACCACGGAGTGTACTCACTTCTGCGACCCGCTGGGCAGCCAGAGCCCCTCCGAGTTGCCGCCGATCATCTCGACCTTGCGCTCGAAAAGGACGTCCTCGTCGAGCTTCTTGCCACCGAAGTCGGCGATCATGACCGTCTTGAGACCGACGCGGATACGCTTGACCCGCCGGGCGTCGCGGAGCTGTACCTCGAGCTCGCCGGCCAGGACATGGTCTTCTCTCGGTTTCGCGTCTTCGAACTCTCCAGTCGGCTGGTCGGGGACGGGGACAAAGAGGATGCCGTAGTTGGGCACGCGGAGCGTGAGTGTCGGAGTGTCGCTGGCCCCGCGGGCGGTGCGAGACGAGCTCGCCTTGGGCTGGCTGAGGTAGCGGAGCACCGACATGGGGGTAGACGATGCGCTGCTAGCGGAAGAAGAGGGCGCGTCGTCGTACTCCGTGAACAGAATCCGGGATGGGTGATGGTCTGGAAGAGGGAATTTGGGCATTCCATGATGACCAGGCGTCATGATTATCTATGCCCCGCCGAGTGGAGACTGGGACCCACACCTACCGAACGCGGCCCTGGCGGCGTGATTCGGCCAGATGCGATCCGACCGACTCGTTCGTGAATTTCGTCCTTCGCCTTTCGCCTTTGGCCGGCTCGCCGCGGCCAACTTTGCTCCTGCACACCTCGTGTCAACAGAAAAGCCGAAGCGACACCAGAGCTATGACAAACCGGTTCCAAAGATATCCGCTACGTCCGGTATGGATTGGGCGCACAGTGTCCACAGCTGCGGATATGGCCCACCTTCCTAGCTTGGCCGCGGCACGATCCAATGATGCGTGGGCGGCTTACTCTCGTATGGAAATCTGGCCGACGAAACAGTGAGGAACTGTCGGCAAACCTCGCCAAAGCTCGGAACAGCGGTGACAGACCCCTACGATGGTGGAGCAGTCCGCGTGGCTTCTGGGCCCTCTGGGTGCGCCGCGGCGGTGCCTGGAAGTTTTGCTCGGTTCTCCCCGCTGAACCTGGTGCCCGCGTCGGGCTTCTTTCGTCCGTGGCGCGCGGAAATAGAACAGCGCTCAGAGTATAAGGTACGTCGTGAAGGCGTCTCGGAGAATTGCTGGCTGTGGAACCTTGCTGAGGAGCTGTCGGCACGTAAGTTCGGGCGTAAGCTGGGTGTAGGATGAGTTAGCCGCGGGCAGTGTGTCTCTGAATCTACGGAATGGAAGCCGGTCCACATGTCCACCTGACTGCCTTCTTATACTTCCCTCCTTTGTTTTCGGCACGAGACATTGTTCCGCGTACCCACCGCAGCACTTGCGTGCTGAGCCGCAGCGAGCAATGGGATCCCGAGGATTTCGGCTAGGTCCGAACTCACCGCAGAACCCAGTACTAAAGCTGGAATCCGGCATTCTAAGCAGTCGAACCCGGAAGCCAGCCAGGCCAGGGCGGGCAACTGCCCGTGAGTTCCCATTCGCAGGCTGCTCCCAGCCAGGCGTGCCGACGTGCCGAGACCGGTCTCTGGCCCAGATGCCGCCTCTGCTTCCCTCCGGTGGCGCGGAACATCGCAGCTCACAGCTCCCGGCCTCCACTGACTGATGCATGGCAACGGGCCGACCTGACACCTGGCAACCTGAGAACAGGACGAATCGTGTATTGCCGTCGTCGGGCACTGCGTATATTGATATACGCACTAAAGCTCCTCCCTGGATGTTCAGTTCTGGACTTTGGCGGCCCCCGAGCGTAAGCCACATCGAACGCTATGCAGGCACAGCTTGTGAACACGCGCAACGGTCCGTGCACACCCTCACGCCGGTGCCGCAGGGTTGCACTTTCGCATACCTCGACCTCCGGCAGGATCGACTCGAATGCCAATGTCCACCACGGCTCACAAACACTCCTCTATGAGAGAACTTCCTTCCCCATAGCCGGCTCTAGCGCTGAGTCCGACGTCGGCTCCTCGTGTGCAAGATGCAGTTGCGCCCAGGATGCGCGAGCCTCCTAGGCAAACAAAGCGGATGGAATAGACGAAGCGACTACTATGAAACAATGTCCCAGGCACCGACGCCCTCGAGGCGTACGTCATCCGTGACGAGCATCAAGGCGAGATGGCCGAGCGGTCTAAGGCGCTGTGTTAAGGTGAATCATCAGTTCTCCTCCGCAGTCTTCGGACGTGGGTTCGAATCCCACTCTCGTCAAGCGAGGATTCAGTTCCTCCCTTACGCCAATCTTTTGCTCTTTCTTTGTGAGAGCGAGTGCTTTTGGCAAGTGGGAGCCAGGTCGCATCTCGCAGAATCAAGGTTTTCCGCGGCGGAAAGATCCTGTGCTAAGGTTTCGAGGTCGGAGGATGCCTCTTGCAGATTCCGGACGGAGTCGAGCGGTCGTCTGTCTTCCTCCCAAGGTTAGCAGCATATAGAGGCAGGGATTGCAGTTAGAGAGGAGTGAGTGAGTGAGTCAGTCTTCATGAAAGAGCTTGTGCGCGCCTCCAACGAATTAATGCTCAAGATGCAATGCAGATAGTGATACACTAGAGATACAGTTTATGCTGGGTCCGCCATGACGAGCCCGTTCTTCCTGATCCAGGCGACGAAGCGTTTCCACACCCTCGTGCCGTCAATGGGGATACCCTTCTTCTCGAGCGCGGTTGCACTGGGTACGCCGTTACTCAGCGTGCGTAGCGAGCCGAGGATAATGAGCGCGCGCTTTGCGCGCGTCAAGCCCACATTCAAGCGCCTCCAGTCACCCAGGAAACCGAGGAAGCCGCCCGTGTTACTGCGCACCGTGCTGAAGATAATGACGGCCTTCTCGCGTCCCTCGAACCCGTCCACGGTGCGGATCTCGATGTCCTCGATCTCGTGCGCGCGCTCGGGGCCGAGCCACTGCTGAAACGCGCGCTGGCGGCGCTCGTCGATGTTGAGAAACTCAGTGATGAGGCGGATCTGCGCACTGTACGGCGCGATCACGCCGATATCGGACCCCTTAAGGTCAGGGTTTGAAGCCAGCAGGTCAGCGACAATGTCGCATACTCGTCCTGCCTCGTGATGGTTCGCGATGGAGCGGTTTTGGGGCGACTCGGGGAAGTCGTGGTTCAGGAAGGTCAACGACTTGGAGCTGTCGCCGTCCGGCAGCAGGAACGCGGTTGTCGGTGGGTGCAGAGCAGGGTCAACCTCGCCGTCGATCACTGTGCCATCCTTCAGCTGGCCGCTGTAGAAGGCCTCACTGGAGAAGGCCGCAATGGACGGATGCATTCGGTATTGCGTGTCGAGCATGATGGAGGGCACGACTGCGGTTAGCTTTCGAGACCATCTTTATGACAGCTTACTTTGCTCGTGAATGAGGCGCTCAAAGAGACTCGTGCCCAGGCCACCTTGCTGCGCCACCTCGGAGATGATGACAGGCGGGAGTTGCTTGTGGTCACCGATGATGGCGACCTGCGCGCTTCCCTTCGTGAGCGGGACTATCGAGAGGGGCTCGGTGGCCATGCTTGCCTCGTCGAGGAAGACAAAGGGGAAGTCTATGACCTCGAGGACGCGGGAGGTAGCCGAGAGGCAGGTCGTACACACGACGTCCGCGTCGTGCAACACCTCGGCCTGTATCCGGCGCTTGAGAAGGTAAATGCGCCCGTTCAACTTGCCGATTTCCTTCTGCTTGGCTTCGCGCTGCGGACCGGCCAGGTTCTCGCTGAGCTCGGCAAGCAATGTCTCCTTGGTGTTGCGCGCCCGGTTCAGCACGGGATAGGCGGGGTGCTGCTCAGTTCGCGCCTCGAGCGTATGGGACTTGACGTGGGGTGAGACGCGATCTGGCGATCCGAAGCGCACCGCTTTCACGCCCTGCGCCTTGAGGCCCTCTACGAGGTTGTCGACAGCGATATTCGTGTGCGCGCACACCAGGACTGGGTGTGGGATCTGCCAATGCTGCTTCAGCAGCTTGATCGTCTCGACGATAACTCGCGTCTTCCCTGTTCCTGGAGGCTGGGGGCGTCAGCCTGTTGTATGATCCTCATCGAAACTTACCCCTTGAACTAAGCTGAGGCGCTCGCTTAGCATCATGGCTATTGCGCGCGTCTGACTCGGATTCAGCGGCACATGCGGGTCGCCCTCGATCGCGATCGGAACCCTGCCCTCGGGCACGCGGTATCGTCGAGCCCACGAGTCGATGAGCTTGTTGGGACTGAGGATGCCGCGTGGAGAGGAGTCATCGTGGTCGACGCCCGTTGACGCCTCCATATTCTCGGGCTTCATCTCAGCGACCTGGGCAGCAATGTCATCGAACTTCCCGGATCCTGGCACACATTGCGGCTCGTAGTGTGACTGGAACCGGCGCAGGATCAGATCGCGTAAGCTAGTGCCAACGAGGATCTCCTGTGGCCGCTGGCGCCTCATTGTCACCGCTAGTGCCTCGTCCTCGGCATCCTGATCATTAAGGGCCGCAGGCAGCGACTGCTGGTCCTGCAGCACTGGGTCCAGGTTTAGGCGGTCGATGGCCTCGCGCTGCTTCTGGATCGCAAAGTCGCTGACGCCGAGGTCGATTCTGGTCGTTAGCTCGAAGCACCGAACATCGCAGCTATGTTGTTTACTGACCTCCACGTTCCCTGCTCGACGTCTTCCGGAAGTTCGGGCAAGAGTATTCTTACGACACCTCGGCTGATCGTGAAGACGCTTCCCTTCACCCGTTCGCCCTCGATCTGGAAAGCATCCTGGCACGGGTGGGTGCGGCTCAGGATGACAGTAGCGCCAGGCTCGAACTGGCTTGGCGGCAGCGGTTTCGTACCGTCGCTTCCCCACCGAGAGAAGGACATGACAATACCGTGGACCTTGTATCGAGGTTGCCACTCCGTTGAGCCCGCGAGCCCATTGATCATGAACCCCTCTGAGCGCAGCTGATGGTCGGACCAGGACGCTAGTCGATTCTCGAGCTGAGCTTCGGACTCAGCCTGCTCAGCCAGCAATAACGGGACGAAGCTGAATGTCAGCTAACTTGGTGCAGGGTGTAGCTAACGCGATCCGCGTCAGGTTGAAACAACCAACACTCACTGGTCCGAATACCGCCTGAGCTCAGCCCATCCGCCCTCCGTCTCGTTCATCTTGGTCATCTTCGGCATGACGCGCGGCGTCTCGGGATACCACCACTTCTGCCAAGTGGGTAGACCGTGCGTGTCGAACTTTGGGCGACGGCGGTCGCGCCAGTCAAACCGGCTCGGACCGTCTATCGGCGGGGGATCGAACGGCGACGTAGCCTCGAGCGTCCGCGTCCGCCGGCGCGGCTTCTTCAGAGCCTCTTCATATGTTGGATGCTCCTCTGAGGGGGCTGGAGGAAGGTGGTCGTCGAAAGACCGCGGATGTGTGCCTTCCTCGGGTGCGTGGTCGAAGAACGCGTCCGCGAGCTCGGGGTCGTCCGATGCGGCAGCGTCCAAGACGGCCGCGGCAGCATCAGAGTGCATCGAGGCGGCGAGGGAAAAAGAGTGTGCTGTCGCATGGTGTGGTGGTCTCTGGGGATGGGTCGCGATCACATCGTACTCTGGCGGGGACGGGACTGCGGGTGCGACAGAGCGCGACGAGTCGCTCGTGTGGATGACTCGTCGGTGAGCTGGGTCGTAGTAGCTAAACCCAGGGCGGCATAGCCGCAATGGATTTAGCTTGGGTGTTCGGAACAGGTCGTATAGTGCTGCGTAGTGCAGCGAGTTGTCGTGTGTCGGGTCGCGATATCGATGGAGGAATGTCAAGTTGATTTGTTTACAGACGCGTCGCCATGTGCGCCTTGTTGCCGCCCCCACAGTTGGCCACCGATTGTGGCCGTCATTTTTCATTTACGCAATGTCCATCATTCAGTGGCGGTGGCGAATCCCAACCACCTGAATGCAAACAATCGTAGTCACAGATGATCAAAGTCTGCATGGGAGCATGCACACGCCTGCTAGACGTGTATCTACGGTTGGTATTCTATGTTTTAATCTTACAAGGTTCACCGTCTTCGCTTCTCATCGATGCCGGGGATAGCCTCAAGCTTGCCGACGTCGACGCCGGCATTCTTTTCGTTTGAAGAGCCATCACGGTGATAATCTTCCAGTACAAAGTCCATCTTGCCATTGTCACGGTCCGGGCTCGTCAGCCGCGCGTACTCGAGGTACATGCGGAACATGTAAACCTGCAGGTCCTCGTACCGCAGCGTCTTCTCGGCCCAGCATTGGCCGTTGAGCGCGATGCGACGGGCGACCTCGTCGTGACCTCCCTTGCCGTCCATGGAGCCGCGGAAGAAGGACATGATCGAGTACAGGTCCGAGTAGTCGACCTTGGTCGGGACGTACGCGTACCATTCGGGCAGGATGTGCGAGAACCACTCGGGGAATACGGTAGACTTGATGACGACATTGAAAGCCAACATCAGGCGCGGGAACCGCGACGACCAGGCATTGCCGTCAAGCTGCTTGTCAGTTACATGCTCTTATGTTCAGACGAAACGACTCACGTCCAGAATGTACTTGAACTCATTGGCCTTGTCCTTGCCCTCGAGCGGGGCGAAGTCGATCTCGGCAGCCATTTCGTCGCACGTGCCATCGTTGCTGTCGCACTGCCAGGGACCACCAACGAGTTTGGCATCCGTGTAGAACTGACCCAGCTTGTTCTTAGGGCGATTGACCATTCGGGCGGCGCCGCTAGCATCCTTCGGCTCCATGATAGTCATCGGCTCAGAGCTCTTGCTGTTCGCCAGCCAGTGAAGGCGCTCGCGCTGCGAGTGTCTCCACTTGGAGCTTGCGCCCTTGTTGTGCTCCATTCCCGTGGCTCGCCCACGCCAATACAACTTTGCCTTCTTGTCATTCCACTTGGGGTCGTAGCCGACATCGTGTCGTCCCGCCCTGAAGAAGGGGGTGACGAGGATGTCGCCGTTCAGAGCCGTCTTCGACAGCGCAAAGATGGGGTAGAGGGTGTTGTGGGGCTGGGGGTGGCTGTCCTTGTTGTGCTCCTCCAAGAACATGCCGTGCTTCTCCATGATCGACGGGTGCGTGCACGGGTCCATCGCCGGGAGGTGGTCGTGGATGAAGGTGCCGGGACCATGGGCCTCAACCTCACCGCGGCGCAACGGCGAGTCCTCTCCGCACATTTTCCTCCAGTCGCGCTCGAGGTGGTCGACGTCCTGCGCGAACTTGACAGGCCGTTGGGCGAGCGCAGCTTCGACGAGCTCCTTTTGCGGTCCCGCCTCCAGCTGGATAGAGGGCTGGTCGTGAATCGTGAAGGTGGCGCGGAAGTCGTGAAGCAGATGCAGGAAGGGTTCCATGATGTTGACCTGGTCGTTCGCCCGCGCACGCGAGATGGACCACATATCCCGGGCATAGTCGTCGTTCCACTGGATCTCCGCCTTGCCATCCTTGACAATGATGGTGTACGTCTCGACGATCTTCTCGGCCACCTTCGTACGTTCAGCCAGCGTCTCCTTCGGGAGACCGTAGTACGGAAGAAGGGACTCCATGATGCTGAGAGATTGTCAGTGATGGCCCGTGCAGTGACTTATCGCGGTCCAGACCGGTGCCTTCTTGCACCAGATCTCTATGCCGTGCCGACATCCCGAACCACAGGGCGCAAACCGGTTTGAGCGCGCCCCCAACGCCGGGGTTTACCACATAACCCGAAATAACTTACGAGTCAAACTCATCGATGAGCAGCGTGTTCTGCGAATGAGCAAACAACCACCACTGGTCGAAGCCCTTAGGTGGTGGTCGTTGCCACTTCTCCTCGTACTTGCGGACGGCCTCCTCCAGTGTCTTGCTCTGGGAATTCAACATGTGGTTCCACTTCTCCTCTCCATCGCGTAGCAACCTCAGGATCGGGTTCGCCTTGATGTCGGCGGGGACTTCGTTGGTGTGGTTCTTCAGGCGGACGTTGCCAGGGGACACGAGGTCGAGCTCGATCGTGTCAGAGAGCGCCTTCTCCTCATCCGTGAGCGCATCGAACGGAGAGAGGAAGAGACAGTTCCCGTTCGCGTCCCACTCTGGCGGCGGACGCGACTTGGAGTTGCTGAGGATGGGCGGCATCCACTGGTCCGGAGACAGGTACGACGAGTCGGGGTGTCCGCCACCGCCGGGGGCGATGACGGGCGGAAGCGTGTGGGGGGCGAACTTGAACAGGACGAGGAAGACGACCATGATCGTCCCCAGAATGTAGAGCATACGCCGCGAGACATATGGCCGCGCCCAGGCGGCCCACGGGAAAGAGAAAGTGACGGCCATGACTGCAGCAAAAAGCTACACGGCTATGGGCGGGCTAGCCTATGTGCTGCGCGAAATTCGGTGTCGTAAGCCGAGATTTGTGCGATGCTGGTGCCAGAGTATGTGTGTGTGGGCGGTGAGACGGTAGAGGAAAAGATTGAGATACAAGCTGCGAAGAGACAAGTGGCGACTGCGTGTAGCTGTGGGATGCGGAGGAAGGCAAAGGATAGCAGTCGCACGATTTAGGTTGGGTGACGGTGTGTAAGTCTGGGGCGCGTGTCGCAAGAGTCGCAGTCAGGACGTCAGGACGCAGGCACGTTCGCTCAGTGCCGCTTGTTCGGTTGGGCGGGTGCACTACGCTCTCCTACCAACTAGCGCTGTGAGTTGGTCCGCAGTACCTGGACGTTGCTCGGCTGCGTATTGCTGCCTGCTGCTGCGAGTTGTATGCTCGCAAACGCAAGTTACCGACGGCCGACCGTGATCCACTGCGTGTGAGTGCGTGAAGTGTAAAGGAAGTGTGGGCGAGTGTATCTATGCAGAAAGGTGGGGGGTGCACAGCTTGAGGTGCTGTTTGCGGGCAGCTTGCGGGACGTATTCGAACGTCGGGTGGAGAGCGGATCTTGGAACTAAGTATAGGAACACCCCCCCCCCCCCCCCCCCGGATGCACTCCTAGCGTGCCAGCGCAGGACAATGGCGAGCGCCGCAGACGTGGCGTACTGGCATGCCAAAGGACCTCGCACCCCTTCCAATTGGAGCTTTCCGTGTATACGTGTAGTGCTGGTGCACAACGGTGCTGCGAGCACTGGCGCACTGGTCACGCGGTCGCGCACATCGGCGTCTTGGACCCGCACAACACTGCGGAGTACGCGCAATAGAGCCGCGGGTTACACGCTCGATTAGCGGAGCAGCGGCCTGCGCCGCGTGTCTCGTGTCTCGTCTGCATCAGACGCGTCGCAGAGGATGTAGGGCGCCGTTTCTAATTGGCATAGCGCTGGGGTTGAAACGCTACTACATCCTTGAGACATGCACATCGCCCTGCGTCCTTGGCGCCTGCGTCTGCCCGTATTCGCTGCTCGAGCTCACGGAGCCGGGCTGCTCGCCGAGACGCACTGATAGCATATGATAGAACTGTTCTCTGGGGCCCTTGCATTAATCAACCCAGATACATTGTAATTTGCGGATCGTCAATCCTTACATAAGGTCAAGGGAGCGCGGTGTCGCCGAGGTACACATGAATGCGGTGCCCGCCGCCCGCTGCCCGCTGCCCGCTGCGCATTTATCATAGGTGCTCCGCTGCTGCGCACGGTCCTTCGTTTGTGCTCGGGCCGGCTTCCAGATCAACCCAGATCCAATGTTACTCGAGGCATCAGACTGTCACGTGACTGCGGTCATAGGCGTGAAACCACGTCGAGCGCCTTTCACTGAGGAGTCGGTGGCGGGCCTAGCGCCTCCACCTTTCTCGCGATCGTCACAATCGACTTCTGGCGCGCAACTAGAGCGGAACAACAACATTACCAATCCCTCACTCTTTCGACCATCATGCCGTCGCTTCGTTTCTGTGGAGAGTGGTAAGTACCTATCACTTCCATGCTCCCTCCCTCCTTGGATTTCGACCCGTGGCCCCCTATCAAACCATCTTGCACGAGCATAGCTGACATAACAGCAACAACCTGCTGTACCCTCGCGTAAGCTCGGTGGCAGCAGCATCTTACTAACGTCTAGTCGGACAACAACTCGAAGATTCTCCTCTACCAGTGCCGTAACTGCAACTACGCCGAGAATGCGACGCACGACCCACACTCGGCGCCGTGTGTATACAAGAATGACCTGTTGACGGTTGCGAGGTGAGTCGTCCTTCCTCCCTCTCCTATCCTCTCTTCCTTCTTCCCCCGTCGACTTCATTAGTGAAGAAACATTCAAGCTATGCTTTCGGCTTCATCAGCTAACATCCAGGGAGCAGCCGGGCGAGACGAAGGACCTCGAGACGGACCCAACGCTGCAGCGTTCGCCGATCCAGTGCTCGCACTGCGGGCAGCACGGTGCCGTGTTCTACCAGGACCAGGCGAAGCGTCAGACGACTAACATGACGCTCTTCTATTACTGCGTGCACTGCAAGCACCTCTTCCGCGACCCGAAGGTTAAGACGCGATGATCGAGCTCGCGAGCGCGAGGGGCAACGCTGGGCCGCAGGACTGTTAAACGGCAGGGATACAGCCCCAGAGGAACAGTCTCATGGTCTCATTTGTGTTCGTCTCCAGACTCAGGTCGGAGTGATGACTAAGGCGCGGCCTGGGGATCGGCAGCGTGGATGATTATGTCCAGGTTTCGGTTCAGTTTCTAGAAGGTAGATGTGGTAGACGGACAGACAGACGTAGAGCAGGCAGTGTTTCCGGCATATGCATTGTATTTGTATAGTAACAACTAGTGAGAGTGTCTGTTTTGCGTCTGCGACAAATGCATAGGGAATAAAAATGAACGTTGGCTTCAGAGACGTTGTCAAAGAATAAACTAAAGACCGGGTGTCACACTCTAACGACTTCGTTCTAACTTGGGCCTTCCTGCGCCCCTTCTTCTCACCAGCAACACAACTACTTCTCGACGAACTGGGTGTCGAGCCTCGTCTCGTCCAGCTCATGAACCGAGGGCCCGCGGCGGACCTCTCTCCTCTTCTCCGTCGCATTCATGGCGACGGGAACCGCAATGCGCTGCTGCTGGGGCTCGGCGAAGGCCTCGCGCATCTTGGCTGTCGCGATGCGCTTGACCTCTCCCGTGACCGTGCGCGCGATCTGGAAGAGGGGTCCGGCGAGACCGAGCTGCAGCACGATATAAGCCGACGCGGCAGCCACGAGAAGCATGGCAAAGTACAGCGGGTTGAAGAGGACGGCCATCGCCTCGTTCCACCCGAGCACGACGAGCGCGCCGTACATCCACAGCGGCACTTGCGAGATGCTCGACACCATGCTCCGCTTCGCCTCGACGTAGGCTGCGTCCGCGTCGCGCTTGAACCGCGCCTCGAGGCCGCGTAGCCGCGTAGGGCTGACGAGCGTCCATGCAGTCGCGGGGTCGAACGCCTCCGGGTCCATGTCCACGTCCAGCGCGTCGGGTTCCGGCAGCTCGGGCAGCTTCTCCTCCACCGGCGACACGGTCGCGTACAACGGGAGCAGGGCGAGGGTCTCCTCGCGCGCCTTCTTGAACGCACCGTCCAGGTCGTCTTCGGGCTTCCACACGCGCGGAACACCGGCATCGTCGTACCGGAACCGGTCCTCGAAGCTGCCCCTCAGCGTAGACAGCACGACCGTGTCGGCCGTCTGCTCCTCGAGCTTCTTCCTGAGCGCGAGCCACGCGCGAGAGTGCAGGGTAGAGAGGGCGGCGCGGTTCTCGTCCTCGGTGCAGTTGTAGCTCGCCGCCTTGGCACGGTACGCCTTCTCTCCGCTCGTCGTTGCAGTCTTGTACGACGACAGGACCGTGTCCCACATCTCCTTGCCGGGCTTGGAGAGGGCGAGCTCGACAGGCTCGGCCAGCTGCCGTTTTACCGTGCGCTCGATGCCGTTCACCATCTTCTTCGTCTCGTCCGCGCGGCTCCGGTCTGCGATTGTCTGCAGGTCCTCGTCCAGGCTGTCCAGTTCCGTCGTGTAGTCCCAGTCGCTGCCCTCAAGCGTCGCCTCCTTCGCTGTCTCGACAAAGGTCTCGCGCGCCTCGCGCGTGCACCGCGACACGACCTCGGCGAAGTCGTAGCTCGGCGCCTTGAGCGAGGTCGTGATGCCTTCCGCGAACTGCGTCGTCGCCTGCTTCCGCGCGTTCTTCAGCTGGTTCAGATACATCGGCAGTAGGACGGCGTGCAGCGTGTTCAGCAGGTCGAGTCGCTTGCGCTGGTAGACGCCAGAGTGGTAGCGGGACGCGGCAGCGTCGAAGTTGGTCGCGGCAACCTTGAGCCAGTCCCCCATGGACGCGCCGAGGCCGAGCACGACTGAGCCCGCCTCGAGCGGCTTGCGCAGCGCCTTCGCGCTCGAGTTGAACAGCTCAATGACACCCGTTGCAATCTCGTCGCATCGGAACTGTGCGAGCAGCTCCTGCTGCGTCGGTAGGTCAAGGTCCTTGTTCTCAAGCACCTGCTGCCAGATCCCGTCCATGTAGAACGGCACACCGTCGGCAGGGATGCGCTTGTGGTACGCAGGCTGGAACACATAGTCCTTCCGGGTGCGGTCGGTGAAACGGTTGCGAAGCTCGATCACGGACTCCTCGAACTTCTCGGGCAAAAGAATCTTGTGCGGAAGCGCGGCAAAGTCCAGGTCGAAGTAGTCGGTCAGCTTGGTGTCGGTCAGGTGGGGAGGCTTCGACAACCCGGCCCAAATCTTCTCCATGTCCGCGGTCAACGTCGCCGTCAGGTTGGACAGCGGGGTAGCGCCGACGTGGTCACGGATGACGAACAAGATCAGCGTCTTGTCCTTGGAGCGACCTTTGTCGGCATCGCCTCCAAACAGGCCAAGGTTCACCTCGAACACGGTCTTGAGGAGGCCCATGTTGGCTCCCTGATACAGGCCGATCTGGTGCTCCCTGATGTCAGTTTCAACCTGTAGCTCCGAGCTCACCAGAGGTTCACGATTAACACCTCAGTCGACGCGAGCGAGAACAACGCACTCTTGCGCTCAAAGTCCTGGTCTTCTCCTCGCTCTCGGCCGTCCGTGCCCTCGACATCCATCACGAGCGTAGAGCTGTAAGCCGACGGGCACATCCAGATACCCTTGGTAGTTTGTTGACGCTTAGACTCGTCCATGACGTCGAAGCTGGTGCCGAACAGCCGGTTCAGGAGCGTCGACTTGCCCGTCGACTGCGAACCAAAGACGGCCACAATGTCGTAGGAGAAGCCCTTGTCGAGCATGCCCCACTTGTCAAGGGCCTTGGACAGGTCCTTACTGATGGAGCGTCAGCGTCGGAGCAGCGTGACGGTCACTTTCGCCAGCCAGTAACTCACGTGAACTCCTGCTTCTCATTGACGATCTGCAGCTGGGAAGTGTGCTTGGTGGGAGCGGTGTGGTTGGGCTGCGCGACTGGCGCCGATACCGGGACCGCAGTAACCGGAGCAACGTCGGGAACCGCAGGAGCCGCAGCGGGGGTCGGAGCCGCAGTGGCAACGACGGCCGGGCGCCTGGGGTTGACGGCGGGGGCGGGCGGTGCCTCGGGGGCACTGGTGGGTGCATTCCCCGCTTCCTGGCTCATTGTGAGGAGAGTGGGTAGTGTGTGGGGTGGTGGAAGCGATGGAGAAGTGAGGAGAAGGCGAAATGTTGATCTGTCGGTGTGCGCGTGCACTGCACACCATGACGTGCCAACCGGTGGTGGTGTGAAGGGAGGGCCAATTAAGCGCTACCACAGCTATCAGCCTTGTTTGGTCCTGTCTGTCCTACTGCTGCATGGCGGGATTGGTGCATGCACTATTGAGACTTGGCCTATCGCTCTAGCTCGTCGTCGTCTGACCGGTTCCAGCATGGGACTTGCGGCCCATGCTCAACGGACAACCCTGGTGCCATGGCCAACGGATGAGCCCGCTGTTTTAGGTTTTGAACGATGCACTATGCACTGACGACAGCTGGGCACTTCCCACCGCTGACCTCTGCGCACACCACCGGCGCTGATGCGATCTCGCCGAGCGGTAATGTCGCCCCTGTCTCTGTCTATGAACAAGATGTCCTCAGCCTCACACTCAAGGAGGCTCGGACTAGAGAGCTCCACCCGGGACAATGCATTCCACGACCTCTGCGAGGCATTTAGGAACGCCTCCAATCCATCGTAATGCCCCGCGTCAACAATCGGAATCGGCTCATCTCTGGAGCCGAACACAACCATCTGATCGGCAAAATTATGTTCCACCTCCAGCACCCCATCCACCCGTCCACATATCACAAGTCTGACCTCCAACACGCTCCGTCCACAATGCATGCACTCCTTGCGCACTCAACTCCTCGAACTCCCGTAGCCCGCAGGCGACAATCTCCCAGGCTCGTTCTTCAGATAGCGCGCGCTGGCACGTTCCTGGACGATTCCCATGGCAATGACGTTCCGAGGTCCTGCCATCGCTTTCCTCCTTTACTGCCATATGATATTCATTGTGGTCCTATGCGGATTTGCCCTTTCATGAGGACTGTTTTCTAGTGGTGGCCGTGCGAGAGCGTGTCGTGGGGCTCGTACTTGAGGGTGTAGACTGAGAAAAATCAGCTCACGTCATTAAGTGTCGGCCGCGCGATACCTACCAGAGCCGCACTCGGAGCAACGGCAGTGCTTCTTGTCGGCAGTGACGTCGATCCAGAGGGTGTCGTGGGAGTCGGCGGGGAAGCCGGTGCAGCCGACCTGGCGGACGGGGTAGTAGGAGAAGACCTCGATGGGCTCGGCGAGGGTGCCGATGCGGTCAGCCTCGAGGGGCTTCATGTCGAAGACGTCGATGCCCTGGACCTTGCCCATGAGCTCGAAACGCTCAATACCGGTGGCCTGCTGCTCGCTGTGCGTGTGAGCGTGTCTCCCAAGTTTTATGTGGCGCCGGTCCCGCCCGAACCGCCACTGCGCGATTCGGACTCCCATTCTTCCACCGGACCACAACCACACATCCACCTTCTGCGGTCCGTCTTCTGCGCTAGGCGACGTCAAACACGACGAGAAAGCACTCACTCTGTGGGAACCTCTCCTGCCTTAACTCCGGGGCCACTTGAAGAAGTCAGCATGCAACACGTAGAGAGAGTTGAGTCGATCGTCGAAGACATACATGAGCTCGGGGGGCTGAGCGCCGCCGAGGCGGATGGCGGAGAGGGAGAAAGCGCGGGCCGCAGGGCGGGCGGCGAGGGCGGGGCGGGCAACAGCCTGGGCGGCGCGGAACGAGCGGAGGATGGCGACCATGACGACGGTGTAGGGGATGAGTGGTGAGTTGAGTCTGATGAGTCTCGAGTCTGGTCGTCCTGCTGCCAGGCGTTGAAAGAGGTTGCTCCCATTGGCAGTAGGATCCGTCTCCGCCCGAGGGAAGCGACGGAACCAAATCCGGCGGGCTGGTGGGACGGGCTTACCTCGTTGTGGCACTTGACGCAGGCTCGCGCGTGATTTTGGGCCCCAGCGTACAATGACCCTGACTCAACCCAGACGCGTCGACCTGAACATTACGCATTACGATCATCGTCATCTTCCCATCTCCATATCTCTCTATTCATCGCTCGAACATGCCCGACTTCTAACCTCACCCCCAACTTAACTACAGAGTTTCCTCCGCAAATAAGTCCCGCGCCCCAACTTTCGACCTCGATCACGCTTCTTACCACGTCCTTCTCCTTTTCGGTACCCCCTGCGCTCCCATGTCGTCGCGTTTGCCACTACAGCCTGACCCAGACGGCTGGCTGTCAGCGTCGAAGACAGCCAAGCCTCCCACTCAGCGCCCATTAGTAAAGCTCGACGCGAACGTTCATCATGGAATCTCAACTCCTCCATCGAGCACGAGCCGCAAACGTTCAGCCCCCGCATCAAATTTGACCGCGTCCCAGAAGAAACGGCCGCGCTCCACTCAGACGCAAGCGACGCCGACGGCTGCCGCGAATCGTACCCTCGACACCTATCTCACGCCTCCGACTACAACTGGGAAGGACGCCAAGCGCCGAAAGCCGCTCAAAGTGGTTCCTCAGAATGCTCAGTCGGATGCGGCCATCACGCGGTGGCTCAGCGAACCACCAAAGCGAGAACCATTGAAGGACCGACAGACGCAATCGCAGAAAAAGTCCACACAGAGCGTTCGTTCGACCTCGAGATCCCCAGCCAAGCCTGCACTTCGAACTCCCAAAAACGCGTCCTTGTCACCACGAGAGCTCACGCAGGTCCCGCCGTCTGTCCTCGCTAGGCATCAGCGACTCTGCGGCCAGGACAGTGCTCGAAAGCGTGCTACGCGGTCGCCATGGCGGGAGATTACTGAGGAGGGCGAGGCTGCCGAGCTGGAAGAGCGGCGTGCTGATCGTCAACGACGTGCGGAGGAGATCGCAAAGGAGAAGGAGCGTAAGCGGCTGCGGCTTGATGTGCGGGAGAACGTCCAGAAGCAGGCGGAGGACCGGATAGAAGGAGTGAAGCAGAGGCGCGCTTTAGGGAAGTTCAAGTCCTTAGTGCACTTGTCTAGCGAGTCATCGTCCTCCCCTCACTCATCATCCCCGTCGAAACCGGGCGTGGATTCTGGACGCGGAAACTTACGTCCCTACACCTCCGCAATTGAGGGGCCAGTCTGCGAGCGCGAAACACAGTGGCCCAAGCCACAGGTTTTGCCATCCTCACGGCTTGCAGCCATGCCGCGCCGTACGTCTCCGTTTAAGCCCTACATCGACCGACTCCAGGATAGTTCTCCGAGCTCTTCGAAGCGCTCGCTGCCAGGGCCTTCCCGTCCACCGAAGTCGCCAGAATACAAATCGCCTGCCGTAACGACGCCAAGGAAGCCTAAGCGCCAACATCACCATGTGACACCTCCAAAATCACGATCACCGCGGTGCAATCAACCAGAGACGCTGTCTGTGTTCCGCTTACCGAAGCCCCCTCCTCAGCCCGTCTTCGTTCGTTCCCCGCGCCCCTTCATGGAATGGCGTCCAGTGAAGATGGAAGCAGAGACTCTCATGACTTGGAGTCTCGGTGGAGGTGCAGCTTCGGTGGAGCGGGGCGCGGATCTGCCTCCGAGTGACCCTCCCGTCGAGGTCGAGGAGCTACAAGCGGTTCGCAACCGACAGGATCTCCCTCCCAGTGACCCACCTGCACTGCCACCGAGTGACCCGCCACAGGTCTCTGATGAGACGGAAAGCGTAAGTGGACGTCTTTGATCCCACTGACACCATCAGATAGCTCCATCAGTTCCGTCTCAGACCTTCCCAGACCTGCTGCAGTCATCGCCTGCCCGGCAGGATCTATCTCCTGCTAGGCGGGACATCGAATTCCCATTACTGAGTTCGCCCACGCGCTTGCCTCGCCTCTCAGTGTCTCCTGGCAAGCGACTCATACGTCGATCTGGCTCACCGAAGCGTGTCAATGAAGCCATCTTCGCTTCGCTGAGCGATACCCCGAAGGCGAAGACACCGCCTCCGTCTCAGATGCGACAGACAAAACGGCCGTCACAGAAGTCATCGCACAAGGACTCACAGCAAACGAAACTAGACGTGTTTGGTTACTTCCCGAAGAAGGAGACGAAGAGCACAGAGTTTGACAAACCATTCTCTGATGAGGAGGACCTTGACTTCGGAGACGAACCCGCCGACTGGACACCACGCGCGCCGTCGTCCAATCTCGGTGGTGTTCCGGAAGCACCTCCACACCCCTTCTTGCGCGAGGCAGGCCGCCGCGAGCTGGCGAGGCGGGACGCTGAAGCAATGGAACGGCACCGCTCGCAGCAGCGGCCTCCAGCCACGCCCTACACAGACACCAGTTCTCTCACCCCTGATGATGGCCCGCAGACCAGCGAATCGACTCGGCGCTGGTTCGCTGGCCTAGATCACTCATCGTCGGATCAATGCTCAGACTTGTAATTTGCATAAGTGTTGTACAATGTATAAATTGTATTATGTTCCCAAATACGGTGCCCCTACCGGAAGCGATACAGGAGCGACACAGGGGGCGCCTCCGTGCTATCATTCGGGCGCTTTGAGGCTGGGACGGACGCGGAGCCACGGTCGTGCGCATCGAGAGCAAGGCAGGCGAGTACAGCTCTTGGCCCAAGCATGATGTCTACCTCGTCCTGGGGGTCAAGGGAGAACAGCGTCGACAGTGCTGGGCAAGGGGCTGTCGCTGATCCACACACCGAAGAAGACAACGTACGAGCAAGCAAAGCGGCTTTCCGGACCGGGCATCTCGGTGCGTCCGGTTAAGCCATGAGCCGCCAGACGATGGCAAGCCTTTTGTAACCGTGTATACGCATGCATTCGAGGTGAGGGGTTGCCACGGTCTCGTGAACAACCCCGTGTTTGGTCTCGAGCGCGCAGCGGAGCCGGGAGTGGCATCGCATTTCCCTGGTATTACCGACGGGGAGTTCGACATCGACGGGAAGGAGCAGGTCGCGGTGGGCCGCTTCACAGAGTCGGGCTTCAGCGCAGCTGCCGTCACGGAAGTCAGCTGGTTTGGCAGCTTTGCAGAATCCATGGGGAGAGCGACCTGCATCGACGCCAAGTTCAAGCGGGCGTTCGGATTCCTTGCCATCGATCAGAAGACGGGCGTCGTCACGTTCAGGGGCTGGGTCACGAACAAAGACTTAATCCGAGACTAGGATGTTGAGACTTAACCGATGCATTACCTGAACATCACACGAGATTACTTCTAGAACTACGCCTCAACCTTTCTCCGTTTCCCCGTCAGATCGGCCCAAATGCCTTCGGCCACGAGCCGGAGGGTGCCTCGAGCCTCCCAGAGCGGGATGAGGGAGATGGTCGTCGCGCCCACGAACAGCCAGATCAGCACGATACACACCCACGCTGTGAAGCCCTTCTCAGAGTAGATGTACGACGTGAAGAACTGGGGCAAGGGCACGATGATGATGAGGATGAACGTGAGGGAAAGCGCCGCCCATGCCGCGATGCGGAAAGCGTGCTTCAGCCCTGCGGTGTCCTCTACTGAGGCCTCTGCGGCGTCCTCCTCGACGCTAACCACCGTGGGCGTCGCGATCGCTTTCTCCTTCGCGAGCTCCTCTGTGCTGCCGCCGGGAGTAAGGTCGGGCATCTTCTCGATGACCTCGACGGCGCTCTCCTCGACATAGGTCGCGGGGACGTTGACGGCGCGGGTGATCTCCCAGTCGAAGTTCTCCGGCTTGATCAAGGACCACACCACCGTGATGATGCCACCGACGCCGATACTGAGCAGGTTGCCGGTGAGCATTTCGTAGTCGCCGAAGGTGGTGTGCACGTCAATCTTCCCGTTGAGACGATACGTGATGCTCAGCCACCCGCTGATGCCGGCGCAGAAGCCGAGGATGGCGCCGACAACGGCGCCAGCGCCGTTCGCCTTGCGCCAGGTGATGCACAGTGCGATGGGCACCACAGCGCAGCCGATAATGCAACCCATCAGCTCGTAGAGGTATCCCATCGAGATGCCGATGTAGTTGAACGCGGTGGCGATGGCGCCCATGAAGATGGCACAGAAGAGGACGGCGACGTGCGAAACGAACAGCAGCTGCCGCTCCGAAGCGCGCGGGTTGATGTACGCCTTGTACACGTCGTAGGTGAGAAGGGAGGAGACGGCTATCTGCTCTGCGCTCGCGGCGGAGGTGACCGCGAGGAAGAGCAAGATCAGCATCGCGACCGCACCTGGCTGGCCCATCAGCGCGGCTGCCGCTTTCACGGCCGGAAGACCCTGGCCAACTTCGTCGGCCGTGAGGGAGATCACAGGGTTGGGGCCGTGCGCGAGCGCAACGGAAGAGAGGCCGAGGGACGTCGCGATGGCGAGCGGGATGGCGAACCAAGCCAACCCGCCCCAGAGGAATGCCTTGACACTCGTTGACGGGTGGGAAGCGATGGCACGCTGCCAGTACGCCTGGTCGTTGAAGACGGTGCCAAAGTTGCCGACGATGTTGAGGACGCCGAAGATGAGCCCGCTCTTGGAGCGCATCGTCAGATAACTGCCCTGCGCGTTGCCGGCAATGGGGTGGTTGTGGGCAGCGGTTGTGAGGAGGGAGTGCATCTTGGCGGGTGAGCCGATCGTCGGGCTCGTGGCGTAGACCACCAGTGCGAAGGCAATGAGAATAGCATACAGCGCCACGGTGTGCGTGTAGTCCGCGATCAGAGTCGCGCGCATGCCACCGAAGGTGACGTACACGGCGACAACGAGGGGTATAATGAAGCACGCCGCGACTGTGTTAACCCCGGTGAGCGAGGTGACGGTAGCACTGCCGCCGAGAACAAGCATAGTGCATACGATGACGTTGGTTGCGAGGCCGAAGAAGAGAAAGACGGCATGCGCTACCGGTCCCCATCGCGCACGGATGAGCTCGACGTAGGTGTAGCACCGCGGTCCGTTCAGCTTGAGCTTGGCGCTGATCATGGCGAAGAGCAGGACCTGGATGCAAGCGCCTGAGGCGTACCAGAACGGACCCGAGATGCCGAACTTGTAAGCCGTGGCGGAGGATTGCAGCAGCGTCGCGGCCCACGTCCACGCGGACACAATGCCGCTCGCAACGAGACCGGGCGGCACTGAACGGGAGGCGCTGTTGAACTCGTCCGAGTTCATGACGTAGGGAGTATAGCGGGTTTGCAGGCGGGTGATTGCCAGCATCATCGCGGAGAAGAATAGGCCCATGCCGACGACGACGGCCCAGCCTGCACCCTGTGGTAGTGCTGTAGGGAGAGGGTTTCTAAGATTGGGAGAGAGGCTTAGATTTAAAACGGTCTCTAAGATAATTGTATCAACTTTATAGTTATTATCGATGAGGTTTTAATAGAACGGAAATGGGTATGCAGGGCACTAACGGCCCCGGGGAGGTGACATATGTACCCCGGCGCCACGATAAGGATACCTCCCGGGTCTCCGGGCTCGTGGATCAGGCGGTGGTGTGGTGCATGGGCGGCTGATAGGACAGGTGGCTCCGCATAGATAACGCGATAAGGGCCTGGGGTGCCACCGGCCCATGGGGTGATGGCGGTCATGGCGTCTGATAACACTTTCCTCGGACCGCATCGGATAATCCACGATTCCACAGATGCATGACAAAACCAGAACACCGATAGGTTCCTGAGACACAAAAGGCGAGCCGAGTAACTGTCGTGGTGGAGCACAATACATGGGTACGAGGAGCAGATAAGAGGATGGAGAGGATTCCAAATCGCGGGACCTGTCATCTTATCTCTGGCTCAATGCGGAGCGCGACCTGGATCTGAAGGGCCTGGACTTGCTGTCCAATTCGTACTAAGCAATTGAGCCATCGAATCGAGCCACTGAGGATACAGTCACAGTGCGCTTAGCATCATCGCCGTCTATGAGTTCACTCTCTGTCGTCGATCTCGACCTCGTTGTCCTTCTCTATGATACAGTCTTCCGTAACCCATCCGGCGAAGGTGACGACTCCTGTACTTTTCTCGAAGTAGATAAAGCCGAAGGGCGGGTCAATGTTGACCTGAATACGAGCGCACATCCGCTCTCGGGAAAGCCGGCCATACAGTCGGCATACGTTAAGCCTGGGCGGTGGAAGCGGGTGATGGCCGCCTGTACCGCACCGTCAAGCCAGAGGAGGGAGTCAGTGATGCCGGGGAAGTTCTCCTTCGGCTCTGTTGGGTCGCAGGCCACGGACATTGACTAGCTGATCACTGAGCAAATCGTGACCCGCCTCGACCTTGAACCCGGGCGTCGTGAGATTGACGAATGTGCCGCAACCTCCACGACGTGGACGGATAGACAGGGTCCGACGTGCTGCGCTGCCTCTTCTTCTGTCGGCGGCTCGAAGGGCGCGCGTACCAGTGCCAAACCTTGGGTCAGTACCGAGGAGGTAGGTACATCCCGCGAGTGCGGGGTAGCTGCCGCCACTTGTCGCATAGCTTGCTGCTGAACGCCGACTCCCGCTGAAAGATGCGATGTGACCTCGATGAGCTGAGGTTCCCAGATGTCTTGCCGACACCACACTTGCATGTCCTCCGTTGTTCACTTCTGCTAGTTGCTTTACTTCTGATATTGCGGTGACCATAATCGCCGGCTTCAGTCGGAGTCAGTCTCTGAACTCCTGATGTCATCATCGTTGTCCTTGAACTCCTTTTCCGTGACCCATCCCGGAAACAGCACAACCCCGGTGTTCTCCTCGACACAGATGAACCCGAACGGCCGGTCGATCTCGACCTCGAGGAAGAGTGCCTGCGAAGGCTGGGGGGATGACGGCCGTCTTGTGGCTGCAGTTTTGTCCTTATTGGCCACGTAAGCCAAGGCTGCAGCTTGGAAGCCCCCGCTGCCGAACCTCCTTATGGCATTCTGACCTGCCCCTCGCATCCAGAGGGCGGGGTTGGTAATGCCGGGGAAGTGATGACCAGGTATGTTTGGCTCCTCTTTGGCCGACTTGAGCCCGAACAGATCGTTCTTCACCAGGTTGTGGTCTACCGAGACTTTGAACCCAGGCGTGGTGATCTCGACGTACGGTCTCCCCTTATCCGGAGCCGGGTACAACTCCTCAACCTTAACGGTGAGGCCCGGGCCCGCAAGCTTCATCGCTTTCTTGTAGCTTATCGAGGTATCGCCGTGCTTGCGAACTAGCGCCAGTCCGTGAGACAGCGTATCAGCGGGAGGTGCACTCTCCTCGCCTAAGACCAGCTAGCAGTCGATGGCGCCTGAGCGTGGCTAGTCGTGGCTCCGCCCCTCGACGCGGACAGCGGTGACGCCGTCCGCACATCGGATGTAGTTCAAGCCTCGGAAGTGCTGCCTGAGCTGGTACTTGGAGATCCGCCTGAAGTGAGTAGTCCAAAAGTGAGTGGTTTACTTCAGGTTGAGCGCAATGGCACTCGTGAGCAGCAGGTCGTCCTCTTCCTTGATCTCCGTCGGGAACTTTGTGAATAGGTTGCGCGTGCGCTGTCACGCCCAGTCGTTCAGAACCGGCTGATCGACCCGTGGGTTTTGCGTCAGGAGGCCCCTCGAGAGTTCGGGGAGGCGAGCGAGCCACTCCTCCTTCACACCGAGGCGCTGGGAGATCCATACGGCCATTGCAGCATCCAGCGCATCGTTACAGGCAAGAAACTCGAGTGTATCGAGCGCTGCGTGCAGAAGATCTCCCTCATCGGACGTCTTCAGTGTTGAAGGGACTCGAGACTTGTGTCTGAGCCCTCTGTAGTCTCTGTTCTCTGCATGCACTTCATACACCATTCCAACATTCAGGCAGAGGGCCGTTCGGAGATCAGCCGCGACATCCTTCGCAGCGGCATCCACGACGATGGTGCGCACGGCCCACACGCCGACCGGCGAGAAGACGGTTGCCTTGTCGGATAAGGATGCTGCCCAACGCGCTGCGAGGTCGTTGATGGCGTCAGCTGGAGGATGTTTTGGGTGGTCGTCTTCGCCTCAGGCACGCGGGCAGAAGAGCGCAGGCGTTGGGAGCTTGTGAAGTGATCAATCTGACATTCATATACGCTGTCAAGAAGGTGCTGTGTCCAGTAGCATGTTGGCCACAGCGTCGACTGTTGGGAGGTGAGGGTCGGAGCGGCGTTCTGAAGGAAGGCGGCAATGGCCTTACGCACTATCTTCAATCAGATCGTGACGCATCGGATGGCTGAGAGTGGGCATGCTGTGGTGAGCATGACGGTGGAGACCTGTTCCGGGGGGGAGAAGATGCACAGCAAGGAAGACGGGTTCATACTGAAGTGAGCGATGGAGCGAAACGAGGAAGGTGGGCTTCGCAGTTGCATGGTATGAGCGACGACTGTGGTGACGGACCGGTCCAGCAGAGCCGGGTCCGCAGCGTCCGTTCCCAGAGTCCAGAACTTCCGCACAGCCCACAAGCCAGTTCGCGAGCGCTCCGATACTAGCGCGACCCAGCGCGCGCTGGACCAACTCCGCTCGTGCGGCGCAACGCCCCTCGGCTACCTGAAGTTCAGCCGTTATCTGTCGAGCTCCGAGACAGGCACTGGTGTCAGTGCTATAACCGACTCCGACTCCGACCTCGACCTCACAGGGTCGGAGATGAGCTGTCGCAAGAGAAATAGTCACAGGAAATCGTAGCTCAATGCATTGCCTATCCGTACATACATAACCTATTGCTGTACTTGCATAATTTTAACTTGTTGAATGTTACTGCGTCACTCGTCGTTAGAGCAAGAGACAGCTTAGAGGCCGGCCTTGCGGGGGACGGCGCCGCCGTCGAGGTGGCACTGGAGGTCGGAGCTGGAAATGTCAGCGGGCGCTCTGTCTGCGATGAGGGGTTACTTACGTAAGGAACTCGCTCGGGTACTGGGCAGCAACCTGCGAGAGCATGTAGTCCTTGGCAATTTGGACGTGCTTGGCCGAGATGCCGGGGAGCTTAGTGACCTTGGCGGCCTCCTCCTCGAAGATGGGCTTGAGGTTCTGGACGTTGATCTTCTTGCCAGAGTTGGTCGACTTGCCGTAGTGGTTCCACTGCCAGAGCTGGACACGAGCGATCTCAGCGGTAGCGGCGCTGGGAATGTTAGCAATGTATTCAGACGAGAGATGTGCTTTGGATGCGCAGAGAGCACGAAAGAGCCAAGTGATGATGAGAGGCCGAAGTGGAGGTCAGGGTGGAGGTGGAGGCCGAGTGTGGCAGTGGAGGCTGCACGTGACCCTGAATCGCTCCACTTTTCCACATCTTCACGAGATGACTTCCAGAGCTTCTACGCATCCAAAACGCAAAGAATGAGGTACCCACTCCTCCATGAGATTGTTGATGGGGACGCAGCCGTTGCCAGAGATCCAGGCGGCGCAGTAAGAGAGGGCTGCGGCGATGTTCTCGCGGACACCCTGGTCGGTGATGGCACCAGGGACCTTAGGGTCGGAGATCATCTTGGCGGCGACGTTGACGTCCTCGCGGCGGTTGTAGTACTGGTTGGGACCCTTCATGTGCTTGTCGAAGACCTCCATGGCGATGGGGACGAGGGCGGGGTGGGCGACCCAGGTACCGTCGTGGCCGGCGGTGACCTCACGGAGCTTGTCGGCGCGGACCTTGTTGCTGACGGCCTCGTTGGCGGCGGGGTCGTTCTTGATGGGGATCTGGGCGGACATGCCTCCCATGGCGGCGACCTTGCGCTTGTGGCAGGTCTGGATGAGGAGCTGGACGTAGGCGTTCATGAAGGGGACAGTCATGGTGACGTCGGTACGGTCGGGGAAAACGGCCGACTTGAGGGCACGCTGGCGCTTGATGAACGAGAAAATGTAGTCCCAGCGACCACAGTTGAGACCCGAGGAGTGCTCCTTGAGCTCGAAGAGGATCTCCTCCATCTGGTAGGCGGCGGGGAGGGTCTCAATGAGGACGGTACCACGGATAATGCCGGTGGGGGTCTTGCAGTAGGCGGTGGCGAGGTTGAAGACGTCGTTCCAGAGACGGGCCTCGAGGTGGTGCTCCATCTTGGGCAGGTAGAAGTAAGGACCGAAGCCGCGCTTGACGGTCTCGAGGGCGTTGTGGTAGAAGTAGAGACCGAAGTCGAAGAGCGAACCAGACATAGCCTGGCCGTCGACGATCATGCGGGTCTCCTCAAGGTGCCATCCACGGGGGCGGACGAGGAGGACGGCGTGGTTCTCCTTGAGCTTGTACTGCTTGCCGTTGGTCTCAAAATCGATCTGGTTGCGGACGGCGTCGTAGAGGTTGAGCTGGCCGAGAACCATGTTGGACCAGGTAGGCGAGTTCGAGTCCTCAAAGTCGGCCATGAAGGTCTTGGCGCCCGAGTTGAGGGCGTTGATGACCATCTTGCGGTCGGTGGGGCCGGTAATCTCAACACGACGGTCCTGAAGACCAGGGGCGGCGGGGGCGCACTGCCACGAAGGAGCCTCACGGATGGCCTTGGTCTCGGGGAGGAAACCGAGGGGCTTGCCCTGCGAACAGTTAGCGGCTGTTCACTGCACGGCGCGGAGTACGGAGATTTCAGAGTTCGCCAAAGCGAGATTGGCTAAGGGCCGGAAGAACATTGTGGAGCTAGGAAGCTTTCACCGTTCACGTGCTCTCTCCCTGGCGCCAACTCCGAAATGGACGAGCTACTCACCTTGTCGAGCTCGGCCTGGACCTTCTTGCGGTTGTCGAGGAGCTCGAGACGCTTCTTGTTGAAGCAGCGGTGGAGGACGGCGAGGAAGGCGAGGGCGTCGTCGGAGAGGATGTGCTCCGCACCCTGGGGGATGGGGAGGGTGAGCTGAACGCCGGCGGGGGCCATTGCGGTAGGTTTGTTCGTGGGGTTGGCGGGGAGAGAAAGAGTGGTGAAAGTAGAGTTGCTCCTAGTAGATGGGCAGCTGGGAGAGCAAGATAGAGACACGGGGAAAAGAGGAGAGGCTCGGGGTGCGACTGGCTTAAGTCTTAAAAGGACTGCAGTCCAGCGCATGGTGTGTGTGGGTGTGGGAGATGGTATCGGGTGCCACGGGTGGACGGGTGCCCAGCCTGGCAGGTGCGGCATAGGTAGTAGACCGCGAGTTCCGCGCCCACGGGACCTCCACCCTCCACCGCCTCCACCTACGATCAGGCTCAGGGGCAGAGGCAAGGGCTGAGGCAGGGCGTCTCGGCTATGCGTCCAGCCGATGACGTTGGGAGCACACATAGGCGGTCCCCCCGAGCGCATTCGAGCGCAGGCTATCCACCACACCGACATTTCACCGTCGGCACTTGTCGGGTCTATTGAGCGACCTCCACTTTTCCAATCCCCTTCTGCTCTGATGCGTTGCCTTCTCCGGTCCACGACCACCGATACCCCGGCAGCCCGCTCGTCATTGCGATGCATCCACCCTCCCACGGCCCCCTCTGTAATCTCTCTGGTGCTACGGGCAAACTCGCCAGGGATGGACTAGCTCGCTGAACCAGTCAGGCCCCGATTCTAACCCCGCCTGCTCCTCGTCGATTGCAGTACCGACCGGGGCGACCGCCGGGGTACATTAGAGCTCATGGCAGTTCGTCTTCGCCCGTCGCCGGCCCAAGTTTATCCGCACGCCCGCACTGCTCTGTCCCTGCTAACTGTCGCATGTCCAATCACCGAGAGCCTCGCACCGAAGCACGACCTCGCTCGAGCATTAGAACCCAACAAGCCATTAGGCATACGCGGTAACCGTAGCAGTGGAGGCCAGGCGCAACCGGTCCGGTGTGGTTATCACGATATGGTGAGCGGCGGGTGCCCACCGCCGGTAACGGCGCACGGTGCGTGTGTGTGTCACCAGCCCTGCGTTGCGCGTATCCGTGACGAGGCTTCTGATAGCGACGGCCGGAGCTGGCTCGCTCACTCGTTGGACATTATGGGAACAGCGGCGCCCCGGCTTCGTATCTGGGGAGATCAGGTCATGTGCTCGTGTGCATGCCCACTCGCTTCTAGGCGAGATGCGGTTCCTCTCATCCCCCCTCGGACGGAACAGCTCATAGTGATCTCGATCAGCAGATCGCAAGCCTGAGCGGACGGCGCACAGGTGATGCGGGCGAGATAATATCCAACACCGCTGATAATAATTTCCAAGGATTGCCCCCTCCACCTATGTTCCACTTGCCGCAAGCCACAGGGCCAAGCAGGGCCATGCAAGGGCTGACAAGGCAATCTCGGTATGTTCGGCACTATCAGTGAGGTGGAGGTCAGGCACGGTCACTGCACGGTGCGTATGTTAAGCGTATGGGAGGGAAAAATGACGGGTTTAAGCGGATCATCTGATTGGCCAGAAACGAGAGCCGGAGAAGAGATATGACTGGACAAGTCCGGGGGACGTAGCCGAATCCGCCGCCGGTAAATGCACCACACACCATCCCCTCCTCACTACGATCGAGCGTGCTCGACGTTGGGCACCGTGCTCTCGACGCTGCACTCGATATTGATAGCAGCACCGACACTGTTGAAGGACTACGCTCGGCACTACATTTAAGCGCTCCAGATGAAGGAAGTCAGCTGCTCGCAAAACTCTCAGCCCCCGACGTCAGACGTACGTCGCTACGACTGCACGTATCATGTTCCTGACTCTGGCACACATGGCAGCGGGGCCAGATTGATTCAAGCGGAGGGTGCCGTAAGCGTAAGCGTAACCGAGTCCATCACTGCCGCTGTGGAATCCAGCCTCCCAGATTTGGAATAGTCTCTCGATCGTTAGACCCTCGATGCCCCGCTTTACCCCGCTCAATCCCAACAGCTGACGACACTGACAATCCGGTATATAGCCCACCGGACGAAACGGTGAAGCGGAATGCTAATAGCGAGTCTGGAGAGATGCTGCATCATGCTATGGTCTATGGCTTATGGCTTGGTGTGGGGGGTCGTGATGAAGGCGGGCGTGCTGGGGGGAGCGATCCAGCTCTGGTGCGATGAGCGCCACGCGCGGTGCATCTCATTCGGGTTGCCGCTCGCGGCAGTGAATCCGCCCATGAACACGTCGTCGGTGGCTAGTAGAAGCGTCAGCTCGCTTGCTTCCAAATGAGGGCTCCAAACGTGGAATGCTATATGAATACGACACTTCGCAGCAGCTCAGTCGGCTCGCCAAAATTCCGCGAATCCGCAAGTAGCAAGAAAAAGGACCCAAAATGAAACTCTAATTCCCGGTCATCGGGTCACGAGGACACGAGCAGTGCCTGCCGAAACCGAGCGCAAGCACAACCGGAGATCATGAGCCGGAGATCAGATCTGCGAGGCGCTCGGTGCAGGTCACGCCACGCCTGGACCACGCTGACCACGGACCAGACCACGCTGCGAGCGCATGGGGACCGATGATCCCGCTTAATCCTCGGCTGTGGTTATGCAGTCAAACCAGATGCAAGTCCGTGTGGCGGCCCGTTACACTCGGCCACCGACATGACAGGAGCGCAAGGCTACATGACCGGAGATGGATGAAACGCGATGAAACTTGAAACCTGATACTCACTGTTAGAGGTCCAGCCCTTGCGCGCGAAGAGCTCGAACATGGCGGCGGCCTCGTGGCCGGACATGCCGAAGGGGACGTCGATGCGCTTGATGCCAGAGTTGGCGTAGTTGTAATACGTCTCGTCGATGGGGGTGTAGGCGTGCATGGTGCGGCGGATGGGGAGGTCGAGACCCTTGATCATCGAGTTCGAGGGAAGGACGTCGGTCATGCTGAGCGCGGTGGCGGTGAGGACGGCGCCACGCTTCATCTCGCGAGCGCCCGAGAGATAGTCAAGCACGACACGCGGCATGCCGAGGTGGTACGCCTCGAGGAGCTTGAAGTCCGGGCGGCGGTACTTGGAGGTGCAGAAAAGGGCCTGGACCTCATCGACGGCGAAGAGGAAGGGGAACTGCGTCTGCGTGCTGAGAACGTTGAGAACAGCGTCCAGCGTCGCGACCGCCGTGTCCGAATCCTCCTTCAGGCCGTGCTCGACGAGCTTGTCGAGGGTCTCTCCCTTCTTGACAGTGGCATCGGAGAGGACGACGTCTGCCTCAAGCTTGATCTTCGATAGCCTCTTGCGGTTCACGTCGAGGAGCTTCTGCAGCATGTCGGCCGCCGCCTCGGGCTGGTCGAACATCATCTTCTCCTCGTTGTACGCAAACTGCGACGACGAGTTGACCCACTTCGAAGCGCGCGGCTGGTAGAAGACGATCCACCCAGACTCGAGCGCGTACGACACAGCCTGCAGCAGCAGCGTGCTCTTGCCCGCTCCGCGCTCGCCCGTGATCATGAACCGCGCCTCCTTGCTGTCTCCGCTCTTTCCGTTCTCCAGCGCCTTGACGACGTCAACAGTCGCCTGTCGGATGACAGTGGCGGGCGCGCCAAGCGTCAGGTCCTGCTCAACCTTGGCCGGCAATCCGAAGGTCTGGAGCACGTCGAAGGTCTTGCGCGGGATGACGCTGAGCTTGGCGGCGTTCTCGGGGATGATGCTCTCCTGTTCTGGTCAGTACCGTGCTTCTCTCAAGTTCGCAATGTCCAGATACCAACAGGGAACAGCTGGACGAGGTCGGACATGTCCGGAGCAGGCCGGGCGAGCTGAGAGGTGAGCTTCAGGCGGTGGAACTTGATGCGGGGACCGGATCCCTGGCGCTTGGGGGCCTTCTTCTTCGCGAAACTCTTCGCTCCCATTTCTGTGGGGTGTCAGTGTCTTGTAGTCGGTGTCATGTCAGATGTCGGACGCACTCGGGGCGGCAGCGACGATGGCGGAGGTCGAGAAGGCGGCGGCGCGCGACGACGAGGCGCAAGGCAGCGCGCGCCCAATGGAGGGGAGGAGGCCGCTCATGGTCGCACACGGGTGTCGGTGTCGGTCGAGCGGGCTGGAGTGGTGCAAGCGTGCGAGGGAGTGTTAGCTCACGATTCCGCTGACTTTTGCTCAAGGTCGCAACAAAGTGGTCTTTCGTGCAAAGAACGGGCGGAGGTCGCGATGAGTCCGGGAGAAAAACGGAAAAAGTACACCTCAGAAATTCAAAAAGTTGAGCCTTCTCTGCGATCACCACTGATGCAACTATGCGCCTGGTGGAGGTGGCCACCCAAATCTTCAAGGAAGGCGCACTTGAGCTGTCCGATTTCAAGTGTACATCCAAGCAAGCATCATGGACGTCTCGCAACAGCTTGCAGACTATGCCGCGTCAAAGTAAGCTCCCCACTTTTGAGTGTGACATAGCTGACAGCCAGGACGACGCAGGTGCTCGAGCGCCCGACGCCGATCGAGGTCGACTCTGGTCTCCTCGCCGCCTTCGACACAGTTCCGATCGACGAGGAGGAGTACGAGTGAGTGGCGAGCAGCAGCTTGCGTTGTCGGCCTCTAAGCTAATATCCAGGTCCAACCGCGAGGCTCACATTCTTGCTCTGACTCTGACGAGCACACAAACCCTCGTTTCCGACCTGTTCAATCTGCCGACGACGATGAGCGAGAATGGACCGATCGCCCAACTCCCGGAGCCCATCACGCTGCTCCCGCGTGAGAAGCCCCTGCCGAAGCCCAAGCCCCTCACCAAGTGGGAGCGGTACGCCAAGGCCAAGGGCATCTCGCACGTTAAGAAGGACAAGAAGGTCTGGGACGAGGAGAAGCAGGAGTGGGTCAACCGATGGGGCCGCGACGGCAAGAACCGCGAGGGCGAGGACCAGTGGCTGCACGAGGTCAAGGGTGGAGAGGGTGAGTTTGAACTGGATCAGCTTTACTGAGTTGGGAAGTTCGCTGATGGCAGACCCCACGGTCGACCCGCGTGCCAACCTGCGTGCGGACCGCAAGGCGCGCATCGCGAAGAACGAGAAGCAGCGTCTGCGCAACCTGGCCGACGCGCAGGCGCACGTCTCTGCTCTGGACAAGAAGCCTTCGACGGCGACGACGTCTGCCGAGAAGCAGACCGCGCGCCAGATCCGCAAGGCGGAGCTCGACCGGAGTATGCTCATCTCCAAGACGGCGACGGCGTCGATGGGCAAGTTCGACAAGAAGATCGAGGGCGAACCCAAGGTGAAGGGCGTCAAGCGCAAGTTCGAGAGCAACGTTGGCGACTTCTCGAGCGAGAAGGAGAGCTACCAGACCCTCCTTGGCAAGCTTGGCGTTGCGGAGAGGAAGAAGGCGCCCAAGAAGGGCGGAGAGGGCGCCGACGGCGGCGTCAACGTCCGCAAGGCGCTCCGACACGAGGGCAGGAAGGCGGAGCGCTCCAACTCCATCAAGAAGAGGAAGGCTTAATGCTGTTCGTTCTCATAGACTCACACACACTGTATGTACTTCGTAGATGCATAGGTGACGGCGGTTATAATAGAAATTTGGGTTTGGAAACGCAACCTTAGAAGATATGACTGGACGTAATGCTGATCGAACTCGGAAGAGATAAGGAATCACACAAACACAAGACACAATGGCTCAGACGGGACCCTCCCCGCGACAAATCACATCAGCCGGCCCTTGTTCCGCCTCCTTTGCCGCGCAGTCATGACATGGTGGTTATGAATCTGCTGTTCCTGCCTGTACTTTGCGAAGCGGCGGAGGAGCGTGCTGATCGCTTGCTTGAGGTATCCGAACGAGAAGATGACGAAGAATGAGACGGTGCACGGCGCGGCGATCTTCCAAAAATACGAATCGGGGTTGTCGAGTGTCGGGAAGTCCTCAAAGTTCATTCTGCGCGTGTCAGCTACACGGACTGAAGCTCCCTAGCTGTGAACCTACCCGTAGTACGAAGCTATGAACGTGAGAGCTGGTACGTCAGCTAATGCGCAAGGTGTGGCGACAGCTTGAACTCACGCAGGAATACGACGGTGACGATGCTGAGACGCTCCATCGAATTGTTCGTATAGAAACTGAGCACGTTGAACGAGTAGTCCGTCAGGTGGTCGCAGGTCGCGACGAACTGGTCCGAAGAGCTCGCGACCATCTGCCTGTCAGCTTCACTTGGAGGATGTAGTAGCTTACCTCAAGATGGTCAATGACGTCGTTCATGTACACCCTCGCGTTAGGCGAGATGTATCCCGCCGAGCCGAGGGCAGAGCCGGGCGGCGGCGTGCCGTTTGGCGTGGGCATGACACCGGTGCCCGCCACGCCGGGCACGCCGGGCATGGCATAGCCAGCCGGCATGGGCGTGGGCTGGTAGATGCCCGCGCCCGCGCCTGCGCCGAAACCCCCTCCGGCACCGCCGAAGTCACCGCCTGCGTGGCGTCGGGATGGGTCCATACCCGACGTGTTCAGCGCGCTCTGCCCTCCGGGACCCGAGACATTGTTGTGATGCGGGCTGCCATGCAAGCTCGAGCCGGCGCTGGGGAGATACGCGGTTCCGACAGGCACGTTGGGTACCTGGTGGCCGGGCTCGCCGTTCTTCTTCGAGAGGTTGCCGACCGCGAGGGTACGGATTGTGTCCTGGTCGCGGAGGACGTAGCACACATGCAGGAGCGTGGTGAGGGAGCGACGGAAACGCGTGATCTGAGCCTGGACGATGTGCAGGTGGCGCACGAGGTCGAGGTCAGCCTGGACGAGGACGTTCGACTCGGCCTTCAGGATCTCGGCCTCGAATGCCTGCGTGATCTCAACGCTGAGGTCGACAGCGACGTCGAGCAAGGCGTGGATCAGCATGGATGGGTCTCCGGAGCGGCGGAGGAGCGAGTGCTCGTCCTCGAGACGCTCGTAGATCGGCTCGAGCACCTCCATGACGGGCGTCTTCGAGACTGAGATCACGGTACCGTCGCGCAGCATGAAGACGGAGAGGATGTCATGGCGGATCGGGACCATGTAGCTCGCGCTCAGCTGGTCGATCACGAACCGGTGCTTCGCCTTATCGTTCGGCTCGCTGACCTTCTTCGTGTGCTCGCTCTCCGGAATAGAGGGCTCAAACACGTTCTCAGCGCCTTCGGGGAGGCGGATCTGCCCGCTGTTCGTCCGCCGCTGCCACCACCGTCGCGCGCGCTTCGCGGCCGCCTCGACGCTGTCCCGGTCTCCGATCGTGCCGTTGTCGACATCGTCGACCTCGGCCACGAACGTCTCCTCGTCCGGGTCATAGATGTGCTGCACCAGAATCTGCAGATAGAGATGGTTGCGGTAGAAGTCGAGCTTGGAGCGCGGGGAGCTCTCACTCCGCAGCGCATCTTCAACGGCGAGCGGATGCAGGCTGCTGTCAGCTCGGAACCCACATGTCTAGCCCACCCATATTTCAGCGTCAGACACTTGATGATTTCCCAGTTCAGACCATTCACATGGACTAGGGTCAGCTAACACGATCGGTGGTTCAAAGCTCACTCCATCTCACGCCGACGGGCTTTCCATCGATCATGGGCCGCTCGCCTTCGGCGCTCTCGAGCCAGTGCTCGAAGCGCTCTCCACTGATGTCGATGCGGACATTGCTATCCTCAGCCTCAGCGTCGGGGCTGTAGTCCACAACCTGCGTGTCAGTTCGATCCGACGACACTGAACTCACAGTAACGTTCGCCTTCCCCCGGAGGTGTTTGTACATCTCCTCATCGCGCTCGGAGCGGACATCTACGCCTGGCTCGTCACCCGTATTGTTCGAGAGCCACTTGTACTTCGGTCCTGTGAGGGAGCTCCGGCGCCGGGGGCGACGGAGCATATCCGAGTCGCCTGACGAGACGCTGAACCCGAAGCCCGAGTCGTCATGGGTGCCTTGACGGTGCAGCGGCGGGGTGCCGAGGGGGCTGTCGGTGTAGTCAACCGCGGCTGGGCGGGCGGCACTAGTTCCAAAGCTCTGGCTGAAGGACACATGGCCCGAGCGCCCATGACTCTGCGCACCCATCTCTGGGTCCTGGGGCCGCGTTCGCGAAAGAAAGGACGTCGTGGATGACTGCCTTCCCTCCGGACTCACGGGAGACAGGGACGGGCTGTGGTGCGGGTGGAACTGGCGCCGCGCGCCGATCGCCAGCGACGTGCGCCGTATGTACGAGGAGGACAGGTCTGCTACTGTCAGCTGCGCAGGTCACAAGAGCGTACCTTCTGGGCTGCTCATGGTGGATGGTCTGGAGAGTACGTCTCTCGACCTGCAGCACGAATGAAAACTCGCGGGTCGTGACGTCAACAGCACCGATGACCCTGCCACTGCCAGGCTACTGATCGCGCGATGCAGCGGCGGCACAGCTCGGCAGGCAAAGGACGCCAATGGTCGCGATACTGGCATGGGGCGGCGCCGGGGGTTAGTGCTCTGTTGTTGTGGTCGTGTGTGTGGTGGGCGGAAGGGTGGAGCTGGACGTTGGCTGAAGTGGATGTGTGGCCAGGCGCCGGCAGTGACGCAGGGCGCGGATTCCGTCCGACAAGGGCAAAATGCTATTCCAAGCATGCAGACGCTTCCCGGTATGTTTCGTCTGTCCGAGACGCTATGCATTCTTTTGTGTACTATTGATGAATTTAAGCAGCCTCGTCCTTCTTGGGGGCCTTGCCCTGCATGTACCGACGCCGAGGTGAGCAGGAGATGAGGAGGCGTAGATGGTGCGTGCGGGGTGATTACAGGCGAACATCATTGGTAGGCGAAATGCGCGGCAGGCGGAGGGCGGAAGCAAGTGGGACACGCGGTTGAACCCGATACAGTGGAAGAGCACAACGTCAGCAGCTGTTTCGACAACGCAAGAGCTTGATACGTACACGGCCGTACTGGATGAGGTAGTACATGTTGCCAGTCAGGCCAACACCGAGGAGGGCAAGGAAACCGGCTGCAATAAGGAGCCGAGGTGCGAGTTCGGTCCGAGATTGTGTTGGCGGGTGTGTGAGAACACGGACGTTTCCGAATGATGCGAGGCGAGAAACAAGTCACACAGCGAGGGCATGGGCATTCGTAGGGCACAGACGACAAAAGAGAGTGATTCGGAGTCAGGAGTCGATGACGACGTTCGGATATGTAATTGAACGGAGAAGCGCGGGATTCATTTGGCGGTCAAGAGATCGACGTTCGAAGAGCAGTTGAAGGTCAGACGGAGCGCGCAGAAGAGGCACGTATTAGCACGCATTCTAGCAGTACGCAGCGCGCAACTCACCCATGTAGAGCCTGGATCCGGGCTTGCGGAGGTAGACGGGCTCCTTACCGGCAAGGCTCTGCGAAGTCAGTCTTGAGTCCGGACACTCCGGTTCCTTCGTCTCCGGAACTCGCTCGTTCTTGCTCGTCTCTGCCTTCTCCTCCTTCGGTAGCGTCCTTCGTCTGCCTTCCATGTCGTGTCCGCCCACTCGCGCTACGCCTCTGCTTCGCGTCCCATCTCTACTTCACTCCGCGTTCCGCGTCCTTAAATTCTCCGCCGAGCCGAGTCCCATCGATCATTCGCATACGTACCTGGAGGGCGATCTGACGCTCCTTGATGTGGGGCTGGACTGTCTGTCAGCTACACGGGGGAGGTACAAGCTTACCGTTGAGGGGCCACATGTTTGCTTGGACAGATAGAGTGGTGAGGTAGAGTGGTGAAGTGCAACTCGGCTTGTGCAGTGAGTGCTCTGGCTTGTCCGGCTGCTGGTTCGCTGGTTGGTGCGCCCGAACTGGTCCCGTAAGGCCCCGACGCAAGGTGTCTGTGGTGGTTCGCCTGTTTCCTGGGTGAGGGAGCCGAATATTCTTGACTGAATTTCGCAACATTAATCCCGCGTCCCAGATTTCAGTTGCCACCTAGGGGACAAGCAAGATTTCGAACTGATCAGCCTGGCAGGCGCTGCAGACCGTCATAGTCGCACCAAGGCGAGTTGGTGCATAGATCAACAACACACACCAGCAAAATGCCGTCGACATCCAAGACCGCGGCCAAGCCCAAGGCTGGCAAGACGGCCAAGCCCTACGACCGCCCCACCAAGGGCAAGGGCAAGGAGAAGGCCGCCACCAAGCTCGAGGACATCGGCGCGCCGGCGCAGCTCTCCCAGACGAGTCGCAAGGGCAAGAAGGCGTGGCGCAAGAACGTCGACATCCGTCCCGTGGAGCAGGCTCTCGAGGCGCAGCGGGCCGAGGAGCGCCTGACCGGCGGCTCGTACTCGAAGAAAACGGACGGCGACTTGTTCACGATCGACACGACGGGTGATGTCGAGGGTAAGCTGACTGACTCTTCTGTGTAGCTGACATCAGTGCGCCGAAGACAGCGTGTGAAGAAACCGCTGCGGTCGCTCGCGGTTCTGAACGAGAAGTCGGCGATGCCGTCGCTGACGTCGCGCGCCGTCGCGCCGAAGAAGAAGCCGGACGTGACGGCCAAGGAGAAGGCGCGGATCCGCAAGATCGCCCGCCGAACCGTCGACGACAGGACGAGCGCGGACGTGCGAAAGACGGATTTGAGCACGCTCCGCGACGCCTGGAGAGAGGAGGAGGAGGAGGTTGAGCTGCCCGAGGACGGCTTCGGCGTCGAGGGCATGGTGAAGCCTCGCGTGAAGGCGCCGCAGACGATCGAGGAGCAGCGCCAGCAGCGGCTCGAAATTGCCGCGGCCCAGCTCGCCGCCGACCTCCCCGTCGCGGGTATCTCTTACAACCCCGCCGTTGAGGCGCACACGAAGCTCATCGCGGCCGCTGCCGAGGAGGAGCGCAAGCGCCTGGCGGCCGAGGAGCGGGAGGCGGAGCGCCTGCGCCTGCTCGGCGAGGTGGTCACGAGCCGCCGCGCCGTCGAGGCCGAGCTCTCCGACACGCACGTCGACGGCATGACTGTTGGCCGTGGTGACGGCGTCGACTCGGACGAGGAGAGTGAGGACGACGAGCCGGCGATCGTCAAGAAGCCGACGAAGCGCAAGACACAGGCGCAGCGCAACAAGGCCAAGCGGGCCAAGGAGACTGCCCAGGCGCAGAAGGACGAGGCCCGACGGAAGAAGCTCGAGCGTGCCATCCCCGGCGCCAAGTCGCTCGGCAAGTCCGTCGAGGCCCGCCAGAAGGCGATCGAGGAGGCCAAGCGGCTCCGCAAGCTCGCGAAGGAGAAGCGCGAGCGCGCCGGATACGCTGGTGGCGAGAAGATCGGCAAGTTCCGCGTCCCCGAGCAGGCTGTGCCCGTTCAACTTGGAGAGGACCTGGCCGAGTCGCTGCGCCAGGTTAAGCCTGAGGGCAACCTTTTCAAGGACCGCTTCCTCGCCCTCCAGCGCCGCGCTCTTGTCGAGCCCCGTGTTCCCCACCTCCCCAAGAAGCGCACCCTCAAAGTCAAGGAGTACGAGAAGCACGCGTACAAGCGCTTCAAGTAGTTTTCTGGTCTCTCTCGGCTATAGACTTTGTAACAGTAGTACCATCTTCATGTATTGCATGGAACCGGCACAGTCGTCGCGGCCAGTCAGTACCTGGCCATGTCAGTTTCCTGGGCGCGTTGCGCGTTGCTGCGCTCGCTATAGCTATGCAGTGCATGATAATACAGTCCAGAGTGGAGTGGGTGATTTGAGGCTGATGAGAAGGGAGTGCAGTGCAGCTTATCGCACCTTGGAGAGCAGGTAGTTGATCTGGGGGTTAGCTGAATCTCTGGCGCAGGATGTGGCACTATTGAGCTTCGAGGTCGCCGCACGCCAAAGCCGTCGCGAGAGAAGTCCGTCATCTCTCGGCGTCATATAGACACTCACCGAGCTTGCCCTGCCCTTGCCGCCGCCGCCTCCCTTCTCCATACACTTGTGCAGATTCCGCATGGCCGAGGCACATCCGGAAGCACCCTCGGAGGTCGCGCGGATGTCGCCAGTCGCGGAGAAGCACATGAGGAGAGCAGCGATCTCCGTAGCGCAGGGGACCTTGACAGCCTCTGTAGTTGTGAACCGTCGTTATAGAGCGAGCCGAGATCGTTATGGGTGTTGAGCATTGTCACATCAAGGAGAGAACATCCAGATGAAGTGAGAGGGAGCCAGATTGTCGCGAGCAGCCATTTAAGTTGAGCAATCAAAGGATAAGATGCCCACAGCCGTAAGAGTGAGAGATTATTCGCCATGGCCGTTGACATCGTACACGAGCGTTCGGAGGAAGACAGGAAGGAAGGCGCCGTGTCAGAGTCGTTTGAGCGGTCCAGGTGAGGATCGGCAGTATGGAAGGTAGGGAGATCGCGTCAGCTATCGTAACAATACACAACTTATACGTACCGCGAGTCTGGCGAACCTTATAACGAACCATGGCGGATGACGAGTATTACTGGGTATCTAGGAAAAGTCGGAAGATGTCAGGACCGATCTCAGAAACTCGAAACAGGTGAAACTTCTTTGACCCTCCCCTTACTGGGCTGTGGCACAACCACTACGCACCATCACGAGACGCCCGACGCCGCCCATTCCTCGTCCGCAATTGCAACCTATGCAGCAAGACAGTTGTGAACTCCAATGCGGACAGATACATCGTCTACGTACGCTAGCATGTGAAGGAAAAGACCAGCTTAGCCGGGAATTTAACTGCAGCGTGTGGTATCTACGGTAGAGCTTTCAACATCTGTGGATTGAGGCGCAATGATGTGAGTCCATGCAAGATTGTGGGGATGCATGCACGAAGAGGTCGGTGTTCGGAACAGGGATGGCATGGGTTGTGTTGAATCGATGGAGCAATGAGGGTGATGCAATTGTTGTAATCACCAGCAATGGGACTTATGGCAAGATGACAATATGTAGGGGAAGTGTGCGGCCGGTGACAGGCGATGACGCTTGTAAGTTGGATTACGATGCGAGAATACGATTGATGGTTGGAGTTACGGTGCAAAAATGGAGGCGTATGCGCTTGTTATATGAATAGGCTGAAGCTGGGGCCCAGCCGTGACATGGTTGTTTGGTGACAGTGACCCAAGAGAGAAAAGTGTACGTGTTGGGTATTCGTGGAGGGTATCGCGATCAATATGCGTTAAGCTGATGTGTTGTTCGAGTTCTGATTCCAAGCGTTGGCAGCTGAGTTCAGCGAACCGAGACCATGAGGCGGAATCGCAAAGGCGTCAAACGCTCCGTAAGTGTTGGCCGAGGTGCTGTTGGCGTTGTTGCTGTTAGCACCAGAGGAGACCCAGCCGAGAGACGCCGGCGTCCGGATGGGCGAGGAGACGGGGGATGAGAAGCCCCCCTGGCCCGCAGACGACGGAGCGAAAGAGGAGAAAGCGTTGCTGGCGTCTCCTTTCGACGGGATGGCGGATGATCCCGGATTGACGTTGCTCGAGGAAGGCGTCGACGAAATTGGCGGTCGCTGCTCGCCAGGTGCGTAGTAACGTTGCGATCTAGGCGAAGTAGGCAGCGGGGCGTTGAAAGGCTGGGCCGTAGGCGACAGCGAAGACGGGGCTTCAGAGGGACGGCGCTCATTGTTTGCAGGTCCGCCCTGAGCGTTCGGAGGGCCGATCGGCACAGGCTGCGAGGCTGCCATAGCGTAGCCTCCGGGGTTGGGTCCCATCTGGTTTCCGGAAGGACCAGAGGACATGCCAGCCAGCGCCACAGTATGAGCGATACCGCCGAACATTGACTGGTTCATGGCCTGCTGGTGCGAGTTCCCTCGCTGACCGAGAGAGTTCTTGGAGTACGACAGGCGAATGCCACCTTTAACCAGGCCGCTGAGGGTATTGCCATAAAGCTCCCGCATGGCCTGCGTCGCGTAAGGAATGTCTTCGAACTCGACGAAACACATGGGGCCGTTAATCTTCTGGCGGAAAGACATGCGCTTAAAGCCGGGGCGACGCTGGAACAAGGCCCTCAGGGACTCCTCAAGGAAGTTCGGAGGGTGGGTGGGAGGCGAGATCGCTGGTAAGTTGCCGATGTAGAGAGTGTTGATGGGAGGGTTCTGGTCGGCAGGGTTCATGTTGGCACCGATGCCCAAGCTGCGAGGGTCGATGCCGCCCTCGTGGTAGCCAACGTTGGAACCGAAGTTGCCGCCGCCGTGCTGGCCAAAGCCTCCAAAGCCGCCAAGCCCGGGGTGCTGAGGGCTGTGAATACCAGGCTCGTTAAGATTTCCGGGTGACAGAGGACCAAGGACGGAGCGGGGCGCACCAGTGTTGCCAGCGCCGGAGTGGTAGTCGAGGCCGACGCTGTTCATTCCAACCGCACCAACAGACCAAGGCTCCAGGTCATCAGTCTCCTCGGCAAGGGCAAGAAGCGCCTTGCTGTCCGTCTGACGGGTGTTCGGTGACTTGACTGACATTGGCGGCGAGCCAGAAGCAGTCGATTGAGAGGACCCGCCGCCCTGGGAGCTGAGATTCGGGGCCTGGAGTTTCTCCATCTTGCCGTCAGAGTTGGCCTGCGCGGGCGAGGACCAAGCATCCCAGGCTTCTTTGGCGGATTGACCGGGAAGTTGACCGGGTGGGGCGAGGTTGGAACCCGGCCCAGACGCAGAGCTGGGGGCGACGCCGGCCGGGTTGAGCGCCTGTGCTTGCGCCTGCTGAGTGACAAGCTGGCTCAAGCGGCCCGACCGCAGAAGCATGCCCACAAGGTCGTCGTTTGTCTGACCGCGCTTGGTGTGAAGATTTTTCTTGGCCATCTCAGCCTTGAGGGTGGCACCGGTGAGCGGATCGATGCGCCTTCCCTGAAGGTGGTCGCGGGCGGCAATGGCATCATTCCTCGTCTTGAAGCGTGCAAAGCCAATGGTCTGGCGGCGAGGGGGGACGGAAGGAGGAATCGCTGAGCCAAGTTGAGGACCGGTGGGGGCAGAGGGCGTCAGAGAGATGGCGGCAGAGGGAGTATTCGAAGCGGACGAGGATTGCGTCTGCAGATTCAGACCGCCAAAGGAGTCTTCGAGCGGCTGGTCCGGGTGCTCAGCGTTCATCATTTGAACCGAGCCACCAGGGATGTTAGCCTGGTTAATTTGAACCGAGCCACCAGGGATGTTAGCCTGGTTAGCTGCAAGATGCTGGAGCTCCGAGAGTAGAGCAGCTGCTTGGGGTTCACGGCGCGATCCGGACGGGAACTTGAGGGTGGCGGCCTCGAAGCCTTGGGCAAAAGCGAAGATGTTCTGAAACTCGCGTTCACTCATGTCGTCTGGGAATCCGACGACGAAGATCGTGCTGATGACCTCCTCGTCGTCGCGTTCGCGGCTTTCCTCCTCGCGATGGCGGTCTCTTCGGCGGTCCCTTGGCTCGCCGGGCTGAGAAGTTGAACGTCCGCCATGGCTGCTGCTGCTGCCGTTCAGTTGTCCGGCACCAGGAGTCGAAGTCATGGATTGCCTCGAACCAGAGCCGTACGCCTCCATCGGGTTAGGCGGCAGCTGATGTGTGAGATGGCCATTGGCAGATCCGCCACGACCATAACCTTGAGGGTAGGCGGGACCGGGACCACCAGGACCGGGACGCCAGCCGGGGGACCAAACGGATCCACCCGGCTGCCCAGCCAAGGAGAGCGAGTGGATGGGATCGGGGGCCATCGCGTGCTGGGCGGGGGGCACATATTGCGGGGCATGAAGAGGTGGCGACGCTGTGACTTGCGGCAAGAACGGCGCGTTCTGACCATAGTTGTGGGACGATGGTCCAGCCAACGGTGTCTGCTGGGTCTCGTCGTGAGGCGAGTCAGAACCCGCGTCAGCTTGGGTAGGGCCCTCCCCAGAGTTGCCTAGGGAGTTGTTGGTTCCGGATGGCGAGGTCGCGCCCGTAGAAGACGCGCCAGGTTGCAGAGCAACGATGGATGAGAACGATTGAGGCTTGGTTTGGGACGACCCCGACGAGAGCGTCGGCGACGGTAATGAGGGCGGTGGAGTGGTCATAGCTGCAAGACGGCTCAATGGCGGTGCGATAGCGACCTAATGAGAAGTCTGCGCGTGTGGATGGAGATGATGTCGGACCAGAGTCAAAGTTGAGTAAAGACGCGCGCGCAGTAAATAGATATCGCGGGTGTCTTTGTTGAGGACTGGGTCAGGAAGCGAACGCGATGGAAGACAATAACGCACTTCCTCCGAAGACCTCTACGCGCCCTGTATGCAATGAAGGAGAAGAGCGGTGAAGATCCAACGTCCTTTGCGGCCCTCGATGCGCACGGGTTGCTAAGCTGATGATTCTTGAGGGCCAGAGTGGTGATGGTTTCTCACGTCACGCTTCTGTCTGGCCGGCGGATAGAATGTGCGTGGGTCTTGCGTACTCGACTCGAACAACGACAATGCGGGATGACAGGGTCGAAGGAGAAGAAAAGGAAGTCGACAGGGAGGATGAGATGGAAGGATGCTTCGAGTGGATGGGAGGTGCAAGACCGCGCGGCGAGAAGGGTTTACCGAGTTCGAGCGTCAACAGATTCGGGGGTCGAGCTTTGTTGGATGCAGCGAAATCGATGTGTGCCGGGGTGAGCGGGAGCTGATGCAGGCGGAGATGGAGAGTGAGATGGAGGGGACAGGGGTGAGGATGGATGGAGGAAGGATGGCAAGAAGGATGAGGATTGATGGATGAGTGATTAGGAGTGAGTAAGTGCGTGAGGGCAGCGGGTGTTGGTCAGTGTCACTGCACGATGCAAGGAGCTCAGGTGCGGTGCGCAGTGGGTGGGTGGGTGGGTGCTCTGCTGGGTGCTGAGTGCTGGGTGCTGGGTGCTGGGCTGGACTAGAGCGTACCGTAGCACGGAGCGACAGGGCACAGCGAGGGGAGCAGGGCTGGCGGTTGTTGATGAGTGGCGGGGGCGGGGGGAATGGACGCAGGGGTATGGAGCCAGGGGGTATACCTGACTGACTGACCTCGAGTGATCCAAAGCCATGCCATGCGGGCTGACGGATCGCGACGGGCGCACAGGCAGCCCGCCTGAGCCTTGCGTGAGTCAGGGCCGCGGACGAACAGGCAACTATGACCGGAGCCTCATGAGGCAAGGACATCCAGGGCGCTCTGGGCGCAGACACGCTCATCCCTGACACTGTGTACCTGCGGTGTGCTCCCTTGGCTGGGCTGCCTTGCTGGCTCGTTGCTATGCTCCTGGGTCCTGGCTCTGGCACTAGCTCCTGCCGGGCTGTCCAGAGGCATGCTCCCAGTCGGCCGCCTTGCATGTTCGGTATTGGATGGTAGTCGTTAGTCGCGGGGCGCGTGGGCCAAGGGACGAGGAACGAGGGACGAGGGGGTGGCCGCGCGACCTGATCGTGGCCACCGAGTCTTCAATCTTTCCACAATTTCGCCTCTTCCATCCCAGGGGCATATCAGGCGTACCACCCCCACGCCACCAGAGGCACAAACACCTGTCCGACCTGTCTGAGACGAAAAAGAGGGGCGCCAATAAGATCCCTCGATTTGACCGCTTGCTCAGCTCGGTCCAGCCCGCACGCCAGCTCAAGCAGACGGACGTCGAATCACCAGACCGGTCGTCGTCCATGGCTGGCACGAGAAAGCCGTGTGGGTGTGCATACCCTGGCCAGGTGGCCGCAGTGGTCAGTACCTCGATTCTCAAGCCGGCACACCGGCGCATCCGGGAATAGCGGCACATCGCGCGTCGCGTCTTGCGTGGCGTTTCGTGCGTTCTTTATGCTTTTTCGCGGCGATCGCACTCGCAAGACATGATGAATCTAGGGCCCCGCTGTTCCGCTCTTCACATTGAGACGCGCGTGTTGCAATGTTTTCCTGTCGACGCGTCCCCGTTCCCTCGCTCCCGTCTCAACCCGCACACAGTCCAATCATCCCTCGTGTGGTCTTGTACCTTCCTCGACCTGAATAACCCGCGCCGCCGGGCGCTGCTTGCACTTTGGTTTACCGGTATCGCACTGCAATCGCGGTACGCCCGTTCAGTAAAGGCTCATGCCCAGCTGAGCCCAGCTCTCTTGGCAGCAGCTGGCTGTGGCGGTGGCGGACGAATCATGCCGGTTCAACCTGAGTTGCTCGCGAGAACGAGAGCCCGAGGCGGACTGTCCAGGCCAGTAAGGCCCATGTGTGGTCATTGCTCGGGACCCATGAACTCTAAAATATAGAAGGTGCCTCTCATCCAGAACGACATGAACGACATGTCGGATAGATCTATACGCCAGTGCGACCAGCACGACCGGTACGGGAAACTGTAATGCAGATTTTGGACGCGGCCGAGGCGGCTTCTGTGTCATGTGTCAGAGCTATGCACACTCGCAGCGTCAAGACTCGGGAGCCTCGAAGCTTAATGCCCGCCGCCAGCGGACACGTCGGTCGTCATGTCGCAGCCACCCATCCCGGCGAGCTGACCAGAGGCAGCGTCGTGTTTCAGAACTCGGAACACGAGACTACGCTTGAAGCCTCCGAGCTGGCAGGTGGCCACACCGTTCCGGAAGCAGCAGTGATGTGCGATTCACTTCGACTTCCCGGCCTGCTGGATTGCGATACGGCACGGACACTGATGAGCATCGCTTTGCGTTTCAGTTCTTCACTTAAACAACCGCCCCTGGACGGTACACAACACCCGCGTATGCCGATCCCTCAACCCTGTTCGCCAGCCACAGCTCCCCCACAGAGTCTTGCACACTCAATCCAGCAATCTCCGGGCTTTGGCCAACTCTGGAAGCTCAAAGTTGGAAACCAAATGCTGCTTCAATTGTATCTCTTTGTCGAGAGCCGGGAAGGACTTTAGTCATGTGACTTCGACGACGTTAACGGTGGCGGTATTAGCGCCCAACCACGTGTCAGGTTGGGGCTCCAATATTTTTCGAGCTGGGTCCGAGTTGTGATTGATCCGACTAGCTGAGTTTCCGAGTCGACAAGGTCCTGCCGAGCAAGCAGCCAACCCATTCCACTGAACGGCGACATCATCGCTTGACAGTGGTCTTAGCCCTTCGGACTCCTGACTCTTGTCTCTCCACCTGACTCTTCACCAAAATGTCGACCCAGCAGGCTCCCTTCAAGTCATCGCCCCTCTACTTCTCCCCGGTCTCCCCCAGCCACCAGCCGGCTCCCGGCAAGGAGGCCTACGGCAGGTACATGCTCGTATGTCGTCATTAATCGCTGAGATGACTTTGCTGACCAGCCAGACTGTTGAGTGGAACCGCGTATGTCTTTTGCAAGCAAGTTAGAGTCACTCATACTAATCTGTCAGACCTCCGGATGGGGCCAGCCCAAGATTGTCCCCCGCGCCGAGCTCTCCCTTGACCCCCTTGCTGGTGTCCTCCAGTAGTGTGTATACAGCTCGTTGCTCCGGAGCTAAACTGACCCGCAGTGCTGTCACCTGCTTCGAGGGCATGAAGTGCTACAAGGACGAGGAGGGTAAGATCTCAGTCCCCAACTTCGGCTGACATTGTTAGACAAGCTCCGCCTTTTCCGCCCCATGAAGAACTTTGACCGTCTCAAGCGCTCTGCCGCTCGTCTTGGTCTTCCTGTGCGTTCAAGTGCCACTTTCTGATTGCTGACATCCCTCAGTATGACTGGGACAACGAGGAGCTCCTTGAGCTGCTCTCCAAGCTCGTTGCCCTCGGTGAGTTGCGATTGAGTCGATAGTGCCTCAGAGACTGACCGTGCACAGAGAACCCTATCGTTCCTAAGGGCGACGGTGACAACCTCTACATCCGTCCCACCATCATCGAGACCTCCGAGTCGTTCGGTATCAAGGAGGACGCCTACGCTAGCAGCGCGCTCCTCTACATCGTCACCTCTGCCAACCTCGGCAAGGGTCTCTACTCCTCCGCCGAGGGCCCCGGTCTCAAGCTTGACGCTTGCGACAAGTTCATCCGTGCGTGGCCCGGAGGCCACGGCTCGTACAAGCTCGGTGCCAACTACGGTACTGTGTCTGTCGCGAAGAAGCCTGGATTCCAGATGTCGCTGTGGCTCCACTCGGACGGCAAGCAGCACTACATCTCTGAGGCTGGTGCCATGAACGTTTGGATTATCAAGAAGGCTGCCGACGGCTTCCTCGAGTTCACGACCATGGGTCTCGACAACGGCATCGTCCTCCCCGGTGTTACGCGTGCGTCGATCATCGAGCTCCTCCAGGACCACGCCGACGGCAAGGCCGAGTTCCCCCTCCCCGGCATGCCGAAGAACATCCGTGTCGTCGAGCGCGACATCCCGATGGCTGAGATCGTCGAGGGATCGCAGGACGGCTCGCTCGTCGGCATGTTCGGATGCGGCACCGGTGTCGTCGTCACTATGATCTCCCTCATCCGCTACCAGGACAAGGACTACGAGATCCCGTCCAACCCCCTGATCAAGCTTATCCGTGACGCCATGACTGGCATCCAGCGCGGCAAGGTCGAGCGCGGAGACTGGTCCTACGTCGTCCCTGAGTGGGATGGCACTGCCCGCGAGCACGACACGGACGGCCAGAAGGTCTACGCTTAGAGCGGGATCGGCTTCGGTTTATTTCTAGAAACATAAAAGCATATGCAACACAATAGAGAATCAAGCTGATGTGGGGCGATCAAGGTGTGGCTGCGACCGCTCCTTTTTGTTGCTGTTATTCTCCGGGTGCGTGCAGGCTCTGATTTAGAGATGCTTGAACTGGTCTCCGAGGACAGCCCATGCACCCCGCAAAATGCACGCGTCAGCTGCAAAGCATTGTGAAGCCCATGCAAGAGTCTCACGCTCATCACCATGTTCGCACTGCTGCCACACCGCAGGTCACATTACCACGCTTGGTGTTGTTTTGCTTCCGGCGCGCGGGTGGAGGCAGTCTGCGGCGAGCGTTCACTTAACAATGACGGTCTGCGGATCGCTAGTTACACCGACTCTCTTGTTCTCTCATTCGAACGACTGGGCCATTTCATCCCGTGAACAGCGATACCAGCGAGACTACACCGTGCTACACCGCTGCCGCCGGAACCCGAGACGCAAAGAACGCTCTGACAAATTCGCGCCGCCTGCCCAGCCCCACCGATCGCGCTCGCCCCTGTCTCCCGCCCCCACGCAACCATGTCTGGGTACGCTGCAGCTCGATTTCTGGGATTGTTAGCTGACAAGCAGAAATGGGGAAGTTCGCATGCTCGGTGTGACACCACCGATCAGCTTGGATCCTCCCAAGGAAGCAGATGTCAAGGCGAGCGAGGGTGAGTCACACTGGATGTGGTCACACTAACACCAGCCTTGATGGCCGACCTCGTCGCGTTAAACCAGTTTGAGTCAGAGCAGGAGCGCAAAGTCCGGTGAGCTGACCAATGCTTTCTGAGCTGACATACAGTGAGAAGCTGCTGTCCAACATTGCCCAGCTCGTGACCAAGTTCGTCCATGACGTATCGATCAAGAACGGACTCAGCGAGAAGGTCGCCACAGAAGCCGGCGGCCGCATCTACACCTCCGGTTCTTACAGGTGAGCTGGATGGGCCCATGTGCTGCTGACAGCTCCCAGACTTGGTGTCCATGGCCCCGGATCCGATATCGATACTATCTGCGTCTGCCCCAAGCATGTGTACCGCGAGCACTTCTTCGGCGAGTTCCAGCAGATGCTCCGCGACTGGCCGGCCTGCACGGAGATCTCGGTGAGCTAGTTTGGGATCTCTCACAGTTCACAGTTAACGCCCAGGCTGTTGAATCTGCCTTCGTCCCCGTCATGAAGACTGTCATCTCTGGTGTCGAGGTGGATTTGTTGTTTGCCCGTGTCAACCTCCCCGAGGCTGGCGACAAGCTCGACATCGAGAAGGATGAGATTCTGCGCGGAGTAGACGACGCCTCGCAGCGTAGTTTGAACGGTAAGCTCATTGTTCGTACATAGAAGCTGACCTCCAGGTCCTCGAGTGACGGATATGATCCTGAACCTCGTTCCCGACGTTGCTACCTTCCGTACTGCTCTCCGCACCATCAGGTTATGGGCTAAGAGTGCGTGAACCCACCCTGCCGATCGCTGACGAGACAGAGCGAGGGATCTACGCGAACGTGTTAGGTTTCCCGGGAGGTGTGGCCTGGGCCCTGCTCACCGCGCGTATCTGTCAGCTCTACCCGAACGCCGCTCCTTCAACTATTGTCTCCAAGTTTTTCCCGATCTACTACCAATGGTACGCTCGCCGCACCTTGCTATGGAGCTGACGCCCAGGGGCTGGCCTCAGCCAGTGCTCCTGAAGCGAATCGATGCTGGTCCTCCGAACATGACGCACTCTGTGTGGAACCCGCGGGTGTGTATCGCGTCAGCTGAAGGCACTGACTGTAGACAAACCGACACGACATGGGCCACAGGATGCCGGTCATCACGCCGGCGTACCCGTCCATGTGCTCGACGCACAACATCACCCAGTCGACGATGACCATCATCAAGAACGAGATGCTGCGAGGTGAGCTGCTGCGTAAGGCTTTGGAGCTGACCCCCAGCGATGCAGATCACGGACAAGATCGTGAACAACCCGGGTTCGTCGTGGGTCGATCTCTTCACGCCAGTCGACTTCTTCTCCCTTTACCGAACCTACGTGCAGGTCGTTGCCTCTGCCTCGAGTGCGCAGGACTTGAAGGACTGGTGAGCAGCTCGGCATTTGAAGTACGGAGCTGATATTCAGGAGCGGAACTGTGGAGTCGAGGCTGAGGACACTCGTCCAGGACCTGGAGATGACAGACAACGTACTCTTGGCGCACCCCCAGGTCAACGGCATCTCGAAGACGTACATCTGCCTGAACGAGGAGGAGCAGGCGCAGGCGTCCCAGGGCGAGCTGCCGCCGGAGGCCATGATGCGGAAAGAGGAGGATTACGCCGACAAGGAGCACACCAAGGTGTACACGAAGAACTTCTTTATCGGCCTCGACATTGAGAAGAAGCCGAGTGAGTTTCGGGGTGATTGCGGTAAACTGACGGTTACAGAGGACGGCCAGCAGCCCCGACAACTGAACCTGTATTACGCTAGCAAGCGCTTCTGCTTCGCGTGCCAGTCGTGGGACAAGTACAACGAGCAGGACATGAGCGTAATTCTGCGTCCTTGCAAGAGGTAAAGTGGTTTGGGATGCCACAGAAGTTAACACGCAGGTCCGAGCTGCCCTCTTTCTGTTTCCCCGATGGACAGCCCCCGAAGAAGAAGAAGGGCAAGCGAGCACAGCAGGAGAAGGTGGGTGGCGCCGCTCTGGCCGCGGAGGCCGAGGGAGGACAGACAGGCTCACGACAGGCTGGTGAATCTGCCGGCGAGATCACCGACGAGCAGGGCCCGAGTAAGCGGTCCAGGGCCGGGCCCGACCCGAACGGCGCCGTGCCAGTGCCGACTGCAAGCAGTGCCGACCCTGCGCCCAACGACGCTTCAGCTGTGGCGGACGTCAAGCCGCCTCCTGGACTCGAGGGCGTGCCTGCGCCTAGCGACGCGGCCAAAGCCGCCTACGCATCAGCAGCGAACGGTGTCGCGAGCGACCCGTCACATAACGCGGACGGCAAGGTCGTCCTGAACGGCGCCTAAGACAGAACTCAGACACTGGACTCGGCACATCTAGTGACACCCAATCCCAATGCAAAGAACCAACAACACAAAAGCACATATCAAAGAGCAAAGCGCTGTATAGCAGTAGTTTCCACAATGGCCCAGGGCCGCTTCATGCATTAGTATCCCTTAGCTGCTGATCAGACTGACGGGCAGTTTGTGTCTTCCACACGGCCGCAGCAGGTTTGTGTCTTCCTCCGTCCTGGGACGCCGATCACTCACGAGCTAACTGGATTCACGCAAACATTGAGCGTCTGTCTTCCTCGAACTCTTGCCTGCATTGCACACTTTCCAGCACACCATGGACCGCAGGGGCAAGCGACCAGCTCGTGAGTTCGACGGAGTCGGCTCGTCCGGCCCATCGACGCTGGGTCGCCGCAGAGTCGAGCCTCCCGCCACTCCGGAGTCGATGGTCGCTGGACCGTCTCGCTTCCAAGGCGCGCTCCGGGAGCCGTCTTCCCTCACAGGCTCTCAGCTCGTACAGCCTTCCACTCGACCCTCATGCGACGATACCATCCCGCCACTCCGCCCTTTCCTCAATCCACCTGAAGACGAGGACGGTGAGCTCCCCAGCCAGGACAGACACACGGTAGCGGTTACCGGCGAGACTTTCCTCACCATTACACAGACCCTGTCGCTGCACGGTTCCGGCAACGATTCTCTCGGTGCTGCCTTCTACGAAGCTGAGACGCGAACACTCAAGGTCCTCGAGGACACGAAGGATACATGGGCATGGGACCTTGCCGTTCTGCGTCAGTTCTGCGGGTTACCATGTCTTAACTGACAAGCAGTGCTGGAGCAGTTCCGTCCCCAAGAAGTTGTGCTCAGCACAAGCGCACCCGACAAGCTGACCAACGCCGTCGAGAAATTTTGTAAGTTATCCACTCGTGGCGGGGAAACCGACAAGCAGGTACCGCGTACCCTGCCACAAAGCTTGTGCTCCTCCCCGCGAAGAAGTTCCAGCACGCCGCAGCGCTGTACTACGTCTCGGCGACCCGGCTGCCACGGGGGCAGCGGACGATCAGCAACTGGTCCGTGAGCCAGGGTGACCCGGCACTCCTCAACGAGGAGAGCGTGGACTTTGCGCACGAAGAACTAGACCACGGCATGGGGAAGATGCGCCTTAGCCTGCTCAAGATGGGGTGCAGAGTCAATGCCCACGCACCATTTGCTGTGAGCTTCAGGGCGGCATATGTTGGGAGCTGACATCAGATGTGTGCCGCGGGAGCGCTGCTCAGCTACCTCGTCACGAATGAGGCGGACGATCTCGGGGAAGACGCGCTTGCGTTCAACCTTGCCTCGGTCGTCAGCATGGACATGTAAGCTTACACTAGCCGATACAGCTTATCCCAGCGACCAGCACATGTACATCAACGAGGATGCCTTGACGTACGTTGTGTATGTACGGTCCTAACGTCCAGCTCGCTCGCCATCTTCGACATCGAGTCGCACGCCTACATGCACTCGAAGCAGCACATGGCCGGCCTGTCTTTGTACTGTGAGCTTAGTTACCGTCTCATTCATCTCACTCCAGCGCTACTGAATACGACCGTAACTCCACTCGGCCGCAAGCTGCTGCACACCTGGCTTCTGCGGCCGCTCATTAATATTCCCCGGATCAAGGAGCGCCACGACGCCGTCGAAGCCTTCAGCACGACAGAGCAGAGCCAGCTCCGCAAGCTCTTCAAGAAGGAGCTGAAGGGCGTCAAGAACCCGGTCAAGTTCCTGCACATGATCAAGAGTGGCAGGGCTTCGTACCGCCACTGGAAGGATCTCGTGGACGTGAGCTGTAACAATCAGCCGATGAAGCTGACGCCACACAGACTCTGAACGCCGCCGAGGCCATCAGCGAGGCGCTCGTTGTCGTAGGTCTGCAGGCGAATGTGAAGGTGATCAAGCAGCTTGCAGGCAGTCTCACCGAGGACGTGAAGCTCTTCCATCTCGACACTGTGCGACTGGTAAGCTGCGTAGACCCCTGGATCGAGTTCATGTCAGATTGACTGGGACGCCTCGCGGGATGAGGGACGAGTATGCATCCGCAGCCAGATTGACGAGGAGCTCGACCAGTGGCGAGAAGATTACGCCGGTGAGTGGGCCGGCGAAGCATCCGACTGATGACCAGGTCTCGAACCCCTGCTAGTGAGAGGCAGCAGTTGCGCTCATTCTGACTTCAGAATCGCGTCTCAGCAGAACTTGTGCCACGAGTCTCGCCTGACTTCTGCACCACGATCAATGTCATCTATCTTCCCCAGCTCGGGTGCATGGTGACAGCGCACGACGTGAAGGACCTCGACGCCGTGTCGCCCGACTGGGAGCAGCAGTTCAGCACTGACGAAGTCATCTACTATAAGACGCCGGAGATGCACCGCCTCGACGAGCACTTTGGCGACCTCCAAAACATAATCATTGGTGAAGATACCCAGACGCGGCCGTAATCTGATGCCAGATCGCGAGATTGAATGGGTGCAGAAGCTCGCTGAGCGAATCGACCGGGTCGAGGAGAACATCCTCGGCATCGGGGATACGCTGGCCGAGCTCGACTGGTGAGTTTACCGTGCGCAGATACGAACTGATACCTCAGCCTGCTCGCCTTTGCAGACGCGTCTGAACGGCTGGGCCTCCGCCGCCCTGTCATGAAGGAAGAGCCAGTCCTCAGGATCCGCAAGGGTATTCACCCGCTATACGCTGTCAACTGCGACACGGAGTACATTGACAACGACACCGTGCTTCACGGCGGCACCGACAGCGATCTCAGCAGCATGGTTAGACAGCGCAGACAGAAGCTAGCTGACAGCAGATGATTGTGACGGGCGCAAACGGATCGGGCAAGTCTGCATACGGCAAGCAGGTCGCTCTGATCACGTACATGGCCCACATCGGGTGCTTCGTTCCGGCCCAGAGTGCGGAGATCGGTTTGTGTGACAAGAGTAAGGCTGTTACCGTCGCTCACTTAGCTGACCGCAGTCTTCACTCGTGTTCAGACTAGAGAATCTGCATCCAAGGTCGGTGTGGTGCGTTTGGTACACCTGACCACAGGCTGCTTCAGCGTTCATGATCGACCTGAGTCAGGTGTCCCAAGCACTGCGTGGCGCCACGAGCCGCTCTCTCATCATCCTCGACGAGTTCGGCAAGGGTAAGCTTCGTAGCTGGCATTATCGGCTAAACGCAGGCACCAACTCGAGTGACGGAGCTGGTCTTTTAGCCGGTATCTTGACACATCTGCTGAAGGAGTCTCGCCCTAGAACAGTCGTCCTTACGCATTATCAGTGAGTTGCCTCAATTGCCCCACTCTAACTGACGTCAGCGAGCTGTTCACGCAGCAGTTCCTCGATGAGTCACTCCCGACGATCTACTGCCACATGAAGAGCTTGTTGATCGAGGGCGCGAAGGAGCTGGCGTATTTGTACAAGTCAGTTATAAGGGATGGGGAATAGCTAACTCTCAGGCTCCGACCGCGCCGCTGTCTGACGTCCAACGCGGCCGAGTGCGCTCTAGGACAAGGTATCCCAGAGCCCGTCGTCGCCAGGGGCCGACAAGTCAGGTGAGCTTCCACTGTTCTTTATGGTAACTGACGACCAGCGAATGCCTGTCCAAGTTCCAGATCACAAAACTCATAGACGACGGGCTGTCGGAACGCGACCTTCAAGAGCTCGAGGACGCCGAAGATCTCGCGAAACGCTTCCTGCGCTGGGATCTGGGTGCGAGCGACGGCACCGGCTTGCTGGCAGACCTGCGGGAGCTGCTCGGCAATATGGACCTAGACGTCGAGTCTGCGGCCGAAGCCGAAATTGGAATGGGTTCTGGCACCACCTTCCTCGAGCACCGACTGAGCACCACGCGTTCAGAGCTGTCGTCAGTGCAGGCAGAACCTCTTGTAAACGACGAGAACGCGGGCTTCCCCATGGATACCTCGCTAGATTAAGACTTCATGCATCTCTACTTTCTACCTTACTTGCGCTTCCACACGGCGAGCTTCTCGTCGCCAGGCGGGCCCTTGCGCTTCTCGTCCTCGGGAATCGCACGCTCCCAGGTGATCTCCCACTCGTCGTCAAGGAGCTCGTGGTACTCCTCCTCCGTGAGACGGAAGGGCGGGCCGATGTTCGGGTCACCGTTCAGCGGGTACATGAGCGTGATGAGGCGGGTAGTCGGAGCGTCCTTGGTCAGCTCGGCCATGCGGCGCGCCCAGTCCTTGCGCATGGCGGGAGGAAGCGCACAGAGGAAAGTGTAGTCATAAATCAGGTCGAAGAGCTCGTCAGGCTTGTACGCGAAGAAGTCGCCCTGCTGGACAAGGGCGCGCGAGTTGCGCGGCGGCTGAGACTCGAGCCACTTGTTCGCCGCGATGACGCCGGTCGGCGCGACGTCGAGACCGATCGTGTCCAGGCCGTGGCGAGCGAACAGATCGACGTCGTAGCCCTGGGAGTTAGCTGTTGCCTCTCAACCTCAAGCTCTTTCTGCGCGCCCCTACTGCTCGCTTCATTCCCCCCTTCATCCGCCCTCCTCAGTGGGGGCTGACTGGTGGAGTGGGGGTAAGGTTGCGAGGAAGACTCACCTGTCCACATCCGGGCACGAAAGCCCATCCGTTCTTGGGAATACCAGCCTTGGCCGTCTCAGCGTCGTCGTCCAAGAACTTGACGAGCACGCCATGGCTCTTGCCCTGGTCCCAGTGGATGTTGTTCTCGACCCACTTCTTCTCCCATCCGTCAATGTAGCGTTTGGGATCAGTCGGAGCGGCGGGGGGCGCTGAGGTGGTGCTCATGATGTCCAGCCGTTACTCTTCGCTGCAGTCGTTGCTCTTCGCGGGGTAGTAGTGGTAGGTTGGTGCAGGACGACCGAGGCCGCAGAAGGTCGTGGTATTTATGAGAGCGCGGGCAGTCCTGCAGCACAGAGGTCGGTGACGTCGCACGGCCGGCTGGGGCCTCAGGCCAGATCGGATCGGCAATCACCGTGCGACCCTGAGCCCACCCAAGGATCCGGCCGCTACACACAGGTCGATTCGCCCCACGACGGGTCTTCCGAATGTTCGAACGCAGACGCCGTACCGGCGACAGCCTTACTCATGCATGTGAGAGGTATTGCTAAGCATTCTGAGGGCCAGATCTGGGGACGTCTGCCCTCGTTATACCAGCAATGACCGCACAGGTTGTGTCTTACGGACTCAAGAGCGTCGGCGGTGCCTGGTGCGTGTACGGCCAGACGGGCAGAGCTGATAAGATTGCGGGCACCGCAGACGGACATTGCAAGTCATCGGGATCAAGAAGAACATGCTAAATGCATTACCAGATTAAGACCTAAAGATTTCTACGGACACGAACTACAGGTCCAGCGGACCAACGACCGACTGCACCTTGGTAAGGACTTCCTTCCACTCCTCGGCGCGGTCCGAGAGCCAGGTGATCGCGCCGCCGGCGCCGATGGAGAGGTCTGTTCTCGTCAGCTTAAGACCGCACTCGCGCCAGCTTCCACTCACCCTCTCCCTCCAGCACCATGGTGCGGATTACGACGCTGAGGTCGCTGCTTCCGCAGAGCGAGAAGTAGCCCAGCGCACCACTGTAGATGCCTCGCGGGTAGCCTGCCTCGAACCCGTCGAGTAACTGCACGGTGCGCAGCTTCGGTGCGCCCGTCATCGAGCCGGGAGGGAAGCAGCGCTTCGTCGCTTCGACGGGGCCGATGTGCGGCGCCAGCCGGCCGCGCACCGTTGTGACCAGGTTGTGCACGCCGTACGACTCGAGCGCGATCAGCTGAGGCACGGTCACTGTCGACGGGACACAGCAAGAGAGCAGGTCTGAGCGGATCAGGTCCACGATCTGGGGTCAGCTCAAATCTGTGAACCGCTTAGCTATGTCTAGCCTCACCATCAGGTTCTCCGCGCGCTCCTTCAAATCCTCAGATAACTCCTTTCCACGCTGCTTGTCGACTCTCCGTCCTTCGGCCGCACACGCTTCGCTTCCCGGCTCCTTGCCGCCGCATCCCCGTCCCTCAGCGCAGACACACTGTCCCGGTCGCACACGCGGAGCCGTGCCCTTGATCGGGCGCATTTCAATCTCGCCTCCAGTGATCTGGAGGAAGCGCTCCGGGGAGGATGAGATGACGGCGAGGCCCTTGCCCTTCGGCGTTGGCAGCGTCGGGAAGTGGATGAACGCAGAGTAGTACGCGGGGTTGAACGTCCGCAGCCGCAGATACGTGGGATACGGGTCGTCCTTGAGCGTCGCGAGGAAGGACGTCGTCTGGTTCAGCTCGTAGCTCTCGCCCTCCGAAATGGCGTCGCGGCACTTATCGATGCGCGCCATGTGCTCGTCGCCATTAACACGGGGCCGGAAGCGCGGGAAGCCAGATGCCGGCTCAGAGGTCGATTGCGACGGAGAGGAGAGGACCTCACGCAGTTCGCTGGCGTAGGCGTCGAAGTCGGCCTGCTTCACGCCGAATGTCACGCCGAGTCCCGTCAGCCAGTTGAGGAGGACCGAGCTCGGGCGCCCGCCCTCTGAGACGATGCCGCGCGCCGTCCACTGCCCGTCCTCGGCGCGCTCAGTCAGAAGGTCAACCCAAGCCCACACCGCGTCCAGGCGCTCAGGCCCCCGCTTGCCGATTGGCGGGTTGTAGCCCGCCAGACTCTCTGTCTTCATTTCGTAAGTGAACCATCCGGTCCAGCCGCCTCGGAATCCACCGGCTCCACCAAAGACAGGAGCGAGGGCGGTCTGCGCGCCGTCCAGCAGAGAGAAGAACGTCTCGCCCGGGGCCAGGCGCATCTCTCCCTCGACGGCACCGTACACGCGCACTGTCCGGGTGGCGAGCGAATACGTCAGCACAAATTTCGGCACAGCGAGTGACGTGGTCGTCGGCCGCGAAGGCTGTTGTCAGCTATCGAAGCATACCACTGCAGCTTACACTCTTGCCATCCAGCCAGATCTTGCCGACACGCTCCGTGTCTCTTCGCACCATACGCTCGTAAACCTCTGCTGTGTCTCTATCCTGACCGAGAGAGCCAAAGCTCTCAGCCTCGAGGACGTACCGCGGCGCCTCCGACTTCGTGGGCGAGGTCGGGGAGGGAGCGGGCGAGGCTGCGCGCGTCGGCGCCGCACTCGACGCCACGCGGTAGGTGCACGCCGCGACGAGCTGACGCTCGAGACGGGGGAATACTGGCGGCTGGCCGTGGTGCTCGTGCACCTTGTCGAGGAAAGCGTGCAAAAGCTCCGTACCGTGGGTCGACGAGATGGACTGAGGTCAGCTAAGTACGTAGGGGAGTGTCAAGCTGCTCACCTCCGGGTGGTACTGAACGCCCCAAATGGGAAGCTCCTTGTGCATCAGGCCCTGGATCGTCGGCTCACTGCCATTCTGAGGATCAGACCATGCAGTGACCTCCAGCTCATGGGGGACGGTGGCCGGGTCAAGGCACAGCGAGTTGTACACGACGGCCTCGAAGGGGTTTGAGCCCATGACTGGGGACGCGAACAGCCCTTTCGTCGGCGTAACGGGAACAACGCGGACGACATGACCATGCGTAATCTTCGGCGTCTTCATGATCTGTCGTCAGCTCATGGTACCTCACATGGCAGCTCACCTTGCTACCGAACGCTACGCCAATAGCCTGGTGGCCAAGGCACACGCCGAGGATGGGTACCGGGTGCGCCCTGACGAGCTCCAGTCCGAAGCCAATGTCCTGTCGTCAGCTCATTGCGTGTACGGGCGAGCTTACCGCTGGGTGGTCTGGCCGACCTGGACCAGGAGAAAGGATGACACAGTCGGTGTTGGGAATCACCTCGCGCTGGAACGTTGCCCTGATATCAGTTTCAACGCGCGCAGCGTAAACTTACCAGTCATACTTGTCAGCCTTGATGACGACAACTTTGCGGAGAACTTCGGCGTCAGAGTAGAGCTGGGTGAAGAGGATGAGAAGGTTGTTGGTGTCTATTGTCAGTTCTGAACAGCGCAGCGTCGAAGGAGCTCACAAGAGTCGTAGTAGTCGACGATGACCGTTCTCGGAAGCGGGGGTACCATCCTGGCTAGCGTACACCTCTGTTCAGTCCCAGTTCAAGGACCTGCAGGAAGCGAGTGAGAGTCGTGAGGAAGCCGGGTAAGTGTCGCTCCGACGATAAGTCCGGTCTCCAAAATCTCGAACGGAAACGCAGTCGAGTTACGCCATACCGGGGACCCCGCATTCCGCTACGGGCCGGAACAAAGTCGGCCTCTTGTCTTCCGTCCTCACACTTATCCGCACCGATGAGCACCGGCGACGACGACATGGCCGCCGTCTTCGCCCAGAAGAGCGCTCTGCGCAAGAGCATGCTCAAGACGCTCCGAGGTATCTCTGAGGCTGAGCTTGCGTCTCAATGTGAGCTGGCTTTGGACGCGTACCAGCTGATGTCAAACAGCCGCTGCCGTTGCCCGGATCTTGCGCGAGCAGCCGTTCTACAACAATGCGAAGAGCGTTTGCTGCTACCTCAGCATGGCGAAGGGAGAGCTAAGGACAAACGAGATCGTGGCTGATCTGCTGGCGAACAGTGAATATGGCATCCTGAAGCGATGAGCTAACGCGCACAGAGGGGCGGACGCTGTACACTCCGTACCTTCCTCCGCGCACAGACGAGTCGCCTGTTATGCATATGCTGCGGCTGTACAACACGGCGGACCTGGAGGCATGCCCGCTGGACAAGTGGGAAATTCTCGACCCGGGAGAGACGCGGCGCGATCCCGGTCACGAAGGCGAGAAGAGGCAAGACGGTGAGCCGCTTTCCGGTCACGCATCTGGGCGTGCTTAGTTGCTAACATCAGTTCTGGATAGCGACGCCGCTCCGCTGGACGTCATTCTCGTTCCCGGCGTCGCGTTCGACAAGGACTGCAACCGAGTAAGCTTCGAGAGGCGTTTCCAATTACGCTGACGTCAGCTCGGACGGGGCAAGGCGTTCTACGACAACTTCCTCGCCAAGTACACGCATCGTACACGGCCGCTTTTGAGTAAGCTCCTTATGCCGACTGGGAACTGACTGCAGTCGCGCTCGCGCTCGAACCGCAGCTCACGGAGGAGCCCGTCCCGGTCACGCCAAGCGACTTCACACTCGACGGCGTCCTCTCCCCCGCTGGCCTCGTTTGGCGGGAAGGAGCGAAGCGGGAGTGAGCGCAACCTATCTGATAGGAGCGGAGACGGGTACTGCGGTATAGCTTTGGTGCGGCCAAGCGAACCTTGATACCTCTGGTATCTGGGACGTTTGGGGTCACGTTTCATCGTAGTAATCCTGTAGTCCGCGACACGGACGCCGGTATCGGGAACTCGCTTCCCCGATGCAAGCACGTATGTGGGGTTCACAAGTCCGCAAGCCCGCCCCCTGCTCGTCGCTCGGCAGGGAGCGCCGACGGGCGTCAATGAATCTCTGAACCTTGCGACTGGTATAGGCAAGACCGAGCAAGAGCCCAAGACTCGCTTCCAACATCCTTTGGTTGTCCGATATGTCTGCGCAGTCTATCTATTGACCACAAGGGCAAGCGCAAACAAAGTTCAAGCGTCTGCACATCTGGCTAACATCGTCAAAATGGTTATCAAGGATAACTTGGTTATTGATTTGGGGCCCTATGATCCAATCCCCTGAAGCGCCGGCCAACTTGAGCTATCGAAACCTTCCACCCGGTCGTCCTGTCTTGTCTGCCCTGCTTTCACGCTATCGTTACGACACGAGGTCGGCATCGCAGGCTAGTGAAGAGGACAACATGACAGCGTAGTCGCACTTCAGGAGCCAGATCCCTTATCCCAAACGGCTGACGGAGGTGGTGTCGGCCGCCTCTTCGGGCCAGTCGTCTTGCATTCTGCTGCACACGCGTCCTTGCTCGCGCCTGCATTTCTTTCGCTTGTTGCATTCAGCGCCGCCGTTTGCTCTCGCACTGAAACTGCTAGGTGTGCCGAGGCACGCTGGCGTTTCCCTTATCAATGGTCCACAGCCTGCCAGATTCTCCAGCCGACTGGCCATACGGGCCATCCTGTCCGCGGAAAAGTCAGTCTCGCCGCGCCGCCGACTACGCCGAGCGCCCCTTTGCGGCGTCTTCAGAGCTTACTGAAGCCTCTGCAGCCTCTCCACGGCGAAGAAACGTTCGATGAATGGAGAGTCCGCGGCCTCGACTCCGCAAACATGTCTCGCACCACTCATAGGCATGAGGTGATCACACTAGCCTCACTTAAGCCCCTGCAGGCCAGCCCGATGGCGGCGCGTTGCCTGCGATCAAATGGGGCCGGAAAATTCCTTGGTGAAGCATAATCGAGTTGCGCGTGATTTATGGGTGGTAGTACTGGATTGCGCTCCATTGCATTGTCGTCTCCGGCTCAGAGTCTGGGTTGAGGGCAATTGATTCAGCCAAGCATTCAGCGAGCACAGCGTCAAGGCCGAAAACGCGCATGGGAGGATGATTGGAGCGTTTGGAGCGAGTTGGCTGAGATCCTGAACGTTTGACGGCAGGCGGCAGGTATTCAACCCCCTATTGATATCTTTTCGAGGGAAGCCGGGCCAGGGGCAGCAAACATGGTGAATGAGGCAGTCTGGCTCCTGGCAATTGGTGGGCGACGCTGGGTGGCAGGCGACGAGTGCAGGCGACGAGGGCGACGAGTCCATATTCAGAAGGACGAGCCCTTCGCCCGCCGGCCCCCTCTGTGCCTCTGTTGTCCCTCATCCTGTGCCTCCTGGTCAGCACTTTGGAACAGGCGACAATAAATCGTTCACAGGAACCCACACCGTCGATGCTCTCGTGCTCTCGAAGCTCTACGTTCTCTCCGCGCGCTAGTTACGATTCAGGGTACAAACAGTACGCATAAGACCTGGAACGCGGCTCCTAGTTCTGCTGACCCCCGAAAGACCCTTTGAAGCATTTCGAGTGATTTCATGACGATATGACCCCAGCGCAGACCGCATGCAGCGCCCAGCACGCCAGCAGGCGCTTGCAGGCGCAGCACAGGAAGACCGAACATCGCGCGGATATCACAGCGCTTGTGTCCAAAGAGATCCTGTGGGCCCTCGTTGTCTGTGGGGACTGTATTGACAGAAAAGTGCCCTTGTATAAGAGAACATCACGAGGGCACATGCATTCCCACTTGACAGCCGTTGCCGCATCAGCACATCAATCGATCTCATCCCATCGCACGTCTGGCAAACGTACACCCTTCGCCCACACAGATCACATTGCGCCGCGTCCATCGCACGCCCACGTCCTTCTGTGATTCCTTTCAACAACCCCGCACCGCCCGTCCAGCACGCCAGACGCGCCGGATACGCCGCTGGAACGCCAAAAGCGCCATCGCCTTACACAGCGGACGCCGCCAGGGATTTGCGCCAGCTCTAGCCATCAGCCAGCTTGCGAGCGAACGACATCATCGCCCGGTCCTGTCTAGCTCTACCCACGATCCGCACGATCGCCGCAGTCGATAGTCACTGATCCCTCTCCTGCACTTCATTCCGCCAGCTCGCCAGTTGATCCGCTCTTTTGGCCCCGACGAGACTGAACGCGAACCACGGTCCAGCCAAATAGATAATATGGCGTCCTCCTTGCACAAATGGCTTTTCTCTCCACCGCTGTCGCCTGCCGATTACTCTCTCCCGTCACACGTCAAGCCGCTTGACGCCTCGTCCGTCTTCTCCTCGTCGCTCGTCAACGTCGAGACCCAGCGCCCCTGCAACAACGCACGCATGACCGGCCGTGGCCAGTCCGTGCTCGTCGGCATGAGGCCGATTGACATCGAGGCCGCGAACGCCTCGGGCGAGTACCCCGAGAAGCGCTCGCCGGTGCTGCTCTCCCCGCTGTTCTCGCCCATGCTCAAGGCCAAGGTCGCGCACTACGTCCCCCGCCCGGTTCAGCGCCTGCTCGCCGTGCTCGTCGCGTTCCTCTTCTTCGCCACCGTCAGCAAGTACACCACGTCGCTCGCTGCTGCCTCCGCCCACCGTGCAGCCGAGAGGGGCTACGTGCCTCCGCAGGCCGTGCGCGCGCCTGGTGAGCCATTCCTCCTTTCACGTTCACTTTTCACAACAATACGCTGGCCCCGTTGTGTTCTGCGCAGCAGCGGATGTTGCAGATGCTCGCACCGCAAACATGTGCTGCGACCACGCTAAACCACGTGGCCTGGGAAAGAATGAACAGGAGACCACAGGATCCGAGTTTCTGACTGAATTGGTCATTACTTTCCGTGCAGCCCAGGGCCTGAGTGCTGCGGCAATCGCTGGGTTTTGTGAACGGGGATGTGGTACTTTTGGCCGTTTCCGGATATTTTCGATTCCACAACGGCCAGGAGTTTGTCAGGATCATTGCTGGACGCCGAGATTGAGCCGAGGGTACGCCGAGGGATGTCGAGGGTTCGCTGGGCTTTGATGCCGACATGCTTGTTTTGCTTAACCATGCTGAACATCGCTGACATCACAGCCCACCCGCGCGCGAACCGGCCAGACCCGCACCCTCTCCCTGCGACTCACGAGCTGCTTGCGCTGCAGTCTTTCATCCTTGAGTCGTCTCATGCCACCCTCGCTCCCGCCGTCGATGGCTCCAAGCCTCTGGACGCCGTCATGCTCCTCGGTTCTCCCGGTGCGCGCCGCTTAGGCGGCACGGACAGTGCACAGGAGCGTGCGTGGCTGCAGTCGCTCTCGGACGAGAACAGCGCAAAGGTCGTGCTGTGGTACGACGCGGAGCGCCCGCCGCACTACGCTCTCGAAGGCGTGACGGCGCGGCACGGACAGGGGCGCCGCGCGTCCATGATCAACACGCGCCAGCGCCGCGACGGCGAGACCGTCAACGCCGTGCTCAAGCGTCTCGGACACGACCTGAGTCGCAACCCCATTCTCGTCGTAGGCGGCGAGGTGTTCGACGCGTCGCCCGAGCGCATGGACGAGCTCCGCAAGAGCGGGAAACTGCACGAGATCCTCGTCAGTATGGGCTGGACGGCTTAATCTGCACAACTACCGAGCGCAAAGTAATCTGTATCATAGTCTGATTCGTTTCTTGTTGTTTCATAGAGCCCGTAGACATTTTCAAGCAATGTGAACTGAGTCTCAAGCCTTGCATCCCAGAGGCGTTATCACTCCCTCGCTCGGAGAAAAAGTGGGGACCGAGAGTGAGCGAGGGCAAGTGAAGACGTCAGCGCGCGCGGAGCACACGGAGCAGTTGCCGCCCGCGTGCTTGCGCCTGCTTGCCCGAGATACCCAGGCAAGGCGGTGCACTGCCCGATGTTTGCTGGCCCGCATCTGACACCGACCTGCAGGACTTGCATGTCATGCAGGACCGCACCTGAAGACGAATGGCTCGAACTCGAAACAGAAAACAGGGCCAGCTGCACGCGTAAAATGAACTGAGGGCGGCACCTCGTAAACTTCACGTAAGGCGACCCAGTACCTGTTCCCATCTGCCCTTTCAGTCGGGGGTTGCCGCAGTCCGTTCATGTGCAGCATGCAGTCTGCAATTCCTGGGCGCATCATGATGTCTATTAGCGAGTTAAGCGGGCGGCGCAAGGTGCGGATGGAAGGTGTCATGCATCGCTGTATTGTGTCATGTGTGTATCACGCTACTGACGACATTCCTGCTTGCTCTGCTCGGCAGGCGGACCGACACTCCCCACATCAAGTGACTCGACATGCGACTCGATCATCAGCGGCATGGGGCCACTCGGCCCCACGATCGGGATCACTAGCCCCGGTTCAGCATCGCAAGCAGACTACCCACGTCGCCCGTCTTGGGGTCGTAGTGCTGCGGCGGCGGGCGGGAGGGCGTAGGCGCAGATGCAGGCGGAGCAGGCGGCTGATAAGACGACGGGGGGTTGTAACCCGACTGATAGCCTGTGGGCGGGGTATAGCTCGAACTTTGCGGGCCGCCCCTCAGCATCTCGAGAACCTGCGCTGGCAGTGCCGGCTTGCCTGGCGGCGGCGGGTAGGGCTGAGGATAGCTCGGCTCCGGTGGCGGAGTGGGGACGTAGCCTGGCGGACCTGGGGGAACGGGAGGCGTGTACCCCGATCCGCCTGGATGCCCGCCCGGAGGGCGCACGACTGGCAGAGGCGGCGGAGGGCCATGGCCGTGGTGAGGTGGCGGCGGACCGTGAGCCAGCGGAGGAAGGGGAAGACCGTGTCCGGGCGGCGGTGGGCCCGGAGGATAACCGCCAGCGTAGCCTGGTGGTGGCCCATAGCCATTGTCAGGTTTGCGGCTCCAGTAGTCTGACGGCGGTGGCGGCCCAGGCGGCGCCGACGGAGGAGTGTTCGAGGTGCCTGGCGCTCCGCCGAGGCTGGTAAGCAGGTCCTGCACCTTGCGCGCCTCCTCGAGACGGTTGCCGCCGCCCATGCGCTCGGGGCGGTCGTACGGCTTTGCTCCGTGAGCGTAGCGACCGCGCTCATGAGGTGCCGGACGGGCATCACGACCACGGTAGCGCTGCGCCTCAACATCGGCGGTCACCGGATCAGGGTTCACGACCTCACCCTCGTCCCACACGTACTCGACACGCAGCGTGCCGCCCTGGAACGATTGCCCGCTCATCTGATCATGAAAGTCACGCGCAGCGCGCGAGTCATAGTACTCGACAACGCGCTGCTCGGGGTATCCCCGTGGCTTGATCGCCTTGATCGCCCCATAGCGCTCGGCGGCCATGCCGAGCTCGCGCTCGTCGATAGGAAGAGGCGGGGTCAGAGTCACTAGCAGAGAGCCGTTATTCTTCGACTCATCACACGGGCCGTCCTGGTCATGGTCCTTCGGCAGGGAGAAGTGCACGTCAATCGGGCGACCGAACAGCTTCGTGCCCATCACTCCCTGTAGTGCAGCCTCGGCAGCACGGACGTCAAACTGGAGGTCAGCTTCGGTTCTGGCGGATTCAGTCAAACTGCAGTGGACTCACGAAGGTAACAAACACCATTCCTCGACGGGGGATGGCGTCAAACCACTCCTTCACCTCGCCGTACTGCTCGAATTGTTGCCGGAAGTCGTCCGAGTTTGTCTCGTACTGACAGTTAACGACAGATCCTGCTGCTGGATCGTCTCCTGAGCCAAAGGGCACAGGGCGATCAAATGGAAACTCACTGCAACATTTCGGATGAACAGTGTTCGGGAGACACGCTCTCGCGCAAGGCGTTCGAGACGGACCTGCTCAGAAGGCGCCTCTCTCTGCTGTGGCGGTAATCTGAAGTTACGGCGGTGAGGACCCGGCCCTGAGTGTAAGAAAACGCCAGTTCAAGAAAGTTGTTGATAGACATGACGAGTGCAAGCATAAAGACTGCACGAGATTCTCAAGAAGCAGACGATGACTCAAGTGGCTCAGATGTGGCTCGATGCAAGAAGTCAAGACATTGTGTTCCTTCTCGAACTCATGGTAGGTCTCACTGCTCTCTTCGCTCGCTCCCGCAACATGCTGCGCTGTGTGCTTACCATTGTTGTCAAAGTCATCACCGTCCCTTCCTCCGTGGAATCCACCGCCACCCCGTCCGTGTCGACCACCTCGACCCCTCTCAAAGTTGTCCCACCCGTGGTCAGATTCCCGGTGGGGCGGACCACCATGGCCGTGGCGTCCGTGATGGTGCCCACCTCGACCACCGTGACCATGTCCGTGACCGTGACCATGACCGTGACCATGACCGTGACCATGACCGTGACCATGACCGCCGTGACCACCGTGGCCAGCATGGCGATCCTCAAACTGACCATGACCACGGCCTCCTCGGCCGTATCCACGGCCACTACGTCCCATCCTGACGATTAAGACGCGTTAAGACTCGATGCTTGACCTCACAGGCGGAAACTCAATGGGCTCAAGCTGAAAATGAACGACGATGAAACGCAAGACGAGGGAACGTTCAAACGGTAGGCACCCTAACGAGTGGATGTGCCGAACTCAGGCAGCCGTTGACTATGCCACTGGTAGTGAGTAGGTTGCAGTACGGGTGCTTGCTGATGCTGATGACCGCTGCGGAGAGGGAAGACGAATGGTCGAACAGATAAACCCGAACACACGTTGAAGCGGGAGGCTGATGGAATCTAGCGGCAATGTATGTGGTACCCTCACTTAAGGCTAAGGCTGGAGCGGTCGCCAAGACGGGCCTCAGCTATCTTGGCTGGCCGCAAGGTGCTGGGGCTACAGCTGCGATGCATTAGTGATGCTCTCTGATGGTGGTGACAGTGGTGTTGCCCTTGAGCTTCTCACAGATGCATCTTCTATCTTAGAGGGTAGGCTTGAACTCGTAGTTGCCCTTGCGGTCAACGGCGCCAACGCTGAACTCGTCGAGCACCTTGCCGTCCAGTCCAGGGTAGGTCATCTTGACCTCGACCTTGTCCCCCGCGTTCACGGGGCCAACACCAGCCGGGGTGCCGGTCAGCAGCACATCACCCTCCTCCAGGCGCATAATACCCGAGACGAACTCAACAAGGTGCGAGACGTCGAAGATCATGTCCTTCGTCGTGCCCTTCTGCTTCACCTGGCCGTCGATCGTGAGCTGGAGACCGACGTTCGAGTTGTCGGGAATCTCAGAGGCAGGGATAAACTTGCTGCACTGTCAGCTTGCTGTGTCCAGGCGAAGCTTGAACCTCCAATGCCTGCTTCTCCGTCGTCTCTCCGCGGAAGCTTAGCCCTCACTCACCCAACGGGGCAGAAGGTATCCAGACCCTTGGCAGCGGCCCAGGGCAGACCCTTCTTCTTAGCCGCGTCCTGCATGTTGCGTCCCGTCATGTCGATGGCGAGGGTGTAACCAGCGATGTACTCCGAAGCCTTGGAGGCAGGGATGTCCCGGCCATCCTTGCCGATGACAACCCCGAGCTCGACCTCATGGTGCGCAATGACACCCTTCGGGATCTCAATGTTACCTCCGGGGGACAGGTAGGAGGAGGTCGGCTTCAGGAAAAAGAAGGGCTCTGCAGATTAGCTTGACATCACCTTGTACCGCTGAAAGATGAGAAAGACAGAACCAAGGACTGCCCACCTCCGCACAGTCAGACAAGGCAAGCCGGACTCACCCTTGGGGACGGCATTGCCGAGCTCCTTGGCATGGTCGACGTAGTTACGTCCAATGGCGATGATCTTGCGTCCGTTCCTCAGAAAGTTCGACATGTTGCTTCGCTATAAGGTCCGCCAATGTTGTGATTGAGGAAGTGGTTATATGCAGCACACGAGGTGGAGGTGACGTGCGGGGTGCGAGTGGGGACATGGGGCCGGACGAGCGGGCCGCGAATCGCCGAGCTGTACCGACTCCATCACAGGGTGGAGGTCTCACTGGTGGCTGGGAATTGCACGGCCGATGCGCCGAAGGCATGTTTTGGAGACGAGTCGTGCATTTGTGAATCGGTGTTCTTCGGTGCATGGTATGGAATGGATATGCATAGGTCTGCTGCTCAGTCTACTACTCGTGCATGCACGCAGAGTGCGCTCATCGTCTTCGCTCGCGGCTGCGACTCCTCTCCGGTCTACGGTCGTAGTCACGATCCCTGTCTCTCCTGTCCCTATCCTCTCGGTCGCGGCGGGGGCTGCGGCTGTGTCGCCGCCTCCTGTCGGAGTCGCGGTCACGATCATCGAAACGAGAGCGCTTCGACTGGCGCTCGTCATCGTACCTGCTGCTCCGTCTGTCGTCGTCGTCTCGTCGCCGCCTCTCGCCGTACCGGTCGTCGCGGTCGCGATCCCGGTCTCGGTCCCCACGTCCTCGGTCGTCGCGATCACGATCACGGTCGCGATCTCCGCCGCCTCCCCAGCGCGAGGAGCCGCCGAGCGCGCTGCTGTTCGCAGACGTGCCAAAAGAGCGGCCGCCGCTGCCACCGCCCTGGCGATCGCGGCCGAAGGGTTTGCCCTTGTTGCGATTCTTGGGGTCGAGCTGGTTCATGTCGAACCCAGCGACGAGGTTTGGCGCGCCTTCCTCGACGTTGTTCATAGGGCAGTCGGCGCGGTTGTGGTTTCCACCACAGTTCCAGCATCCCTGCTGCTGCTGCTGGTAGTCGCTCGGCAGACCGAAGCGCTGGTGCGCCGTTCCCCATCCGCCCTGGCTCGTGTCCTGATCCGTAAGGTGGGTGTACTTCGTACGTGACGCCTTGCCGAAGTCGCGGACCTGGAGCACCTTCGGGAGCGCGGCCATGTCGACGTCCTTTTCCGTCGCGGCGGTGTAGTCTCGGTTGAAGAGCTCGTCGTCGCCGTCCTGGTGGAACGCTCCCTTGTGGTAGTACTTCTGCAGGAATCCCATCTCTCCCTTCTCACGCGCACGCGTCTCCTCAGCAAACGCCATGTCCTCTGCCATACGCTGGTCTTCCGGCATCGCACGGCGTCGCTCGATTTCCTCGCGCTCCCGGTCGAGCTCGGCCTGCTTCTCCTTGTCACGGAGAAGACGCTTTAGCTCGCGCGCACGCCACGCATCGAACTCGCCTTCCGGATCGAGGCCGTCAGTATCGTCCACGTCGGGGATTAGATCGTTCGACACTTCCTTCTCGGCAAGCTCGCGCTTGATCGTCTCGCCGGCGAGCTCCTTGGAATCGAGCTTGCGCTGCTCGCGCTCCTCCTCGGCACGTTTCGCAGCCTCTTCAGCCTCCTGAGCGGCCTGGTCCGCGGTCACAGTCTTGCGGGCGTTTCTGAGGTCAGTTGCCGAAGGAACCAACGTAAACTTACTTGTTCACAAATATCGGCCGGAACGCAGGCTTCGGTGGCTCCTCCTCCTCGCTCTCCTCCTCCTCCGAGTCTGTCTCGTACTCGCTTGAGTCATCTGGCGGCTTCGGGACGAAGGACGGTTTGACTTCTTCTTCCTCTTCGCTCTCGTCCTCGCTCTCCTCGCCGATCGCTGATGTCAGTTACACATGGGGCAATGAGAACTCACCATGCTTGACGCCGCCGTCGCCAATCTTGGCCTTGCTCAGGTCCATCTTGATCGAGCTCTCCATCTTCATGATCTTGCCTGCGCCCCCGGCGACGAGGTTTGGGTCGAGCTTCGGCGCTGTCGACCGCGTCGGCAGGATCACGTCCTCCTCCTCATCGTCATCAGAGTCAGAGCGGACCTCCGCCCCAGGCTTTCCCTTGAAGTAGCGCTGCTTTGGCAGCTTTTGTTGGGGAACAGGTCCCCGCCGCACAGGAGCTGGAGCCATGGTGGATCGCTGAGTGGGTGAGTGGAGGGCGGAAGGAGATGTCATGATTGACTTTGTTGCCACTGGATCACGCGCCGCGCGGAAGCAAAATATCAGTGGCGATCATGTCTTCACCCGCCCAGATCTTCGGTCCCCAACGCGGGCATGCATCGAGCGCCGACACTGCAGACGGACAGGGGGGACGAATAGCATTGCAGAGGGATGGGCTTCCTCGAAGAAGATATGCATAAGTGTCAGGATAGTAGTACAACAGGAATCTAAGCCTCCATCTTCTCGTCCTCGTCCTTGCTCTCCTTCGGGATCGACGTCCAGTCCTCGCCCTCTCCCTCGACTCCCTTGCCAAGACCCATGTTTCCGACCTTGCCGGGCTTCGAGACGACGACAACGTCCGGCGTGTCCTTAGCAATACGGATGAAGGGCAGGAGGTCGACGTGCGAGTGCTGCAGGTCGGTTCCGTTCTCGAGCCACGACCACATCAGTCGCGTCGTAGGAGCATCCGTCAGGTTAACGACCTCTGCACATGTCAGCTAAGGAAGAGCACTTTCACAGCTTACCGAATCCAGTCTCCCACTCCGCGTGCTCGATTCTTCGGTTCTCCTCAAGCTCCATGTGCTCCTTCGTCTTCGGTCGTCCCGGGCGACGCTCAGCCTCGAGCTCATCAATACGCTTGTCGTTGCGCGTCAGGTAGACGTCCGAAACGAGGGCACGGAGGGAAGGAAGGCTCAGCGGCTGCGGGCCAGACAGAGCATGGTGGAAGAAGGTGGGGCGGAAGACTGTCGTCAGCTACACCCTGCGTATACCACCACAGCTAGTGGTTCTGTCACTCACGCTTCGCGATCTTCAGATCCTTGCGAGTCTTTGCCTGCTTCTGCAGCTTGGCCGCTCGCAGATGAGCGCGCGTGATTTGGCCAGCTACTCGTTAGCTAGAAGGCTACGTTGATGAAGTTGTTGCAACCCACCCTTCCTGGATCCGGGGTGGACGCCATCTCGTCCCTTGATGTTCTTGAGCGTGATCTTGCGATTTCCGGGCATGCTTGTTGCTCGTCGTCGATAAAGTGGTTGTCGAAAACAAATCTTCCCTCGACGTCAGTGGAAGCTGGCGGCTCGCTCTGAAATTTAGATGCCGCTCGGCTCGTTCCTGACGAGATGGCAAAGACAGAAATGACCTAGACCTTGTTTTCGGCAGTCACCACTTCACCCACAAGCACCTCCGAGACCGATGCTGCGACGACTTAGCAGCTCGGTCCATACCGCTGTAACGGTTGGACGACAACCGATAATTGCTCGCTCGTATTCAGCTGCGCGGGAAACTGTGGCGAAGACGAGGCGGCTCGGCGTGAGTTGCACGAAGCTAGCGGATAACTGATCTTCAGGCTGAGGCGTTTCCAAACGAGCCTTCCCTGTCCTTTCTGAAAGCACGTCTCGTTGCGGCTCTCAACCCTCCCAGCACGAGTGCGCACGACCGACGACCGGAGGCAAGCGAAGTCCTAGCTGCTGCGACTCCTCTGCTCGATCCCTCGAAACGCAATGTGCTCGACCCGTACCTGCGTTTGATCGCTGTCGAGCTGTCGCAGCACTACAAGACAACGCCGATATCGCTTGCGGAGATTCCCGATCTATCCGCTACTCTGGCAGCGTGCTGTCTTTCCCCTCACGGTATCAGCAAGCAACGCGGTATCTCGAATGACAAGGTCTCCACGATCAACGAGCGATACACCGACTGGCTCATCTACGAGAGCCGCGGTGGAAACGTCGATCGGATCAATGCCGTTCTCGACAGCTTCGAATCACAAGTCAACCTTCTGGAGGTCCCTCGGCTTACGGTTCCTCTTGCGGCGGCATGGGCCGCCCTGCGGTCTGCGGCGGGGAGGGCGGGCGAGCCGGCTCTCTCTGTCCAAGCTCCGCATGCGTCCACGGTGAAGGGCTACCTTTCGAAGAAGGAAGTTCTGACCGAGGAAAACGAGGCCATGGTCATGCAGATGTTCCCGGAGCTGAACTCTCTGACCACTTTCCCCCCTTCGGTCGACGCCCTGCAGACGGTCCTCCTTGGTTTCCGCGAGCGCGACAAGATTCAGTCGCTGACAGAAATGTGGAAGATGTGGTGTGACAACCCACCAAAAGACCTTTCCCGAGGGGAAGTTCTTGCAAAGTTCCTCCACGCCGCCCGCTGGCGACCGACAGCCGTCACGTCACCCGAAGATCGCGAAGCGCTTAAGCAGCTGGGGACGGAGGTCCTGAGTCGGGTACCTACCCCGACACCACTGCCCGTGCTTCAGGTTCTGCTCAGCACCGCCGGTGACTACGAGCACGACAAGCCGAAGGACAAGCGCAATGTCCTGCCTGCGGCCATGAAGACTTGGCGACAGGCGAAAGTTGAGAAAGTTCCGATCGACCTGAAGACGTACATGACGTACCTGGGCATGCTTGGCAAGTACCACGCTGAAGTGCCGCTGTTCAAGACATGGGAAGAGCTCGTGGCAGACGAGCGCTGCAAGAAGTTGTACGAGAGGGAGCTTGCGGGGGAAAATAGGTCTGGGAAGGAGGTCGAAGTCGGTGAGTACCGTGTTATTGGTATCTTGATTTCCAAGCTGACCGCCAGAATCTTGGCCACCAGTTGCTGCGCTGAACCAGGTTCTGTCGGCCGCTTACCTGATCGGAGGTGACGCCACAGCGCGAGCTGACAACCTGTTCGCGGCCGCTGTGGAGAGCAAGCTCACGACGAAGCCTGACATCATCACGATCAACACTGCGCTCCGCTTCGCTGCTCACATCGCGGACGTGCAGAAGATGAATGCCGTTATCGCGTCGGCTGGCAATCTAGGCCTCAAGCCCGATATCGTGACCTACACGACGCTTGTGCAGGGCCTTCTTCGGGCGGACGAGCATGACCTCGCGTCCAAGACGCTGGACGCGATGAAGGCGAGCGGTATCGAGCCGAACGAGCGCATGGCAGCAACGCTGATCTCCGATCTTGCTGCGGATGGAACGCGTGACGGACTGCGCGCTGCCGAGGACACGCTGCGAGACATGCGGCGACGAGGTGTCAAGATGACCGTCTTCATCTGGACCGCTCTGATCACGGGCTACTTCCGGGGCAACTGGGTGTTGGACGGGTTCAGCGCGATGGAGCGTATGAACAAGCAGGGCATCCGCTTTAACATCGTCGGGTACAATGCGCTACTGCGCGTCGTGTCTGACGGCGAGCGCAGTGCTCGCAACGAGTATCGTCGTTCGGCTTCGCAGGACTTGGAGAACGCCCAGGTGCCCCTCGCGCTTCGGCTGTTCCGCCAGATGCTCAAAGAGGGTGTCGTGCCCAATGCCGACACGTACGCTATCGTCCTCGGAGGCTTCCTGCGTACCCGCCGAGACGCCGAGGCACTCGAGATCATCCAGGACATGGACTCGCGGGGGTTCAAGACGAATAAGCGTGCGCTGCAGCAGCTCGTCAAGCAGGCGCGCGCCATTAAACGCCGTGCCCGGCAGAACGTATACTAGAATCTAGACAGACATCACCCCAACTCGCACAGGCATTGCACAACATCATATCCATCAATCTATGCATATATGCTCTGATACAATCTGCTGCTGCTCTGTGTCCGGGTCGCTGAGTGAGATGGGGCTCCTAATGTGTATTAATCAATAGCGTCGCTGCAGTTTCTGCAGCCGCTGACGATGTTGTCTAATATGTGCTGGCGGCGAGGCCGAAGAACTGTCGCGTCCAGCCCAGCGTCTTGTACCGGTCGAAGGCTGGGGAGATGTCAGCATAAAACAACAAGGAACGGTAGCACGCCACCGGTCGCAACTCTGAAGCGTCCCGCGGCGGACCGGCGGTTTTCGGCTCGCCGTCACTACGGCTGACGGAAGGTGATGGTGGCGGCCAAGCGAGGTTGTCGTACTCACCCCAGAAGGCAAACTTGCGTCCCCACCACTTGCCTAGGAAGGGGAGGAGGATGACGCTGAAGACCATCTCGAGCTGGCGCATGCTCTCCTCCCACTCCTCCTGGATGAGGGCGTGCTGATCGTCGGAGTCGAAGGAGGCCTCGCTTGAGGGGTAGGACAGCGAGTCGTCGCTGCCGTCGACGCTGGGGGCGCTCGCGGAGGGCCACTCGATAGGCATGGCGGGCAGGCTGTGGTCGGCGATGCGCGAGTCGCAACGGAAGGAAGCGAGAAGAGAGGGATGAATGGAGGTTTGGAGGGATGAGATGGAGGTTGTATCTGAGTATCTGAGTGTCACTCGGGAGATCGCTGAGGGCCCACACGGACAGGGTTGGACTGGCCGAGATGAGCGTCACCGTAGACGGTAGACGGTAGGCGGCAGCGCGGCAGCAGGCGGCGTGGACGGAGCCAGATGGCCCGATGGCCAGAGCCAGATGGGCTGGGCTACATGGCGGGACCCAGATGACCACCCAGGGTCCCGGTCTCGTGCCTGGATTCAAGCAGCACTCACTCTTAGGTCCACAGTCGCAAACGTCCCCGCAACGCCGGACACCAGCTTGCAAGTCACCCCAAGTAGCTTCTCGTCCGTCCAACCTCTCACTCATCTTTCTCGCCTGTGCAACCCCCATCCATGTGTCCCTTCTCCTAGTCGCTCTCCCCACCCCGAGGATGCCCCCACGACAATATCTTGGCCATGGTGTCCGCACCACTCATCCCACCCACTCGTCCAAGACTACCACCAGGCGCCGCTCGAACGGCACCCACACCACAGATCCTGGGCCCCTCGCCGAGCCCGTCCCTATCGAGGAGTTTCCGCCCCCGGCATGGCGGACGGTCTTGAGCTCGCGCGCAGACCTTGGTAAGCTCAGAACCACCTCGCGACGACGCCGCCCCCCTCCTTCTCGGTTACCCGAGCCACCCACCGAGCGCTCGACGCTAACCGCCTCCTTACAGGTTACCCCGACTTCTACCCATCCAGACCCGGGTACGGGCAGCCAGAGGATGAGCTGCCGGAGTCGTTCGTCAAGAGCGGCTTCTCCTCTAAGGCCGCCGTTAATGTGACGGTACGTGACAGGCGGACTCGAGCCGGACCCCACCAGCCGAGCGGCATTCATGGCGCTGATACCCGCAGGCCGAGAGTTTCTCGATGCATGGCCCCGTGTTCCAGCAGCTGCAGTCCGGAGGACTCGAAAAGCTCATGGATCTCGGCCAACAGATCATAGAGCAGCGCAATGCCTCCATGCCTACTTTCTCGTGCGTGACAGCTTACTTGGACTGGTTTTGAGACTCAACTGACATTTGCAGAGAACGAGTGTTTCGCATCCCCGTGCGAGTGACCTACAACGACGCGAAGAGACTCCAGTTTCTAGCAGAGTTAGCGAACCCCGCCATCCCTTTGACGCGACTGATGCGCACCCCCGTCCCGCATGGATTCAAGGGGGTCGATCTGCTCGAGACCATGTTTTGCCCTCCGCAGCCGACGGTAAGGCCAACCCCCGGCGCTGCGGCACAGGGACCGAAACCTCCGTCGGACCCGATCCCCATCGACAGAGCTTTGTGGTTCATCCGCGTCCTCGGAGCGAACGAGATCACGACGCATCGCGGACGAGCCCAGCCGGCGACTGTCGGCGTGCAGGCTCCGTCACCTGTGGCAGCGACGCCGAGCTCGACGGCTACGGCGCCACCCTCGGCGGCCCCACTGAACAGTAACGACTGGTACACTGGCGAGTTCACGAACGCGTTCACGGCCTGGCTCCGGATCCAGCTGGGCCAGCTCGTCCTCCCCGCCCGGCCGGCTAAGGGGGGCGCGCCGCCACCACCAAAGGCGCCCGCTGGCGTCCTCGGCGACGAGAAGAGCAAGGCCCGCTGGCTCGCCAAATGGCAGTACTCGAACCAGCTCCTGCACCAGCTGTACCGGAAACGCCTGATTTCGCCGCGGCTGCTCGTGCAATGGCTCAGCGACTTCCTCGGGACTGCGAACCTGGCCCAGCTCGGCTTCGTCTCGCAGCTGATCCACGACAACCTCGTCGACGTCGCCGAGTACGTCGTCGTTGGACGGCATTGTGTCCGTGCCGCGTGCGCGAAGATTGACGAGATTCGCGCGTCCCCCGCCCGAGCGACCATGTCCAAGGTCGAACAGCTGCTCATCAACATCGTCCAGGTGTTGTACGACAGCAACCCGGAAGTGATTCTGAGTCCGGCGACATGGACGCGGCATTCAGCGCGCCTGTCCGAGCTGCTCGACTCGACGACACCGACGTTCCAGGACCTGGCTCGACGAAACGAGGCGCTCGTCGCGGTGCCTCCCGTTGTTGATGTTGGAGCCAGCCCGCGGCGGCAGCAGATGGTCGAGGTGAACAAGCTCGACTCGATCGCAGCCGAGACAGATATGGCGGCGTTGTGCAAGTCCTATTTCAACGGGTTGTGTGCGCCGACGTCGCCCAAGATCGACCTCGCCAAGCTCGAGGAGAAGGTCTTCATCCTCGTCAACTGGGCCATGGGCCTGTACCAGCTCGGAATACACCGGCCGTACGCAGTGTACACTTTGCTGAAGAAGTGGCAGGAGTGGCACGAGGAGCAGCGTTCGGAACCGTTCGACTTCTTCGAGATCCTGTACAAGTGGCTCGACACTAGTGCCGCCGCCCAGAGGCCGGACAACGTGCTCGCTATCGGCATCGCGTTCGGCGAGATGACACGCCAGGGCATGTTCTCCTACGGACGGTATATCCGCAAACTCATCGCGGTCGGACACAGCGCGCGCAACCACACAGGGCCGCCGTCCCACCACCTTGAGCTGCTCCGCGCCATGCCCATCTTTGTCGAGTCGAAGGAACTGTGCGTGCAACGCCGCCTGATTCTGAGCGGCGACTCGGACCCACGGGAACGGGAACGGGGGCAGGCTGAGGAAGACGCGGCGCTCGAGAGCTTCAAGCAGGAGCTCAAGGAGTATGTCCCAGAGATCTTTGGACTCAAGCGCTACGGGCGCAGCGCGACGTTCAAGGAGCAGATCGACTACCAGCTGCCCTCTGCCGCGAGCCTGAACCGGTACGAGTTCGTGCAGACGCGGTTCTGGATGTTTGCCGCTGCCGTGAATGCCTTTAAGAGGTGAGCTGCTTCCCGCATATCCTCTGGCTGACCTTACAGACAAGGCTCGCAGCCGCCGATGAGCGCCAGCACCTTTGCGCGCATCATCAACGTGTTCAACCAGTGCTGGGCTTACTCCACGACTACTGACGTGAGTTTTCTCCTCGTCATGACAAGCTAACGCCAGTTCCTTGTTAAGGGCATCGTAGGGACGGAAGACGAGGAAATTCTCTTGATCATCCTGGATGCCATCAAGCGCCACGCCGACGTGTGGACGTGCATCGACCGCTGGAACGAGATCACGACCGCGCTCATGGAGCGCTTCCGCGTCATGCAGCGCAAGGGGCGCTTCTTCCCTCCACTCGCTGCTGTTCTGTTAATGCTTGCGCAGCACAACCGTGTCCCGCCGAACGCTGAGGAGGAGGTCCGCGCCGCCAGCGAAGCGCACCGCCACAAGTCGCCCGCGACGCCTGCCTTCCCCGTCGACCTGGACCAGAGCCTGCAGGGCCTGAAACAGATCATCATGTCCGGAGACGCGGCCAAGGCGTCGGCGCTGTCGTCCAAGATGTTCACGCGCCATGGTAAGTTCTCCGCCTGGTCGGAGAAGTGGTGGGCTGCTATCATCGAGGCCATCCAGTCTGCCGACAACAGCAAGGCTGACGCCGTCATGGCCGCCGTCGCGCACATCTGTGAAGTGGAGGACGTTGCTGGAGATGGCTCGTTGCGGCCAGTCGTCGCCGCGTGGTTAGACACGCTTGTCGTGGCCACGAGGCTCGAGGTGTTCGGTCGCCGAAACGTACCCCCTGTCGTACGTTTGCTTCTTCAGCTTGTTGTCAACCGGCGTCTCGGATCCGCAGTACTGCTGGAGCGCCTCGTCTTCCCCGAGCTCAAGCACGCAGCCACTATAGCCTCTGCCGCCCACCCGCGCCTCGGGACGAAACGCACGCACGCCATCGACTGGGCCGTCACGATGACTCAGCAGCTGCTCCTGTGCACGGCGCACAAGACCCTGCCTCCCCAGAATCTGCGCGAGGCGTACATCGTGCAGACCGCGCGTGCCGCCGTCTTCCACGCCTCGAAGGTGGAGGGCCTGATCTCGCACCTGCCCGTCCTGGTCGTGCTGGAGCGCTCCAAGGTCGTGCCAGAAAAGATCCGGACACAGATCGGCGAGATCTTCCGTGGCCTCGCCGCGCTGCCGCAGTTCAAGACGGCAGCATTCCGAAACCTGGACGGGCTGAAGGACTCGTTCCTGTCCAACGACTGGATCAAGCGCACGAGCGACTCGTCGCTTGAGACGGGCATGGTCGAAGGCTTGAAACTCATGATGTCGGACAGCACGACGCGGGACAAGTCGTCCACGAGCCTGGCGATCGAGCGCGGCGCACGCTACAGTGCGTGGCGATGGACTAGGGTCGTGCTCGAGATGCGCGTCGAGTTCAAGCGGCTCACGATGCGCATCACTAACAACGACGAGCCCGTCGAGGCCCGGCAGCAGATTGCGCGGATCGTCCGCTCTAGCTTGGACCGCGAAGCGAGTCCAGACGATATGGACCTGCTCGTCGAGGCGTTCCGTGGCGCGGATAGTGTCGTCGCGCAGGAGATTCTCTCCGTCGGCCTCGACCGCCTCAGCGTGCTGCTGTCGCAGCTCCTCAGCGCCGAGAACCAACACCAGGTCGAGGACACGGCGGCCGCTGTCGACCAAGTCCTCCGCGTCATCCGTAGTGCGGGACGACAGGAGAGGCTCGAGGTCGCCACGGCCGCAGCGCGAGACCGCCTCTTCAACCTCCTCACCGTCGCGTTCCAGAGTATCGAGCGCCAGGTCGCGTCCGAGGACGACGTGCAGCTCCTCCCCGGCGCCAAGCTCGCCGAGCCCGGCAGCGTCCTGCAGGTCGTGTTCAAGCTGCTGCGCTTTGCCCTCGCTCTCCCTTCACAGGACACGATTGTCACCGCCGCCCCACGACCCGACTATGCCCAGCTCGACACGGCATTCCTGCATCTCGCAGTTGTGAGTTTAGGCTCCGATCTGTGTGAAACTGATGTCCCAGGCTCTCAGCGGCAGATCGCAAGAGGTGTTCACGGACCTGGACACGATGCGCGACTTGCTCATCTACCTCGTGGACTCTACGCCGACCTCGTCCCAGGCGGCCGTGTACCAGGCGCTGTCGTACGAGATGTCGACGAGCACAGTGCAGGACCTGCTGACGGCGCATCCGTCGTTTGCGTCCGCTCTCCCGCGCCCGCCACCGACGTTCCGCGCAATGGCGCTGAGCGGGAGCCACGTCGCCGAGTCGGAGGGCATTGCGCTCGACGACCGGCCATGGGAGATGATGGAGCACCTGACGCCGCTCGAGACGCCGGCGCACGTCGACGTCTTCCTCTCCTCGAAGCCGCTTAAGGACACTGCGTCGATCCCGATTGCGCTCTTCCGGCCGCGGCTGACGCGCGATGAGGTGCCCGTTCTCTCCACCAATCCAGAGCCGTGGGACTATGCCTCCTCGGAGCGCAACCTCGGCAACGGCGCTGCAGGCGAGCCCGTGTGCGCCCGTCAGATGGCGACCATCCTCTATGCTCCAGCTCTCGCCGACGAGGAGCCCAAGCTCGCTCCCGCCCCGGCACCAGCTCCGAAGAGGGCCCGCAACGCCACACCAGTCAGTGTCAAAGGCACAGGCACGACGACGGACCCGATCGACATGCTTGAGAGCAGCGAAGAGGACGAGCCGCTGCAGAAGAAGCCGCGCACGGCAGGCAAGACGACCCGCGTGAGTACGGCCGGCAAGGCGCCCCGCAAGGCTGCGCCGGCCAAGAAAGCGCCAGCGAAGACGACGGCGTCCAAGACCAAAGCGACCACGAAGAGGCGCAAGAGCGGTGGTGCCGAGTAGACCTGACAAGGTCTGCTCATGTGAAGAGGCTGCTGGGCGCTGACGAAGCGCGGCATGCGTTAGTCATATCTCAGCGGGAGGCCGACGGGCGGGTCGGCGTCGCCGCAGGCCATGGCAGTGGAGGCTGATGGACGCGTCGGAGCCGTCGCTGCTGTCGACCTCATCGTATGTTGGAGAAAGTGCCAGAGTGCCATCAAATGCGACACACGAGCGACACTGAGCGACACTGAGCGATACCGAGCGAGGACCGAGCTACCTTTTGTCTCCTGCATAGCTTATACTCAGTCGGTCGACGGGTAACTGTAATGTTGTGAAGTGTAATGTCGGTGTAGCTTATGCATTAACTGGACCCTGAGGATTGTTTATAAGCCGAATAGGAGCAGCACTGAGGGAATTGAGGCGCAGCACGTGACGTGGGGATGTGATTAGAAAGATGCGGTGAGATTGCTTACTCAGCTCAGCCGAATTGTTGGCTTGGTGGCGGGTCATGTGCCCCTTGTGCATTGACGCGGGCTTGGCTGACTGCATACGACGAGGAGGAGGTGGTGGTGGCGGAGGAGG